>CM042860.1:2355412-2554906 GCA_023658055.1 Thaleichthys pacificus | reverse complement strand
TGCTTGGCTTCTATCGTATCGTCTAGTTATTCACGGAGAAATGCTCTGAAAGTTTCAATCATTTGGATAGTTTTTGAAGTTTTTGAAGATATTACTCAAAATCAAATACTTCGGACAGGGGCAAAGTGGATCGACTACAACCACAGAAAGGAACAACCTGAGAGGACTGAAGCCCAAGGATAACAGAAGTATTTTGGGCTGCTCTCCAAGACTGACCACAGGCAAGCAAGCTAAAGCTTGTTCCCTGCAGAACTATGGCTTGTAATGACTGCAAACAACTTACTCAGAGGATAGTCGAACTGGAGCTAAGAGTCAGAACCCTCTTAGATATCAGAGAGACCGAAGACTTTATAGATTCCATGCTACCTAGCCCGGAGGCTAAGCTACCTGCCAATGAGCCACCCTTGGAACCAGCTTTCTCTCCACCGGCCGTTGGACCGGATGAGTCATGGCCTGCTCTCGGCGCCAAACCAAAGAGGCCTAGTGCCGCTTCTACCTTCATCGGAGATGGGACTGGCACCAAGGATAAACAGCAAAAAAAGCGAGGCAGAAACTCTTCCCGCATCACCTCTCCTCCTGTCACACTCAGAAACAGTTTTGAACCACTGGGAACTCTCTCTCCCTTGTGTGTGGAATCCAAGGCGAAGAGGCACAGGAGTGCTAGCCACGCAGCTAACAAACATGAAGGGCCCAGATCGCCGACACACCATGATGGTAGCTACTACACACATGCAAATCCAACACATCATCGTCTGCTGCGACCGGGAGTCCCCCATTTCACTCCAAGCCCCTCTTGGACCACTCGGGCGCTGTTCGACCCCCTTTCAAGCCTAATCAGACAACAATATCACAGGATTATCAAGATCCAAGGTATGCTAAGACTACCCACAGCCCATCAACACTTAGAGGAGATAACACTGCTAGCACTACAGAATCTACTGCTAGCACTGACGCAGTGGCTAACCTTGGTCTAGCACAAGGTCCTATCATTGCTAACACAAATAAGATAAGAACTGGCCCCGCAGCTTCTGATAAGGCAAACGTTAGAAATGCAAACACAACACCACACATGGCCACTATCTTGATTGGAGATGCCATGACAGCACATGTTAAACTGGCAAAGACAGAAATATTTGTCTTAGCAACACATCTGTCGAGGAACTGTCGTCAGAGGTACAAACAATCCTCAACAATAAACCAAACAACCCTAAGATTGTCATCCACACTGGCTCGTTTGATATCCTACACAAGAAAACTGGCACTGAGATACTTAAAAAACATTTCACCCAGCTACTGAACACACTCAACATATATCAAGATGTATTCATCAGTGGACCGATTGCATGCTTTCGCAGAGGAAAAGAAGCCTTCAGTCGACTACTATCTTTCGTGTTCTGGAACTGTGCAGACCGTTTTCAAGCTGACGGACTCCACCCAAACCGTAGAGGATCTCGACTACTAACAGCAAACATCAGTCACGTGCTCCTGACCAGAAATCAAGTTTCTCTCCCTATCCCTGTTGTGTCTAAGCTGACTGATGCACCCCAAACAACCTCCCATGGAACAGAACATTCAAACAGCCTCCTGCAAGGACATGGGCCCTACACAGATCTGCACCCCCCGGATGAATTCCCTTGTGATGGAACAGCTCAGTGACATAGACTTTCCCAAAGAAAAGCTACGCTAGGACAGCCACCATGCTATTTCATTAGACATACCGGTCATCATCACAAACAGAAAATGGCATGGTAAAATGCATGGTTACAAACCTGAAACTTGCGTTAGAAGTCACAGAACTATCCATATTCTTCCAACAGATTTATCTACCCCTGTTTTATCTGTTAATACCCCACAGATGAAACTGGCCCTTCTAAATGTTAGATCACTAAATAACAAAACATTTCTAGTTAATGATCTGGTCAAAGAAAACAACTTAGACTGCATCTGTCTAACAGAAACCTGGCTAAACAATGACACGGCAACAGCAACTTTGATAGAAGCGTGTCCGCCCGATTACAGCTCTCACAAAGTTTCTAGGAAATCAAAAAAAGGTGGAGGAGTCGCAGCTATTTTCTCCTCTAAACTGTTGTTCAAAATCACTGAGCTAGGTGAATTCACATCATATGAATATCTTGCTATAGAGCTCAAAACCGAATCAATACTTTTTGTTATTATATATCGGCCACCCAAGCACTCGCCAATATTCATACAAGAATTCTCTGAACTATTATCACTGTGTCACTAGATATGACAAAGTAGTTTTAAATGGAGACTTAAATATCCAAGTAAATAAAAAAGCAGACCCAAGAACTATTGAGCTCTTAAATCTCCTCGACAGTTTCAATCTAACTCAACACATAACAGACCCAACACACCGGCACGGAAACACACTAGATCTAGTGATAACAACTGGACTAAATATCAATAATATTTCAATAACTGATCTACCCCTCTCAGACCATCATTATATACTTTTTAATGTGGAAATTATCCTAACAAAAACCAAAAAAGATTTCTTAGTCCATAGAAGATATTTAGACGATACAGCTGTGATTACATTTTCTGAACAATTTGTTCTATATGAGCCAACTAATCATGATTGCTCTCTGAATGAAATGGTAGAGAACCTCAATGACGCACTATTATCTGTGTTAGACTCTGTTGCGCCACTGAAAACAAAAAATAAGTGCACAAGCAGAACCTCCCCATGGCTGAGAAATTAAAATGTTAGTGAAACGAAAAGAAAATGCCGTGCAACAGAGAGGAAATGGAGGAAAACAAAGATCACTATCCACTACAATATCTACAAAGATACACTAACCACCTATAACAAAACCATCCGTCTAGCAAGGAGAGAATATTTCTCCAACATTATTACAGAAAATGCCAGAAATTCCAGAGTTCTTTTCTCCACCATTGACCAGCTGCTAAACACTGTCCCTGCCCCACCTCCATCCTCAGCAGTTAAATGCGAAGAGCTTGCTTTGTTCTTCAAGAACAAAATAACTTTGATCAGAGCTAGTATTATTAATAGTGGGGTCGAAACTGACATCAGTAGATTCTGCAACATAACCATGAGCACATTTACCTGTATCACACTTAGTGAACTTTCCAAAATTGTCAACGAATCTAACTCCACAACCTCAGATATTGATCCTATACCCACAACATTCTTTAAGCGAGTGTTTGATAGTGTCTCAGGTCCGGTGCTAGAGATTATAAACACATCCCTTAGAACTGGTGTCTTCCCAGATGCCTTCAAAACAGCTGTTGTAAAGCACCTATTAAAGAAACCCAAATTGGATAACAGTCTACTTGCAAATTACAGACCAATATCAAACCTTCCATTTATTAGTAAAGTACTGGAAAAGATAGTTTTAGTCCAATTAAATTATTTTCTTGAAGAAAATAACATCCTGGAAGTCTCGCAGTCAGGTTTCAGGAAATATCACAGTACTGAAACTGCTCTCACCATGCAGCATTTGATACCATTGATCACAACATCCTAATCAATAGACTGGAAAAGCTTATTGGGCTCACGGATAGTGTATTGAACTGGATGAAATCATATATCACAGGAAGAAAGTTTTATGTTAGTTTAGGAGACCATAGGTCCAAGAAACATGAGAACTGCTACGGGGTTGCTCAAGGAAGCTGCTTAGGTCCATTACTTTTTTCTCTTTATATGTTACCACTCGGCGACATAATCAGAGAACATAACATAGATTTCCATAGCTATGCGGATGACACACAACTATATATATCCACTGAACCCAACGATGCAACGGCCATCAATTCCATTACCAACTGCCTGTTGGCAATAAACAAATGGATGAATGATAACTTTCTTAAATTAAATGAAGACAAAACCGAAGTCCTACTATGTGGCCCCAAATCCAAAAGAGAGATGCTTATTAAGAATCTTGGAGGCTTAACCCCCTGTCTTAAACCAGAGGTGACGAGTCTCGGTGTAATCCTGGACTCAGATTTGAATTTCAACTCTCACATTAATAAAGTGACCAAAACAGCTTTCTTTCACCTGAGAAATGTAGCAAAGGTACGACCATTCATAAACCAAAATGATGCAGAGAAGTTAATTCATGCTTTTATATCCAGCCGGCTGGACTACTGTAACGCACTTTTCACTGGTCTTCCCAAGAAAACCACTGAAAGACTACAGCTCATTCAAAATTCTGCAGCTAGACTATTAACCAAAACTAAAAGGAGAGAACACATTAGTCCTGTCCTAGCTACTTTACACTGGCTCCCTGTTACCTTCAGAATTGACTTTAAGGTCCTTTTCGTCACATACAAAGCTCTACACGGACAAGGACCTAGCTACATTGCTAACTCCCTTATAAACTACACACCAGCTAGAACACTGCGATCATCAAATGCAGGCCTATTAGAGGGAATAATAGGGAATAATAGGGAAGCAAACACTCTAGACATTTTTAAAAGACAGCTTAAAACCTACCTTTTTACCGAAGCATTTAAGTAATTTTATCTCAAAAGGGTTTTCCTACTTTTATTAGTTATATTATTGTAGAATCTTGGTTTAGTAAATTTGGGTCATTATTTGACTTGCTATTTTTACTTTGTCTAGGTCAGAGTTGGCAAACTCTGATAGCGTACAAGAACTCTGGTCGCGTGAAGTATTTAAACAAATATGTAAAACAATCTGTATTCTTGATCTGAGGCAAAGGATCTGTTAACAGAGAATACGGCCCATACTCTTGACCTGGGGAAAGGATCTGTTAACAGAGTGTATGGTTTTATATATACAGACCAGGGGTGAACCAAATGTATATGTTACTTTTAAGATGCATGTTTAAAGTTGTTTTCTGTCTTGAACAGAGATCTTATTGGGATTTTTATTTTTGTTTGAATTGTTTATCACTTGTATTATTGTTTTTATTGATTTTATGTAAAGCACCTTGAGCTACAATTCTTGTATGAAATGTGCTATATAAATAAAGTCTCATTATTATTATTATTATTATTATACCAAGTTTGGTGTTGATATCTCAAAGATTTGCTGAGATTTGACCCAACTTCCTGTTTGGTTGCTTTGTTGCCGATTTTGATTGGCTGTACCGGACAAACGGTTTTGAAAATCAAATATATAAATAATACCTGAGCGAGGGTTGCTCTGACGATAATGTGTGCCAATTCTGGGGAAGATTGGAAAAAATTGTAGGAGGAGTAGGCTTTCAAAGGTTTTTGATCAAACCGGAAATGGCGGAAAATCTATATAACCGGAAATTGACGTCATAGGGTGTGTTGAACTCGTCTTGATCCAGGGAATCCAATGGTACCTCATTTTTGAAAATCAGTCATACGGTTCAAAAGTGGTGCTAGAGTGGTCTAATGGGAGACATGAAACTTGGTGTAAGTATAGAAGGGACTGTCCTTAATGAGTGTGCCAAATTTCACAAAGAGTTATCGTATGGTTCTAGGGGCTGCCATTAGGTGCGTTCGACTTCATGCAGTACCGGCGGCGCTTCAAGGCAGCCGGCGGCGCTTCAAGGCAGCCGGCTGCCTTGAAGCTGAGAGTGCCATTGGCTGCTTCAAGTCAGCCGGGCTGCAGGCGACGCCGGCGCTGCATGAAGTCGAACACACCTAGTGACTCCCATGGGACTAGAATAATAATAATAAAACTAACAATAGGTTTCCTCCTCACGGAGGAATCCTAATAATTAAATTAAAAAGGAATAAAAACACACATACATTAACATAAGCTCACCATTGCTGAAGTCTTGTACTACACACTATAGTTCACATGGATGAACATCACAACTGTAAATGTTAGAGGGCTGCTGGGTGGTGCTAAGCGGGTGTAGCGTGCTTCACTCTGCGTTGTGTAATTTGATTGAAGACACTGCCACAATGATCGATCTGCAGGAAACGGTTTATTTTCTCCTATACACGAAGAGACAGTACAATTAGCTCTTCTGTGTACCTCGCTCCTAGCTCTCGGCCCCCTCGCTAGCTGGAGGTCAGGTCGAAGAGAACAATCTAACGGCGAGAACCAAGATAACGCGCGATGGGTCAAACCAAAACCCGCATACTTTTTTGACAAACATACATTTTTACCATAAACATAAATCTAAATGTGTTAAAATGTCTGTACACCAACAATTGAATTTACATCTGTAATGTACTTAAGAAACAAAAACATATTGAATTCTTGACCTTGACATCAAATAATTAACCTCCCCCTCCCCATTTGACCTGGTCCTTGTGTACAATTCAGTGTGTAATCTAGGGGAACAACATTTCACTGCTACACGGGCACAGTCTTAAGTTTACCCAACTATGTCAGCACTGGATCCCAGACAGAGAATAATTTGTCCCTGGACCGCCTGAGTGTATTTTATTTTCTCTAACTGTATGAACTGCATTAGGTCATTAAACCACAGGGACACACTAGGGGGATTTTTAGATTTCCAATGTAATAAAATTCTCCTGCGTGCAAGCAGTGTTGTAATAGCAATGATGTTTTTATGTATTTTCCTTATTGTAGAATATCTTCTGTCTGTAGTACCAAATATGGCCATTACTGCGTTGGGTTGTAGGTCAATATTAAGAGCCTCTGACAATGTTTTAAAGATTGTAGACCAATAGGATGCTAGGGCTGAGCACAACCAAAACATATGGGTTAAGTCGGCAAGAGTGTTTCGACACCTGTCGCAGCTTGCATCTGTGTTAGGGTATATTTTAGCAAGTCTGGCTTTGGAGTAGTGGATGCGATGTAAGATCTTAAACTGTATTATGCTTATTTTGGCACATGAAGAGCTGCCATTCACTGTTAGTAAAGCACTGTCCCAAATGTCTGCTTCCAAGTCCTCTCCCAGCTCATCCACCCAGTCTGCCTTGATCTTTGCAAGAGTTGTATTTTTAAAAGAAGATATACAGGTATTGATTCTTGAAATAAGTCCTTTAAAGCTGAAGGTAGTTTCTAACAGATAATCTAAACCAGAAGGTGAGGCTAAATAGGGAAAGTTAGGATCCTGATGCTGAAGGAAGTGGCGGACTTTAGAAGTATCGAAACAGGCTAGACCGAGGGAGGCCAAATTTATGTGATAAGTCATCAAAGCTAGCGAAAATATTGTTTATATACCTATCTTTAAATTGAGAAATTCCTTGCCTTTGCCAGAGAGTAAATTTGGAGTCCATACATTTCACTTTTAATAAAATGGCCAAGGAAAATGGCCTGAATAATGTGTGCTTTGCTATGGGGCCAGTTTCAATTACTCAACTTGTACAGTCAGATTCAAAGTTTTGATAACTACTATGCACTGCAAAAAGTGCATAGTAGTGGTGGAGAAAGTGGTGGTCAGAGGGCTGAGTAGTTAGGGAGTTGGGCTATTAATCAGAAGGTTGTTGGTTTGATTCCCAGCTGTGCCAAATGATGTTCTGTCCTTGGGCAAGGCACTTCACTCTACTTGCCTCGGGGAGAATGTCCCTGTACTTACTGTAAGTCGCTCTGGATAAGAGCATCTGCTAAATGACTAAATGTAAAAAGCTGTATTTTTTAAACGTGAGTTTCCTTTTGGATGGTGCAATTTGAATATCTATCCTCTCTGACTTGGGTCAAAACAAATGATTTTGTGAAATTCACAGGTGGTGACCAGCTAGATAGCCTATGCTCCTTGAACATATTTAGCCAATATGAAGACTTCTCAAATTTCAGTCCTGCCTGTGACCGACATTTTGAGGAGAGGACCTCCCAACACATGTTTTTTTGAACACACTCTTCGATAACCCAGAAGGTGCTATATCCTAAGCGAAAGCATTCTTCTTGACCTGAGTTTTTTGACTGAAAAAAGTGTAGTAAATAGGAGGGATGGAGTGTAGGGAGAGCTTTCTACAATTTCTCAGCTGGGGATTAATCTTTAGTGCACTGGCATATTTTGTCAGGCAGACCAAGACTCACACTCCTTATGGACGCTATGTGGGCTGTGATGGACCTCCAGGGAGAACATGTCCAGCCAAACTTGCCTGGTTCCTTCAGGAGCTACCTTCTTTCCTGCTGCCTGTGCTCCTAGTCCTAACCACCGACTCCCAGCACAGCCTGGGCAGAAACCTGCTTCTCTGGACCTTCTGTCTGCATTACTTTCAAAGGTACAGAACTTTGTGTCGAGACCATGATTCATAGCTTGAAACAGACATAAATTAGTTCCACATAAGGGAACTCAGTGGGGTTGAAGAGTTATGTAAGTTTTCCTAACTGAAATCTAATATGAAATTCTAAACATGCACAGTTTGCTCAGTTTTTTTTGCAGCTGTTTTTAGTTTCATAACAGTTAACTGTTATCAGAGCATTGTGTGTAACTAAACTAGGCACTGCTTTTTACTAACACTACTGTAAATTAGATGCCATTGTAAGAATGTAGTTAAGGAATTTAAAAGGTATAGCGAAAAGGCATGTGAAGCCTTTTCACAATGTCCTATTGCATCCTGTTACATTTTGCAGAATGCTTTTCTGGCTATTCTGACCCACAATCCTTTGCGCAGTGGGTAAATTCTCTACACATAGCCGAGCAGGGTAGGGGGGAGTGGCCCAAATTGCAATCTCTTCATGGGGCTAAAAAATTCTTAGCAGTATGTGTATAGTTCATGGGTGGGGAAACTTGTTCTCATCAAGGGCCATTTCAATCTTCATAACAACCTTCAAGGGCCACACTGAAGTATTGAAGGGGGGGATGTAGGCGCTCAACTAGCAATATTGATAAATATACAGCTTGACTATGCAGAGGACTTGTGTCTACACATCCGCTAAACTGCTACGTGCATGTTGCAATCAACCTGACTGACCTGAGGCCTGTTCCATAAAGCAAGTTTACAGAATAAGCCAGGCTTATGTCAGTTTGTCTGACTAATTTCGAGTCGATTCGGTTCCATAAAGCCATACCCTACATGGTACTTTGTGATATCAAATGGTTAGGCTGATGCTACATATATCTCAATCTAAATCATTCCACTATAATTATCATAGCTGCGTATTAGTTAATAGTAGCCTACAATTGCGAAAAATCTATCTTCCATTTTCCCGACACAAAAACAATGTTTAAAAGTTAGTCTACTAGATAATGTATTGGTTAATAGTATTTATTTAAAGAAATGTCAAAAAAGTCCATTTAGATGTGTTCAGAGGGTGTATGTTTTTTTGTTACATGAAGTAAAGGTCTATAAAAAAGGACCTCGACCTACGTATCCTATCGTTCATGTCAATCACGGCATGTAATTTTATTTTGATGAAGTGGTGGATGAGAGAGCTGTCATAGTACAGGGCTTAAAGAGAACTTTCTTTCGAGAAGAAGCCATGTAGCCATTGAAGATTGCATTTTGCCGTGGTGGATCAATATCATCCATGACTTGTTAGGTTAATTCAAGTCTTTATGGAACAGGCCTTTGGACATCTGATTCTACCATTTAGTATTATTTTGTCTCTAGCAAAGAGCTGATGTTACTCAAACAGACAACTGTTTACCTGAGTGGTTGTTTTTTTATTTCAACAGACAGGGAGCAGAAGCGTTCGTCCTGACTCATTGTTATAGCCTGTACTAAGGTCAGGCCAACTCATGCCCTCACTATTTCCTCTTAGTAGGCTCCCCTCTGTTCCTCCTCTACCTCACTCTAGTGAGTTTTACTGTCATCGATAACGATGTGTACAAAATCCCCAATGATCGTCTTCGTCTTTTAAGCCAGGAGGGTTAGTTAAAATTGTGATTTGGAGCAATCCCCTGATCAACGGCCCGATACTATGAACTGTTGACATTCGCTGGTACAGTGTCACTTATAGACGACTTGAAGACGCAGGTACCCACATGTGGTCCTAGTTTGGAAACTGCTGCTGTCGACTCATTCAAAGATGAATAGTATGGGCATGGGAGTGGAGGGACACTCATTAACTTTTTCTTCATACTGAAAATTGTATTCCTCTCTTTTTAAGGACATTTATCTACTCCTTGCTTAACAAGGGCCGGCCTTCTCCTCTCTACATTGTTGTCTCTGCAATGGTCTTTTGCACAGTCAACGGTTTTCTCCAGGCCCACTACTTGCTCCACTGTGCCACCTATGATGGTGCCTGGTTGACAGACATTCGTCTGGGTTTTGGTGAGTGAGTGAGGAATTAGTAAATACAAGAGTACCAGTGTTCGTCTAATCAATTTACTGTGACACAGTAACTTACATTCTTTGTGTTTTTTTCAGTGTGAAGTTAACAACATCGATTTTTTGAAGCATGCATTTCATGGTTTTGACAGAACTAGAGTTGAGCTCTGTACTACTGCATTGTTTGGTTTTGAACAACCACTTATTTATATTCTCCCTTTTTCTTCAGGTTTACTTCTGTTTTTCGTAGGTATGGCTATAAACATTCACAGTGACCACATTCTGCGAAATTTGAGAAAGCCAGGAGAAGTTGTTTACAAGATTCCTAAAGGTACCATGAGACTTCTGGAGAAAGAAACTGTTTTCTGGCAGCTGCACACATTACAGGCATTCCGGGTTGCTGGCCAGTCCTAAGAGTTATGGACAGGGGGGTCACTATTGGGCCCAGGGGGGGGCGGGTTCAAGTTAACTTATGAAAGGGGGCAGGGGGTGAGGGCGAGTTGCTTATTACCGTGGAGGGGGGAGGGGGTAATGGGCCCTGGGTCATCTGTACCCTTTCACCCCCCCTGACGGAAGGCCTGCCAGGTTGGACACTGAATGGGGAAAACATATATCTTGCTATAGGCAAAGAGCTGTAGGTTTTTTCAGGGACATATGTTTCATTATGCATGAACACTTTTTTTAAACGACAAATCGGTCCCCGCCACTTTTCATTACAGTTTTTCTCAATTGCTTTGGTACAATTCTTAAATGATAATGAATATTTTCAGAACAACATGTGCAAACCTCCAAACCCCTGGGCACTTGTTCACAAAATATTTGAATATCTCATTCTTTTAAACAAATTGCTAATGTTTTATCACATCTATCCTAATGAGTAAGTACAATTGTTTACAATTAGCAAATTTACCCATTAAATATATCTTGCTAATTAAAACTGATTGTTGTTTCTCAGTTGAATAGTTGTACTCTCCAAAACATTTACATTTATGCATTTAGCAGACGCTTTTATCCAAAGCGACTTCCAAGAGAGAGCTTTACAAAAGAGCATAGGTCACTGATCATAACAACGAGATAGCCCCAAACATTGCGAGCAGCCAAAACATACATTGTGAAAAAAACAAATAAGTGCCAAAGGGAAGAACCATAAGAGCATGCAGTTAAACAAGATACAATTAAACAACATGAAACTCAAAAAGTGCAAGAGTGTACCTGTAGAAAAACAAACAACAGTAAAATATTTCACAGCGAGTACAAGAATGTAAAACTGTTACAACTAACCAACAAGAGCAACAAGTCTCTCAATACGAGTCATTGTGATCCTGGAGGAAACTAACATTAGGTCCAGCCAAGCATTCCTAAGTTCCGTTGTACTCCCGGAACAAGTGCGTCTTGAGCCTTTTCTTGAAGGTGGGGAGACAGTCAGTGTCACTGATGGAGGTGGGGAGTTGATTCCACCATTGGGGGCCAGACAGGAGAAGAGCTTGTGTTGGGACCATGTCTGAATTATTTCATTGTGTTTAGTCATCACATGCACAACATTATGCAATAGTCCATTCTGTTGGCTAAATCTGTCAGGCATATATACCATGAACATCATTACAGTAATTTAGATTTTTGGGGGATGTTCGCAGAAATTGGTAAATCACCTGTCAGGTGAAACTTGAACAAATAGGTGTAGCCCTGGTGTAAATCTAAGGGATTTAAACCGTTTAGTTTCTACATTAATTTCTACAAAAAGTATGTCTAGGAAACAAAATTGTAGTAATGTAATTTAACTCAAAGTAATTTAGTTTAAAAGATAAACAACAAGGGTTAACTGAGATTTAAACATTTTAGTGCTGAATTAAACAAAGTTTTGCAAGACGTTAAAAGCTAGGAGTTAATATAAATTGTTCTAAATAGTTTAGAGCATTAACAGTTGTGTAAACGGAACAATATTTATACATATTGTCCTTTATTTTGAAGTGTGTTATGCTATTGGTCAATGTTGTTGTCAGTCAAAGTCGTCTGTGGTGAGTGGTTGTGAGTGAGGAAGTGGATGTGTGAGGGAGGGGTTGGTGTTTTTTTGGGGTAAAAAAAACGTTGAACGGACGAGGAAGAGAGGAGAGAGAGATTCGCTACAGAAGAGAGAGATTCGCCACATGGAGAGGAGAAAAATAAATAAGAGGCTGAGAAACATCGAGAGACACGAGAATAGTTAGCTTGGAGAAGATCTAAGTGGATTACCGAAGCTGAAGAAGGGTGCACTTTTCTTGTCTAACCGCAGTTTTTAGAGCAAACGTTGTGCTAGTGTGGCTGGCTAACAGTTGGAGCTAATGGCAGAGAGTTGCTAATTCAGAGGACGCTGATTTCCGATCAGAGAGGACGACGGTGTGTTTCCTGCTGAAGAGGACTTTGCTACGATTTTCATGAAAATTGTAACAGATCATCTTCAGACCATGCCAACAAAACATCTTTAGAATTTTATCGATAGGCCTAAGTCAGACGGTTCACGAATAACGCGCAAACAATTTTGACAAAAAGCACGCCAAAGCGGACGTGAGGCCTTGTAAACTTTGAAAATTTCATCACGAGCATGTCATCTAATCATTTTCCTACCACAAACACCGTGATATGTCAAAATATGACTGAATTACAGCTGTTTATACTTGGGTCAAATCTGACAAAGCTCGCCACGGGAGAAACGGCTTCCTTTTTTTAAATAAAGTACACAGCGTTTCCCAGCAGCGAGAATAGCTTACTGGGATAAGACGTCCTCCTTTGAAACGCAAGGTCGTAGGATCGAATCCAGCTGTCTAGCAGTATAATCACAATGGTAACGATAACGTTTCATTGTCAGGGGATTTATAGTCAAGAAGAAGCGGATTCATTGTGCTTTGTAGATATAACGCTGCTAGCCAGCGCATTTTGTCTCAAAATGACATATTTACCAAACGCGTCGGTTTATCGTTACAAAACTCGGTATACGTCTTTTGCGCAATGCCGTGAAGGTAATCAAAAGTTTTGGGGTAGCGCCACCGCGTTGCCGAAAAGTATATTGCGATTTTAAAAAAGCGAATAATTTTTATTAAAAGTTTTGCTGTGCTTCTTTAGCTACTGAATTTCCGTATCGAATGGTGCTTGGCCCCTTCATTGCTGCTTGCAGCTATATTTATCCTTGTTTTTCTCCTAGGTGGAATGTTTGAATATGTATCTGGTGCAAACTTCTTTGGAGAGATAGTGGAGTGGGTTGGGTACGCCATTGCGACATGGTCCATATCTACATTCTCATTTGCCCTTTTCACTCTATGCGCCATTGGACCGCGAGCTTATCATCATCACAGGTAGTTCTCTCAGAATCCAGAGATATCTGTGTAGGTCTTATTATGAAGATTTAACATTATATATATGTGAATAACTCAGATGTCATTAAGCAGTGGTATTCTTTACTCCATTACAGGTATTACAAAGAAAAGTTTGATGAGTATCCCAAGACAAGGAGAGCAGTGATACCTTTCTTACTATGAAGAGGAAAAACTGCCTTCAAAAGCAAAGCTGAGAGCACTGATGCAGCCTCATGTTTTTGCAAAATATTTTTTTCCCCTTATGTTGTTATTGTAGGAAATTGAAACCTGTTGCATGTGACCCTTGCACTCTGCTTTGGTTTTTATAGTAAACATGGAATCCACTTCACCATCATAAGGTTTCATGGTTGTTTAATGAAAGAGTGAATAATAGATGTGGGGTATATAATAGATAGGGTGTGGTATATATTACACATATAACATGGTTTGAGCTGCAGTTCCATTTCACATTGGAAATCCAGACTCGGAACGTCACACCTGAGTTGTCCGAGTTGATTGCTTTCCAAAAGTCCCAGTCGAATCCCTGCCATAAAACAAAAGACGAGAGTCAAGAGCTAGCCGGAGGCTACACGCTACTGCAAGCAATTGTTAGCGACACCAGTTGATAAAAATGCATTACGCTGTACTTCATGCATACTTACACCATAGCAACATTTCCACAAACACAAGTGGCTTAAAGTGCAATACCGCTGATGGTCGCCAGGGGCTGGCTCTAAAAAAACTCTGGCTCCGATGACTCCCCTTCAAAAATCGCCAACTTCTCTCATGAAATAGTAAGTCAAAATAAATTGTTCACAATTCATCATGGTGCCATAAGCTAGATTCCCTTCTACTTATCAGTGTCCTGGTGGTACATCTGAAAATAATTTGATAATTAAGTAGATATTAGGCCTCAAAGATTGGTATATTTGGGGGCGTGGCTGACTTGATTGACATGTCCAGTCTGGAGTGATTGACAACCCGTTTGGACAACGGGGGTCTTCTCGATGGAAGCTAAAGATATTTGCAGCGACTTTGCAGTTTACTAGCCAGGGGCATAGAGGCAAGTAGAGAAGAAAGGCTGTTAGCGAGGTGGCTTCTCAATGGCGTTCCATTTGACACTTCCGACTAGCTCCCAGCCCTACAAGACACCTACCACACACGATGCCTCAGGAAGGCTGGCAGGATTCTAAGAGACTGTTACCACCCATCCTTCAGTCTTTTTACCCCGTTGCCTTCTGGCAGGCGATACCGAAGCATTCGGTCTCGCACACGCAGACTGGACAACAGTTTCTTTCCAAGGGCCATCAGGCTTCTGAATGGACACTGATATGGACATTGATACACTTCTCACTAGCCACTTTACACACTGTCACTTCAGCTACTGGTTGCAGCAATATTGCACTAATTGTACCCCACTTGTCTCTAGGTTAGTATAGGTTTATAAGGTTGGTATAGGTTATTACGTGTATTACAGGTTTAGTATACTGTACTGTATTTATTTTGTATATTTAGGAGGTTTATTATATTTTAGCTTATCATAGATGTAATCTATGTTAAACTGAATACTTATATGTTATGCCAGGTTGCTTTGCGTTGTCTTGTCCAAGAATTTCAGTGTCCAGTCTCTTACCTTGTGTTGTTCTGTGTATCTGACAATAAAAGACTTTAACTTGAACTAGGAGGTTGGATATCCTGACTTCAGTGTCAAATGGAATGCACCAATAGGCACGATGCGCAACTGAAACACCACTAGAGGGCACTAATGCCTACCTTTTACACTGTAAACTTGTTGTAGAAGTGCAACTCCTAGATCTTTACAATACTGTACATTGGGCCTCATTCACTATCACAACTGTAAAAGTAATTTGCGCACAAAATGAATACAAATGCTAAATTACCCTTGGAATCATGACACATGGGCACAGACCAATTGTGTTAATTACCCAGAATCATTCTAAATTGACAGGTGTGTGCATGCATGCTATTTTTATATTGTCATACTGCCACGCCTCCATTTCTCTATACGGAAATATATTTGCCTAAAGGTGTATCATGGAGAAAGCGGTGAAGTGGTTGGAACAGTGAATTGCGCCAAAATCAAAATAATTGAAAGAAAATATGGGCCAAGTCAATAAAAAACTAAACTGTTAACTTGCATGTTGACATTCTCATAAACTTTCTTGTAAGCTTGGACTGGGACACAGTTTTTATAGATTAATATTTTAATCAAGACAAATTAAGAATTTATGAGGATAAAAGGGTGTCAGTTCCAAGTTTATGTAATACTTTTGGTAAATGCATTAGTAAATTAACAGTTTAAAATATTGTCCATTAAAGCCTTTTTTAATTAATGCAGTTTTAATATGCTAGGCATTTAGTTAAAAGGTGTTCATATTTAAGACAACCGGGCCTTCATTATTTCTGTGTTTGAGTGGTCTGAGTACTACATATGTTTGCAGAGTACAAACATTCTCAGATAAAAAAGAATTGATAGAACATGGATTTGTGCATAAAACATCCGTATGCATGGTTTACGCACAAATGTACATACGGACTGTTTGTGAATGAGGCCCATTATCAATGAATGCATCTTAACTTGTGGCTTCTGTTAATTATTTATTTGTATCCCAGTATCTCTACCTGCACTTTTATTCTGTGTTTAATTATTATATTGTAATTACTGTAATTATTATGTCTTGCTTATTCCATGTGTAACTCTGTGTTGTATGTGTCGAATTGCTATGCTGTATCTTGGCCAGGTCACAGTTGCAAATGAGAACTTGTTCTCAACTATCTTACCTGGCTAAATAAAGGTGAAATAAAAATAAAATGCATTTGTCCGTACATAGAAAACAATGAATAGTTAAATTATTACTGAACAACAGAAAATATCACTTTAAGATTCACATATTGCAAACGCTTTCATACATATAAAATGGAGTAAGAATGTGGATGCACCTGACCACAATTTGTCGTGCCAGAGCAAAGGCTCTGAATACCTATGTACATGAGACATTTTAATCTTAGATTTTAATTATTTTTCTAAGAACATATTTTCACTTTGTCATTATGGGTAATTGAGTGTAGGTTTAGCTACACAATAAAATGTGCTAAAAGTGAAGGGGTCTGACTACATTATGAAGCCACTTTATACACATACACACAGCTTATGTTAAGAGCACACCGTTATGTAAATAAACCTGAGTCTTGACTAAAAGTGCCACCCCTTTAATTGAAGGAACACAAGCAGCACAACAACAAAAAAGTCCACTTAATTAGAGTTTCCCCCATTTCTAAATATAATCCCTGATATAAATACCCCAAATATTAACACATGAAACAGATGTCCACTGATATGACAGGTTCCCTTCACAGTCACTCATTATCAGCCTTATCTTTCACTGCCATTTCAGAGCGAACGGCACTTCTCATAGCCCTCTGCATGAGCCACGTTCCTATATGGATGCTTAGAAACGCCCCTCCTGCCACCCACAGCCAGTTCTTCCTCAACCAGCTCTGAGTCTTCATCGTTTCGTCCACTAAATTGTTTAGATGTTGAACTTCCTTGAGGAGGAAACACAGAAATCAGAAACACCAAATTACTATTAACCAAGAGACCTCGTTTGCTATGTCTGCTTTGATTAAATTTGGCAGAGATTATGCAGGCTACATCATCAACATGCCTTAACAGGACAACCACAATGAAAAAAGTAAACTAAATAGCAAAATCTTAAACCCTATAAGATAAACGTGAAGGAACATACACACCTCTTTCATCCACACTCTACTTTGTCTTTGAAGGAGTTGGTAGTGGGGCAACAAAAGCCACTATGCCTGGCTCAGGAGTATAATTGTCTTTGTCCTTTCGAAGCAAAGGGTTAGACTTGACAGTGTACCAACCCCAGTGAATGAGTCCAAGGCTTGTGCCCATTACAATCAGGACTTTGTAACTGTTCCAGATTTCTCGTACACCCATGACTTTAAACGATTTGGCGGGACAAATAAGCAAAGGAAGAATAAGTATCAGTAACAGATTCAAGCATTAAATGTAACTCCTTCATCAAAGCAAGCAAATCCTAAACTAGGTTACACAGGTTTTTTGTGTAACAAGTTACACAGTAGCCTAAAGAAAAAGCAATTCAGAAATGGAGCTTAAGTTTGTCATA
This sequence comes from Thaleichthys pacificus, assembly GCA_023658055.1. Classification (NCBI taxonomy): domain Eukaryota; kingdom Metazoa; phylum Chordata; class Actinopteri; order Osmeriformes; family Osmeridae; genus Thaleichthys; species Thaleichthys pacificus. The sequence continues at coordinate 2,537,292 of CM042860.1, read as the reverse complement.
GGTAAGAATAGGCAGCTCATTCCTACATGTTATAATGTTAGATAGCCGTTAGCTGACCATACTATCACTATTGCCATTCTAATGTGAGAAGTCGGATTTAGTACCTGACAGTACTACTTACACGTCTAAATAACCCACAGGAGATTGACTAATGTTAACTAAGCAAAGTCTCACCGTATTGACTACAATCATTCATTGTTCTCCTTGTCTAACCAAGTACAGTTGCATAAAAGTTGTTTGCTATCAAGTAGCTACAGTAGCTGCATCGCTCGCTAGTTCGGTCCCTAGAACAGCTCGCCAGTTTGCTGCATAGTTACTTGGCTTTCAATGCAGATATTGCTTCTGACAACATTCGTGGACGTTCAATTAGCTATGTGAATTGAATGAGTTAGTATAGACTCATAACAACCTCACCTTCAAAAATGTGAATATTCTCGTGCATCTACCATGTTGGGGTCCTTCAGTTGAGTTGAACGCGCCTGTACATTAACTAGTATGTAATATTTAGACTGATGGTATGACAGGGCTTTAGCGCATTCTATCTTAAGGTGTTTACACTATAAATGTATTTGTGATATATGAAGCAACGTGAATGTAACCATTCGAGTATTTTATAGGCAATATGCTAGACGCCTAAAGGATGAACATAGTCATTTTTGCATGCATAAAGTTACAGAAAGAAAAGAAGAAGAAAAGAAGAACATTTGTGTTCTATACACGTTTTGTTAAGTATTGACTTTAAATAAGAAACCTTATCATTACGCATATTGAAGCACCAAAATGTTTTTTATCCAACCTGTTTTGAATCTTTTAGTGCTTTTCACCAATAGGGGGCGGCATTAGACTGTACCTTAGACTGGGCCATGCGTGTATGAGAGAGATAGAAAGAGAGAACTTGCATGTGCACGTTATCCAAAATGCATGATTTGCTCTAAATATACACAGCTATACAGCAGATGTGCTCTACATTTCAAATACGTGTGAAACTGTGGAATCTTGATCATCATCTTAGAATGTGAAAGTTAGGGATGAGAAATTGTATGGCCTGTCTGCACACTCAGCAGTAGAACAGTAACACTCTTGTGACAGCGTTTAGAGATAAGGCTTGGTGCGGCTCGAAACGCTTCTGACATAGACCAGATCCTAGCTGGGGATTAGTTAGGAATGAATGAGGCTTCTGCCTGCCTACACTTGGCCGAGGGTGAGTGAAGAGAAGCAGTCACTGAGTGGAAGCCTCCCCACTCTCGGGTTTGATTCAAGATTACTCTCCATTCAAATATATATATTTTTCTGGTTGACTCAATTCAAGAACAGTTCAATTTGTGGGTCTAACTTTCGTGTAAGAACATTGCAATACCCACCGAAAAAGGTGAAAATAACATCTGATGTCTGATAATAAATCTAGGAGTTTGATGAGAAACATTGGCTTCAGTGCATTTTTTTGTGTGCATGGTGGCACAAAAGACACCTAATAAAAGAAAGGAACTGGACCTATATTGGAAATGACCTCTAGGAGACCCTTTCTTATAGTATACACTACTTTCTATGAGAACCAGCAACTAAACTGCCTTGCCACATTTACAACACAGTTTCTTTTAAAGCGGTCCTTTTAAACTGTTTTGTGTATGACACAATTAGCCTATGTGTTCTTTCCCTTTGATAAGCCATTTAACTAAATCCATCTTCCTCAATGGGTAATGTGTTTTTGTGTGTGTGTGCATGTTTGTGTGTGTGTGAACGCAAGAGAAAGCAGATGTGTGTGTGTTTGTGCATTTGGATGCGTGAAGCCAACACAAGCTTTTGAGATATCTAAACGGATACATCTTTAAGGTGTGAGACAGATTGGATGGATCACAACGTCTGAATAGGTTTATTGTGCATAATTGTGAACCAGTTCTGTAACAGTATCTTGATTTACAATCACAGTGGAAAAGTTTCCAGTGGAGCAAAGCAGTTTTAGGCTGCTATTGTCGATATTCAACCCGATTTATTCAGATACAAATCCCAGACATCCTTTTTCAAATGCAATTTCTTACACTGTGCAGCTGTGGTCACGCAAGAGTACCTGGAGGGAGTTAAAGGGTAGGCAGACCATTTCTTGACTGGACTGTCCTCATATCGGTCTGGCCAATGTCAACGTGCAAGGTTTCAGCAGGGTTTGTGTGTGGGTGTAAGAGTGTCAATGGGGTAGGATGGAAATCTGTACCAAAACTATTTTCCTGATTTTGGACCAACAGTATCTGTTGTCATAGATAAATATAACGATGACTGTCAATATCAACGCATCCTGTTTTATGTGTTGTAATAGAGTAAAGCCTGTTCAGCAAAATTCCCAGTGGTTTCCAGTTTCTAATATTAGTATTGATCCAAATAACTCATGGCATGGAGATTGTGAGGTAGGAGAATGTTGTCAGTGTTGTTAGGTGCTTATAAGGTAGGAATTAAAAACATAATATATATAACAAATATAACAATACACAAACATTTTAAGACGATTCTCATATTGCCCAAAAAAATTAAGCTAAAAGAAATGACATGAGACACAGGTACTTTCCCTCAGTCAGCTTGTTGATTTACTTCTTTAGTACGGCCAAAAGATCTTATATCCCTGACCCACCCATGAAATTCTACGGCTAACAAGGTTTGCTACACATCACATTACTTGAAGCACAGCAAAATGTTGCTGATGCAATTCCACTCGTATTTTTGGAAACCACTGTGCTGGACTGACACTTAATTGCCACTCAATAGAAACTCATCTCATAATTCTACTTGATTACTCAGAAACAGAACAAGTGGAACACAGTAGAAAGGAGGAACATTGGGAGCAAGCAAAATAGAGATTTGTTGAAGACGTTATTGTTTGAGAGAGATGTGAACATTGCTGCTAAACTGTGGCAGTCATTGTCTGACTGTGTGAGAAAATGTTTGAGGCACACCACTACAGACATGGGGTTAAACTGTAGGTCAAATAAATTACTACCATAGCTCTTCTGAGTTATTTCATCATATAAGTCAAGGCATCATGAGGTCAAAACAGATCAAACAGATGCTGGTGGTGTATCTGATTGCAGTACAACAACATACATTCAGGTGAAATTACAACCAATACAATAGCAATTGGCTGGGTAAGAAAGTGTCTAGAATTGGAGTGATCTAATGTTTATATAGTGAGTGTTACTACGGTTTGCTCATGCAAGCTAGACATATTCAGTGGCAAAATAGTGTCTGTGCAGGTAGTAACATGATGACACAGATCTACGTGATGGCACAGTCCCCCCTTGTCCACGGTCAGGTCTACTGACTCTTCCTTATGTAAGGTTGTCAAGGAGATGTAAATAATAGTGTATCATTTCAGCTGTCAGTAAATTATAATATCCTGCTGTCAGTCATTGAGTCAGCAACATGCTGAACAGAGATGTAAGAAACTTTGTGTGTGTGAAGAAGGATATATGGATGCATGCAGTGCTTGTGTGTTCTGGATATAGAGAATACTAGGAATGAAAAAGAAGACTCAACCTTGGAGGGAGGGTGGAAAGATTTTTATTGATGGCCTGGAGCGACATGATGGTGTTGAGTTCCCATTGAGTGTTGGCATGAGCACCCTAACACAGACGAGCCAACAGCAGCAGGTTGCAACAGATGACTCAGACAATCACACTACTATTCACAAGAGCTTTATAGTTCAAACTCCTTGTAACTGAACACTTCAAATACAATATTATCCCATGCTGGAGAAATGCTATTAGAATTTGGAAGAAATTTGATTTAGCTAGAAAATGTGGAAAAGAAGAATAGGATTAACATTGAATTTCCACTGGAAAATATATTGTATAATGAATGGTCTGGAACTGTAAACAAAAAAACAATATTTTATTACAAAAGATTTGGTATAGAATTGGTATAGAACTGTATAGGAGTGTAGTTCAAATCCTGCATTAGATTAATCTTGGTGGATTTCACGGCACCACCTACACCTGGATGCTTTGTTGTTTTACTAGTAGAATTGCCATGTCAAATGTGGAACACACATCAAAAATATCATGATGATTTGCTAGATCTTCTTATGCTAAGCTAAATCTGCCAAATGTATCAGGAATCTTGTGAGCCTCTCGTGGAATGTGTGGACTAATGTTTAGACTTTGTGTTTGAAGAAGGGAAACACCATTGAGAGAGACCAAACATCATACATGACTGTAATATAGTTGATTTCCTACTAATTCCCTCTCAACATGTGCACTCAAAGGGTAATAACGTTGAGATTATAGACCTGCGATCATTTTCACTACACTTGTATTTACAGCAGTCTGATCTTTAAATGTACAAAGAATGACCAAGCTAGTTCATATTTCTGGGTAAAGGGGAGAGAGACATGAATCAAGCATCTAGGACCGCTGATTCAAGGTTTGAACCTTATCCGCAGCGTTGGGTGTTAATATAGGAAACAGACCAGTCCAGATGTGTTATTATGAGGGATTGGGTTCCATTACATTCTGTTGTCTTAGGCATGGAGTACATGACTAAATCCTCTTGAGTTTATTTGAGCAGTTAATGTGACATTGAAGATGGTCAAACTGAAGGTAGCTATGTTAGCTATGTCCAACTACTAAGTAATTTTTGACTTACAGCAATTAAGTGACATTAAAGTACCACTTAGAATATAAACCCACCTTTTTATTTTTATTAATATGATTATTTGTACTCAGTTTAAAACAATTGTTCTTACTCAAGCTTACAAAAACTACTTTTTCTTTTGTTGATAGGATGCTATGAACTACCCTCACAGATTTATGGAAATATCTACACACTGGAAATTTGTAATTACAATTTAATTTTTATCAAGACTGACACAAGAGATAATGTCAATGACTGGGGTCTCTTTAATGTTTTTATTTGTACTTAAATTAGTATCCTTAATAATCAGTTACAGAATGTTAACAACTACACAAAGTGTGACAGTGTGATGTTCACGACCATGCCCAAATGTTTTAATAATAATAATAATAATACATTTTATTTAAAGGCGCCTTTCTCGGCACTCAAGGACACCATACAGGATATAAAATACATTTAAAAACAGCAAAAACAAAGAATACAACAACATTAAAAACAACAGAAGCAGGCAGCGTAATTGACATCAAATGGAATATGTAGTTTTAAACAGATGGGTTTTGAGTTCCGATTTGAAATGGGGGAATGAGTCAATATTTCGTAGTTGGGGTGGTAGTGCATTCCAGAGACGGGGAGCAGAGCGGCTGAATGCTCTACTCCCCATGGTAGTGAGGCGGGCAGAGGGGACATACAGGTGAATGGAGGAAGAGGATCTGAGGGAGTGGGAGGTAGTGGGACCCTGGAGGAGATTAGACAAGTACGGGGGGGGCGAGGTTGTGAATGGCCTTGAATGTGAACAGGAGGATTTTGAATTGTATACGGGACTGAACCGGAAGCCAGTGGAGCTGTTGTAAGACAGGAGTGATGTGGTGGATAGAGGGGGTGCGAGATATAATGCGGGCAGCTGAATTCTGGACCAGTTGAAGTTTATGGAGGGATTTGTGAGGGAGACCAAAAAGGAGAGAGTTACAGTAATCGAGACGGGAAGTGACAAGACTGTGAACAAGAATGGCGGCAGTGTGGGGAGTAAGGGAGGGGCGGAGACGATTGATGTTTCGGAGGTGAAAGTAGGCGGACCGGGTAATGTTATTGATGTGGGGTTGAAAGGATAGTGTGCTGTCAAGGATGACACCCAGACTCTTAACCTTGGGGGATGGTGAAACGGAGGAGTTGTCAATAATGAGAGAAAAACTGTCAGTTTTGGATAAAGTGGATTTGGTGCCAATGAAGAGAACCTCGGTTTTATTACTGTTTAATTTTAGGAAGTTTTGGGTGAACCAGATTCTTATTTCAGTGATGCAATCAGTAAGGGAGGTGGGCGGGAGAGTGGACGAGGGTTTGGTAGAAAGGTAGAGCTGGATGTCATCAGCATAACAGTGAAAGTGAATGTTGAATTTGCGAAAGATATTGCCCTGCAATCCCTGGTTCCAAGCTCCACCAGTACACCTGCTCCGCGTTGCAATCAGCTCACCTGCCTTCCATCCGCTCATCAGCTCTAACAGTACAAGAACTCTGCGCTCAGTCCCACACTTCACCAATCATTGCCTCTACCGTGTGGTAGTATCACCAGTCCAGCCAGTTATGGTGTTTACCTGAAGTTAGTTCCAGTGTTCTCTTGAGTAAGCTCTGCACTTTGTCTTTCTCCTCCTCCCTCTCTAATTCAGGATCATTCGCCAACCTCTGTTCACTGCACCTGTGTTGTCCTGCCCGCACCACAACGCAACCTCTTCTTCCCCCCGTCACCTGCCACCACCATCGTCGCCTCCAGCATTTAACAAACCATGTTTAACTTGACAGTCCCATCTCCTGAATCTTGCATTTGGGTTTTCCTTCACTCTCACATCGCTAGTGTTGAATGTTGCCATCTAGTAGGACATTTTATCACATTTAATCTCAGTTTGATTATAATATATACCACATGTATGGACCACAGTTTGGATCACAGTATGGATCACAGTATGGATCACAGTATGGACCACAGTATGGACCACAGTTTGGATCACAGTATGGATCACAGTATGGACCACAGTATGGATCACAGTTTGGATCACAGTATGGACCACAGTATGGACCACAGTTTGGACCACAGTATGGATCACAGTTAGGACCACAGTATGGATCACAGTATGGAAATACAGTATGGACCACAGTATGGAAATACAGTATGGAAATACAGTATGGACCACAGTATGGACATACAGTAATTTGCATAATGCCCTCTTACCCTGTGTCCCTTATCTGTGTCATATCTACAATATACATTTTATTGACTCTTGAGTGGATGGATGCTTCGTTATAGACATGAATATGCAAGATATAAATAAACGGTCTAGGGTTATGTCTCATCTATTTGTCAATCTTTTTGGATCTCAAGACTTCTACTTTACTTTCAACCTTCTAGTTTATCTTCTAGTTGTATGTGTTTACAGAGGACTGACATTGAATTATAGAGATTTGCAATTCTAAATTTGAATCACCAAAACTTGAGCATGCATATCAATCCAAGGTGCTCATGTAAACCTAGTGTTCATCACTAATGGCTCCATTGATTTTCAATAGACCCTGTTATTTTTGTCTCTTGGTATGCAAACTGAAAGCTCTTTTAAAGCTTGTGGATTTAGATAAGGGAGCTAAAGGGACGTGACCTGAGTGCACTGGCACATGTGTACGTTTCCACTGTCATCAGTTCTTATCAGGACCTATCTATTTGGCTGCATTATAGAGAGCAGACCTTTATCCTTCAGATGACCTTGGTGCTAAGAGGGTCAATACCATTTAGATATTGACTGTTTTAGTAAAACATCTTTAGAAATGATCTGAATCAGATGAGGTTGACAACCAAACGTAATGAAGAAGTTATTTTAAAGCAAGTGGCTTTTATTTTAACCTCCTTAGATGGTCTGAAATATATACATAAAAGTACAATGAGGACAATTACACAAGCACTCTCTGTCATAGTAGGCTTCAGAGTAAGGTGAAAGTTTTTCCCTCAGGTACTTTTTACTTTATATTGTGAATGTAGTGGCCAGCCTGTCCCACAAGAGTTTGCTCCACTTTTACCAACCCTGAAGCACAGGGGAGAGAAATAAAATGGCTGCAATGACAACGCCTCTGTCACACCGCAAACTATTTACATGGAAGAAGAGCAGAAAAACAGCATCACAAGCAGTCGTGTTTCACTCAACACCACATGGCCACACATGAACTGCTATGAACCAAGTCCAGTGGACTCTGAGCAATAGGTTTGTCTCTTTCAAAGGATGGACCACACAAATACACAGATCCACAGCAGCCATGCGTGGTAGTTGTTAAACATATCAAACTTAAATTGAGATGCACGCATGGCCAGTCTGTGAACTGAATTTGGAGTGTCTTTGTTAAAAGTTTGACAAAAGTAGGAAATAAAGTGGACTCCAAAATTACTGGCACCTCTGACTGGCAATGCACAACCGATACTCAAACAAATATTAACAATATTATTAAAGAGAAAAAAATCAAAATACCAAATTGTGAGAAATACTGTACTATATTACTGTTCTAATAGAGCACATACAAATTATGTGTTGATTTCATTTAAAAGTACATTTCCCCCAAATTAAGGTTTCACCCAAAAAAATTATAACAACAAATAAAGATTATTGCAAATAACATTGACCAAAATTAAACCCTGAATTCAATTCTACTTTTTGGCGCTTATCTCATTCCTAAGGAACTATGTTGAGTCGTGACATCACTTCCTGTTTCACTGGAGTATAAAAATGTGTGCTTTAACCCTGTTAAGAAGAATGAGGTTGATATATGTTGATATATGATGTTGTTATATGACAACAGTAATACCAACTGACGAATGCGTCCCTCAGCGCCTCCAGTCTGAAAGAGATTTGCCTATGACGACGGTAGTCCATGACGACGGTAGTCCATGACTGTTGCACTTGTTGTCCATGATAATTTGCTGCTTTCCTTATAATATGTACACTATTTCTACGTTGCTCTGGATAAAATGTGCAAAAGATGAAACATTAACACAAACTGACTCCTTTTTCTGTTCTGTACTTTAAAAAAAGTACAGAACTTTACTTTAAAAGGGGGTCAGGTGGCTGAGCGGTGAGGGAGTCAGGCTAGTAACCAGAAGGTCGCTGGTTCGATTCCCGGCCGTGTCAAAATGACGTTGTGTCCTTGAGCAAGGCACTTCACCCTGACTAAATGTAAATGTAAAACTTTACCACTGCCATTTACTTTGTGTCTTACATTTCTATTCACATTTTGTAGAGCTAATTTAACTATCATACTTTACAAATATACTAGTTTTCTATCAGTAACATAACATTATTTAAGTAGACCCAATATTTTATAACAGGTTATAAGTAAAGCACACTGTTTTTGAAGGTTACATTGCAGTTACATAAAGCTCAAGTTTGGAAATGTTTCTCTGGTTGCTATGGGAGTGTGTGTTGCTTTTTATAAATGCTAGTAGGTTGTATTAAATCTTGTGATACAGTGCACGTTGAACCCCGAAAACGTATCTGATTGATACAAAGTTAAGCGAAGGAGAACAGCTTAAACAGTCATTGGCCTCTTTAGTCCTCCTCTCCCTTTCTCTTTCTGGGTTTGTTCCAGCCTGGGGGAGTGTTGACATCATGAGTCTCTCCCCTCTCTCCCGACTGTTGCAGTTCTCACACAGTCTCTCCCAGGCTGAGTCATGTAAAGTTACGCACACACAGACATACACACACTCTTGTTCATGTCCAGCCGCACCCCTCATAGAGCATGTGCTATGAAAACAATATGAGTTGGTAGTCTATGTGTGTACTGTATGCTCGTCTTCGCAGACAGACACAGCAGTCTTGCTTAAATTGCACAGAACTTTGAGCTCTCTTTTTTCACCGTCCTTAAAAAAAACTTGAGGTATGCATTCAAGTATGAGAGCAGTTTTTTGTTCTTCAACAGGCAGGCAGAATCACGTTTCCAAGAAAGATGGATGCAGTTTATTAATACAGCAACAGAACATTTGCATCCAACACAGTGCAGTGTTGTGTCCCAACCATGGTTAATTATTTTTAGAGGAGCTTTGAAGCAGTTATAGCACATTGATATTGATTTCATGACCTGAAACCCTGAAACGATTTCTCCAGCTTTCCTATCAAACATGTAATCGTTTGGATGGTTTTGGATATATATACACAGATACCAGGACAATATTGGAGTGTGTGTGTGTGTGTGGGGTGGGGGGGGGGGGGGGGGGGGGTACATAGGGAAGAGAAAGCACTCTCATTTGTGAAAAGACGTAGAAGAAAGAAGGCAGGAAGTCAGACATTCTGGAGTCAGCTGAGACCACAGCAGTGGAGGGTAGAGTGTGACTGGGTTTTACAAACATTATGGGGAAACATTGGCATGGGAATCTCTGCATCCCAAAGAATAACACAGAGCAAAAAAAGGAAAACAGGGCCATATGCCCAAGAGAGCATATTGAATTGCTTATCAACCACCATTTTTGTGATAAATGGTGCCACCCCAAAACGTAATTACAAAAAAGTGCACATAAATAATGCCTTACTAATTTGAACCGCAGCATAAAAGCTAGCATAGCATAGGCCCCCAGTGCACTGAGTTCAAGGAACCATTTTCAAGTTTAGCAGAGTATAGCAGAAAAGCTTGCTTGTTTTTCGTTTCGCAAGTGTCTCATGCTGTTTATTTGTGAGAAAGACAGGCTTGTTCCCACGCAGGTTCCACAGTGTACGGACCCTTTTAAATGCTCTCACATGTCTCAGGAGATGTGTGTGTGAGGACAGCGATGGTTCGGGGGCCACAGACAAAGTAACCTCTGTTTGGCTTCTCAGAGAAACGCATCATTAGTCTTGTTGTCTGGGCTAGAAGTGACTTGCATAACAACCCGGATCTTTGCCAAAGAAACCCTATGGAAAACACCACTAGTCAAAGTATTTCTTTTTTTGTACAAAATATTTAATAAATATTACTTTTCAAAACAAGACTTTATTGCCAGGATCCTCAAAACAAAATACTTTATTCTTAAGTTTTGTAATGCTAAAATCAAATGTACAATTTGTTTTGATTCATCCTCCATTATGAAAGATCCTAAAAAGGGCAAACTGCTGAAATAAAACATCTTCACAGCCTCTTGATCTCCAATGAAAAGAAGGCAATGTGTCACATGACAGTTTTACAGTGTTCTTATTGGACGATTCTTCAAGTATTAACTTTATTCAAATGTAACCTTAAGTAAATGCTTGTTCCCTTAAAATAATGTTTTTGAGTGGCAAGCAATGTGTCTGCCCCTTTTTTACTTATAAGGACCCTGCAGCAGCAACACCATTCTATTACTATGTCATCTGTCACCTTGCTCCCATTTATATTTAAGTACTTACAATAAACATCCTGGCACATTTAACATAACATGGTATCCAACAACAAACTAAATGTACAAAATGTTTTTTTCAGGCACAAAAATGCCCATCCTATTGTTAAAAAATAAACTATTCTTTCAAGAACACTTTTGGCATTTCTGAAACATACTGAAACAATATTTCAATCCCAAAAAAAGGAAGTTGGAAGCTTACAAAGCTGTCAAACCTTCAAATCTAAACAATGAATATAAATAAAAAAGGAATGATATTTTAAGGCTCTTGATTATTAAGTTAATAAATCAAATATACACAATGATTAATTAAAAATATGTACAAATCTATACAACATTCTACATTGACACTTAAATTCTTCATATTGGCAGAAACTGCTGACAGACTCAACCTGCCCCAAAACAAAAAATTTAATTGTAATAAATATTTAATTTTTGATATTTGCTGTAGTATGGCACCGCACAAGCCTATCCAAATACAGAACTAGTTCCAAGCCAGGATCCTACATAGATATTGCTCGCACAATACTATTGGGACTAGAAGAAAAAAAGAACAGCTTTCAGAACAACGTAGAATTGCTTGTTAACCTACATTGCTTTCTCCATTTACACAAAGCAATGCCTCAGAACTAGATTTGATTCAGACGTGAACCTGCAGCACCTGGAAATCCAGCCAACCACAACCAATTGTTCTTTGCTAGTATAAACATATTTTGCTTGTCAAAACATAAATTAACCAGGGAAAGATAAAAAAATCTTTTTGATTCAAAAACATAACCGTATGAACTATGGACTGTCCCCTGTATCGACTGTCTAGAGACAGTGAAACTGTCTAATAAGACAGCTTTACGCTATACGATGTACTCGAATCGGTTTAAGCTCTGTGCTGACTCCAAGTCCCTGTTGTCCTTTTTGTTTGTCCAGTTGGGGTGTTTTCCAGATGTGTGTTGCAGGCTTCTGTCCTCTCGGTCCACAAGTGTGTACGCTGGCTGCCTGGGAAACCTTGCCTTCTGAAGCCTCTTCTCTGACTCCTCATCTTCTGAATGCGTCCCGACATCGGAGTTGTTCGTCCGAATCTTGGCGTTGACCGAGTTCTTGTCCTCAAAGAAGTGTGGGTGGTGGTGTTGGTCTTTGCCTGGAGGCAGGCTGCCAGGGGGGTTCTTCTCTATGGGATTCTTGATCTGGTTGAGCTGCTCTCGGACGTTGTTGACGGCATTGCTGTCCTCGGCGGTCACTGGCATGACCTGGGTGTTGACCCCCGTGTGGGTGCTCTGCTTTCGCCGCCGCTTGAGGCACCATAGCAATGCAGAAGCCACGACCAGGACCCATATAACAATCATAAGGGAAACCAGAAGAGGCACCAGGTAATCTGCTGGGACAAGAGAAGGATACAGGGGATGACAAAACTAAAATATTGTCTGAGAATAGTTACAATTATCAAAACATGTCGATTACAATCCTGGAGCAGAAAGTCATCAAATGGTGGGTTGATATTGGAAACTGAAATTGAAAATGCAAAACTCGAAAAAAGTCTGCTAGCTGGAGGAAATTCCATGTTCAATAACCAACAGATGCGCTTGAAAGGAAGATGTTTCTTACCGCTGGGAATGTGGCTTTGTCTCCTCTGGACGCGGACCTCGGCGATGGCCGTGATGATAGTGTTGTTGCCGTTTCTCTTGCTGACCAAATCAATGATCTTGTCGGTGATCTCCTTGATGGGCGACTTGCCTCTCCTTGGATCTTCTGTTGACTTAAAATATCAGAGAAACTTGGATTACTTGTTTTTCCTGACTATAAAAATCACATCATCCTACTATGAGGAAACATAACCTCACCATTACTTGGCATAAGCCACTGGGCTAAATGAATAACATGAAAAGCACAAATTCTCACACAAATTCAATTCTCACGATAATTCAGAGTGAACTTACGATGGTGACATGAATCTCATTGTTGGCGGTTAGCGCCGGCTCACAGGTCATGGAGACAGAGTACTCTGACGAGACGTTCCTCACCACGTACAGGCTCCTCAGCTCGCTGCAGATGTGCTCCACGGTAACGCCCTGGAACATGCAAAGATAGAAAGGTTAGAGGTTAAAGAGTTAAAAGGAAACCAAAGCAAAGACTCGTCCCTCATCACAAAGTAGAAATTGTTCAATCAAATTAGTTGTATTCCCTTTAGACCACGTCTCAGCCCATTTATTGTCTTTTCTAAGTGAATGAATGTATTGTTCATGATCCAATTGAGAAACCCATCGTGTGAACTACTTTCTCCCCCAGGACCGTTCGAGGAAGATTAGGACTGAAATGTGTTTTCTTATCAACTCACTTGTGGCATTATGTCCTTGTTGAAGGTAAATGTGACGTTGGCACAGTTGCCATCAGGTCGGCACTCGGCACGAACTGGGAAGCGATGAGAGGGGGACCAGCACTCCCCCTGGTTAGGGCAGGGCTTGATGAAGCAACGCTCATCGCGGATCGGCACGCAGGACTGGCCGGACGAGCAATCGCCTCCGCGGGTTTTACCATGGAGTCTGCATGACTTGGGGCCGCACCAGATCTATAGGGAAACCATTGTAGAAACCGTTAAAGCCATTTACTGTTTGGTCCGTTAACAAGGCACACCATCTTGTTCTCAAATTGAAAAACCAAGAAAACTTTAATGTTGTGCTGCTTTGTAGGTTAGGTTCGAAATGCATCACAGCCTGCTTTCAGTTTAATACAACTTGCAAAAACGTTTCACACCTTTGTACAAGACACCTTCCCATTGTTGCACTGGCAGGTGTTGCATTCATCGTCCCACTTAGTCCCATCAGCAGCCACCAATCCATTGACAACACATGGTCTCCCAGTGACTACAAGGTATAGAAATAAATTAGAAATAAATAACAAGGAATCCATGTCAACATTGCCTCAGACTTAACTACTACTCAAAGGCTTAGTTTCTATACTCTGCCAATATAGTTGTACTCCATAGGTGGTAGTGCACCTAAAGAAGTGTAGTTCCTAACTCCATGTGGAGCGTGGACTGCTGGAAAGCGAAGGCTGCTTGGGCCCTTACCTTCTTGGCACCCATGTCCGGTTCTGCCGGGTGGACACAGGCAACGGTAGGCGTTGATCTCGTCTACGCATGTAGAGCCGTAAGCGCAGGGCGAGGACTGGCACTCATTGATGTCTGTGGACACATGCAGGCGAGAATAGCAAGTGTTAGATTCCCAATCAGTTATGGACCTACCATAGACCCATCATCCTGAAATGCGTCTGTTCGTCTGACCGACAAATGTGAGCAACTCCAGAGAGAGATGGAGAACAAGAATGACTTGTTTTTAACTTGTCCCAATCTAACTCAATACTGATTAGGGGTCCGAGAGTACAAGTAGTCAACAGTATCAAAATCTAAATATGCGGCAGGCTAACAGGGTCATGTTGCTCACATTTTCCATGACCATCTATAGGAGGGAAATAACTACACTAGGTATCATAAGCCCTGGTTTGCGTGCTAACCATTGGTGTCCATTGCTTACTGGTTGGGGATGTCATCAGTGGTAAACAATACCACTAAAAAACAACCAAATTAGCTCAAAGCTCCCTTTAAAGGGATAGTTAGGGTATTAGACACAAATCTGATTTAGGTTGACCTATGCCTTTAACAGGATCAAAGCGCTTACTGAAGCATGAACACATCAAACCCATCGACCATAAGCCCTCAGCCACTGTGATGCCCTGTAGACCCATCGCATCCTTAATACAAAGTCCTGACCTAGCTCTGGCTTAGCCCTGACTTTTGTCATTGCTTAAGCATAGCAAACGGAGAAAGAGACAGACAATGAGAGAGAGAGAGAGAGAGAGAGCGAGAGAGAGAGAGACAGAAACAGACAGAGAGACAAAGAGAGACACAAAGAGAGAGAGACAGAGAGAAACAGAGACAGACAGAGAGAGAAACAGAGACAGACAGAGAGAGTCAATTACTCACTAATCCTGCAGTCAGGTCCGGCGAATCCAGGAGCGCATTCGCACCGGTACCAGTTGTCCCCGTCCACACAAGTCCCACTGTTGTAGCTGGAGGAAGAAAGAAAAAAAGATATTGGTTCATCTCCAAACCAATCACATAATAATTAATCAACAAGATCTAAGAAGGAATGTGTCAAGTCATCACAGTTAAATACGTGTATACATGTCAATTCATGTTGTTATCGTTAGGCTGCTGTATGGTAGAAGCAGAATGGGGAAATAAAAGTCATGATGGCCACCTTAAGTCTCAAGTCAAACGTGTGATTCCGCCTCTTGTTGACTGTGTACATGTCAGTATATGAGAACTGTGTGTATGTGTGCACGTTTCAATGTGTGTATGTGGGCGTGTGTGTGTTTTATCAGCAGTGGGACATTCCTAAGGAGAGATGTGTTTACGGAGGCTAACTTGGTTTGGGATTCACTTACCAAGGGTGCGGATTGCAATCGTTGGAATCTGTAAAAGGACAAATAAAAAAGGTGAGACACACATTTGGGAGGTTCAGATACACTAAAAAAATTATTTGTAGGTGGGTTTTAGGTGAAAGCGAGCAATAAATCAAATGATCACTTTAAAAATAAATAAATCTATAGAAAGAAACTATGTCTATTAAAACACATTTGTTCCTCCCACACTGCCACTCACTTTGCTTGCAGGTCAAGCCCTCCCACCCCTCCTTGCAGACACAAGTGAAGGAGTCTCTTTTGACTACGCAGGTGCCCCCGTTCTCACAGGGACTGGGTAGGCAGCTGCTGTTCTTCGCTAGGGAGACAAACATAACCTTTAGCCATCATGTTAGCTGGCAAACAGAACCTTTAACCAACAGGCTAGCATGTGAAAAAATCTGAAACAAACTCTGAAAACAAAGTGCAGAAAACCACAATGGAATTAGAATTAGAAATGTGCACAGAAAATTACTACTGCGAATATGTAAGCTAAGTTGTTGCCATGTAAAGGTTTGATGGTGTATATCTTGGTGAGGGCTGGTTGCTAAACTCACCTATATTACAGGTGGCCCCCTCCCATCCAGCTGCACACATGCATTTGAAAGCATCCCCTTCGTCGTAGCATGTTCCGCCGTTGTTACACGTCGCCTCGTCACACTGACTTTCCCCTGGGTAAACAGCAGGCTTGTGTTAGCGATAGCTAGCTAACATGCGGCAGTCAAGCTCACTTTTGGGTCAGTCATAGTCTTAAAGCTTGCCCTCTAAACCTGTGCCATCTCTGCCTTTGTGAACACAGCAGACGCACATATGGCGACAAGCACGCACATGCGCCATAACATCACACACACGCGCAACTCAAGCACTTACACGACCACCAACATGACATTTGTGAATTGTCCTAAACACAATTTACACTGGAACCCACCTCCCCACCAAACCCCACCCCCGGGCTAAACACACATCTCGTGGAAGGAAACCTTGTGTATTAGTTGCTTACTTGAGTGGCAGGTTTTTCCCTTCCACCCGTTCTGACACTCGCAGTAGAAGTCATTCACCAAGTCTCGGCACGTGCCACGGTTGTGGCAGGGGCTCTTGCTGCAATCATCAATGTCTGAGCAAGGGAGAAGGGGGATTGAACATGAACACTTCTGACAGCCTGCCGGGCACCTTGAAAGACCCCCAGGTTAGACCAGTTTTAGAAGGGCATTCATCTGTAGCCCCCCCCAAGAGCAAGATTGATACCTTTAACTATATATTAACTATAGGGTATTTAACAAATTATAAAACAAATAAATATATATATTTGTGTTTAGATACACTATAAGGCTAATTGTGAGACATGTAATACAGTGTGGGGAAATACATGGAAGTCAGTTCATAAAGTGGAAAAACATTTATAAAAGACATGTTGTATACTGTACATTATGGTGATTTCTAAAAAAGGAAACTGAATAGAAAGTGGGAGACAGACCCCCCAGAACCAAGACACTGGGAGAACTTACTGTTCTCACAGTTGGGTCCCTCCCAGCCCTCCGCACAGATGCACTGGTACAGGCTGACTTTGTCGATACATGTTCCCCCGTTCTGACATGGCCCGCTCTCACAGTCATTTATATCTGGGATAAAGACACAAAGACAGAACGAGAGAGATAGGGAGGGAGGGAGAACAAGAAATAGGGATAGAGAGGAAAACAAAGTAACAGGCAGAGCAAGAGGGAGAGAGAAAGAAAATTTAATTATGACAACATGCACATAGCATGCAACAAAGCATGCAATAGAAGCATGCAAACCACCACAAACTCTTAGAGCCTGTCAATCCCTAGGTTGTTCCCTAGGAGTTTCGGGTTGTCCATAGTCCAGGAACAATGTTCAGGCACACACACTTTCAGTAATTACCTGGATGATGAGCTGAATCAGGTTAGCTACAATTAGGGCTGTAGCAAAAAACGTAGGTTTCACAGCCTAGCTCTACCCCATTTAAGGAGTAAGAACACTGCCTTTCAGTTGACTTGAAGCATTATCCCCTAGAGCCTCGTATACTGTACTTTGACCATCTCAGGTCAAACAACTAAGCACATAAACTCCCCCAGAATGCCTTATTTTCCTTGGTGTCACTCAAAAACAAAGCAGAGCAAGATGGGTGGGTGGGGAGGGAGAGGAGTAGGAAGAGCACGAACAACCAGACTTCCTGGCGGTGGTAGTGTGGTGGGGGGGGACTCATTTAACAACTTCTAGCCCCCCGTCCCCCGCCTCCCATTGGCCTGTGAAGGCTAGGGAGGGTGATTAATCTTACCCCCGGCCTGAGACAGGATAGGCCTTGCCTGGGGCCTGCCCCTCCCCTCCATCAAAACTGATAACCCCTGCTTACTGACAGGCTGGTTCGCGTGACTTTCTACAAGCTAGGCTGCTAGTCAGCTACCCTGACATCAATCAAATGGAGCGGGGCCACTGATGCCTAAAGTATTGCTGAGGGGGGGTCTCCACTCCAAACCCAGGGTCTCTCTTAAGAATGTGTCGAAGATAAGCGTCACCGGTTTGGATGGAGCTACCGGACATTCCGCACAGTATGTTTTGTGATGTGTCGCGACAGGGAAGAGGTCATTAGTCAGTAGTTGTTATGACTGCTTCTGAGATGCTTGTGTGACTGACTTTTGGCCTACTTTGGTTTGAGAAAGCACACACACACACGGACAATCAGTATTAAGGCCTGCCAGTGCCACCAGAGGGACTTTACAGTCCTTCAAAACACCTCATTGCCCTCATATATCTCTTTTTCTTTTGGGGGGGAAAACCCCTCTTATCTCTTGCAAATGGCACAATTTTCCACCCATTTATCCTCGACCATTCACATGAATATCCATTTCTGGATTAAACACAGGTGTAACTTACTCTCGTGGCAGTAGGCGCCTGTGAATCCTTCTTGGCACTCGCAGCTGAACTGGCCACCAGCCTGGCTCCGGCAGCGCCCGTGGGGACCGCACACGTTGGATGAAATGAGACGTACCCCTCCCAGGGTGCTGTTGGACGCCACAGCAACTGTGCAGCTGTCAATCACTGCAGAGGAAGGAGCAGCAGGGCACAGGAAACGATTAGTGCTATTAAAAGGGGGTAACGGTAATCCTGATGTGTTTCATGCGAGCAGACGTATATTTAAGATTATTTGGTTCGCATTTATGTCTGTTTATGGGTTAGTTCTTGCACTAATCAAAGGTTGAAGCCTCTAAAACACACACACACACCTTCCATGCTACCAATCACCAAGGGGGGTCAACAGAGAATCTACCAGGAAGAACACACACTGAACTTGGCAGCTTTTTTTCTGGGCCATTTTCGAGAGGTGAACAAAGGCGGGAGGAGGGAACATTTTCAGAAGCTTAGGCATTCTGTCAGAAGGTGATGTTTGAAGGGAGTGTCCTTGTCTAAAGGAGTTTGGCATTGGCAGGATAAAAACATGAAACCAAATCTTAACCCTTCCCATGGTAACAAGGCCCTGGGGGAGAGGGCAGAAAATGGGTTTGTGGTGTGGCTCGCTAATGCTAGGCCTCCAAACAACAATGGGATGACACACACTCAGCACAATGGCCTTGAGTTAGCAAGATTATCTTACAGCTCTTCTGGCTACATAAACCTCCTTTTCCTATTTACAGTTGGCTATAAAAGAAGTGTCCTCAGATTGAAGATCTGCAGGGATTATCTTTTATTAGTGTTAGCCTAGCCAGTTAGCTTAACCAGTTAACCTAAGAAATGCTTAGTCGACTCCTTGCAACACTGTGAATACCAAAATAATAAGAAAAAGAAAATATCAGAATGCAATATAAACCTTTGCAGGGGGTGGTGCGACAATGGTCCTTAAGGTGAGAACAGTTCTTGCCCTCGTAGTCTTCAGGACATTTGCAGAAGTAATCTGTTGCCAGATTGAAACACTGGGCACCATTTTGACACAGGCTTGGCATGCAGTAATCGATATCCAGCTGAGAAGGTGAGATAAAGAAAAAGATGACAATTAGACTAACGTAAGGACAGGCATACCTATAATTTGGCATTGCCTATGGTAATACTCTACACATTACCATGGAAACCAGCTCAAGAACCAAAAGCCAAATCTCAACAAATGGTAAAGTCTGAAGGGGGGGTGGGGGGTTAGATTTGGCAGATAAAAGTTTGTTCGTTGTGCATCCAAGTGCTAACAAGCGTGACAAAGCCATGGTTTTGTGTTGCACCGATCCCTGAGTGAGACACGGGTGCGAGTACATTACAGCGGAAGGGCTGGCGAGAAGAGAGAAAGGCGAGTGAAGGGAAACAATAGCGACAACATTGAGGAGGGTATGAAAACAGATCATGGCCAAGAGATTAAGAGTTTGAGAGGCTGCCCTGTAACAGATTAAAAGATCCGATTACCTCACCTCCCACATCCTCCCATTAACTCTATGGGTAAGCACTTATCTAAACTTGTATCCATGACTCGGGAAGATTCTGCCTTCCCTGATGAGGCAGAGCCTTGATCTAAAACCAGGTATGGATGTTTTGATGTGAGGAAACATTTGATTCTCTAAATCTGTTATTTGGGAAACGTCTACCCACCGTGGAGAGTCCTTGGTGGTGGGAGTGGTCTGATGACTGCTCACCTGACATAGTTGGCCAGAGAAACCTGATGGACATAGGCAATGAAAGCCATTTGTGTCATCCTGGCAACGGCCACCATTCAAACAGGGGCCACTGGCACATTGGTCTATGTCCTTCTCACAGTGCTCGCCACCAAAGCCTGGCGGACACACGCATCTGTACCCGTTCACCACGTCCTGCAAGAAAGAGAGGGAGACAGAGAGAGAGAGGGAGACAGAGAGAAAGAAATCGGCGGTGAGGGTGGGTGGAATGGGTGTTATAGAAAACAAACCATTGTGAGTGGGACACACACACACACACAACTGCAATTGAAAAGATGTATTTTTCCTGGCAGGGGACAAGAATGTTTATGGTAATCTGATCTATTGTATGGAAGCCTTTCGTCTATCCACATCCCTTGTCTCTGTCTCTCTCTCTAACACACACAGATACTTGTGTCTGTGCTCTTAGAGCATGTGTCAGCATATGCCATTTTTAAAACATCTACAAAGAATGAAGACAGAAAGGGATAAAAAAAAATAAAAAAAATACCATTCAAAACTTTCTATCAATCTGATCAAACAGAAACACTTACCTTACAGGTTCCACCATTCTGACATTGGCCCTGGCAGTTGTTGACATCTGATGGTAGAGTAACATTATAATTCACATTGTAATAATTGAAATGATAAAATGTTTGTCTAAAAAAGGGGGCATCACTTTTTTTTTTTTATAAAAAAAACATTATGTACACCATTTGACTCCACTAAGGCATGGCCCTGATAAGAACTCTTGTCAAGATTTCCTGTGAGCTTTCCTCCAGATAAGCTTGTTAAGAATGGGTGGGAAAAGCACAGTGATTCTCGCTGCCTTGGTTAGCCAAGCCTTCACACGATTGTTTTGGGCAGACGTTATCTTAACGTTATCGTCCGCCCGGCTGTGCAAGCAGACCTAATGACTTGCGATAAAAGTGTGTTGTTCTTTTACTAAGTAATTGTTTTCCCCTCTTCTTCTGCACTAGGCCATTTCCACACTGACCACTCCCCTGGTCCATAAAACACTCAAGGGCTTGGCCAGGCCCTGAAGATGAACGATAGCCTCAACCTTTACGTGGAGCTGCCATGAAAAACACTGCCCGCCCCCCCCCCCCCACACACACACACACACACACGCGCGTCACTACCTGTTTGAAAAGAGTTGATTTACAGTCAGCCGGTCTAACCTTGGGTCTCAGAATTACAATATTGTGTGCTTGCTGCTAGTACACCCCAGAACAGTAGCCGATGGCTCTAGAAATTATTATTGCTTGGCCTCTGTGTAAGACGAGCCACCTTAATAGATAAGGTGCTGTAGGAGCGAGGCTGGAACCAAAGCCTGCATTCTCTGAGCTGCCATCACGATACCTACAAGCGGTGGTTCCTCTGGATACTTACTTGTGTCACAGTTCTGGCCCATCCAACCGGGAAGGCACTCACAGAAGTAGCTACCAATCAGGTTGCGGCAGGAGTTGGAGTTGACGCAAGGATCCATGTCACACTCGTTGGCGTCTAAAACCCCACGATGACAAGAAAAAAAAAACAAGAGAAAAGGAATTCCAGTGTCAGATTGAGAGGTGTGTGTAACCTAGCAATGGAATGTGTGTGTGGTGGGAGGTGGTGGTCAGCCCGCTTTCATTCTAGAAGAGTCTTGTCTGTTACCATGGAGAAAAGCTATTGGGACAAACAAACAAACAGAACTATCCTGCCAGAGGTGGATGGTGAATCGGTGAAGGTTGTAGGGGGGGGGGGGGGGGGGGGGTAAAATAAAAGGCCAGGAGAGAGAAAGAGATTGTGGAGGAAAAGTGTGGGGCAGTTGGGGCCAGTTGTTAGTGGATTAACAGCAGTGAATAGAGTTTACGGCACCCACCAACATCTTCACAGCAACCCCCCGTCCCTGACCCCGTCCCAAAGGAGTCATTCCTTAAAGGATGATCCTGCCCCTGCAGATTAGGAAATCCCACTTTAATCCCTTGCCACCAAGGACTCCCAAAAGGAGCCAGGGAATGGAATGCAATGCCCAAAAGACCTCAGCGCCATCACACAGGGCTCAACATGTGAGAAATCAGGTTTTTAACCACCAGGCCAGGGACCTGCTGCGTGGGCACATTTCCATTCAATTTTTTTCCATTCTAAAACCCTCCAGAGCACTGTCCCTGTCCGCTGGTTGTTTTTTTTCACATTTGTGTTTTTTGGGGAAAATATATAAATATACTGAATAAATAGCTAAGAAACCAAATAGAGGAATGACTAGAGAAGTCACAGGTACTGAAGCAAGCTGGAATATTTTGGGATTGAGGAGGACTGGAGGGTCAAGGACCAAGATGAGTTGTGGCTTTTCAAATGTTGGGAGAATGATGGGGAGGAGAAGAAAAAGCTCAGTGGGATTCAGGTGAACTGAAGGGATTCAGATGAAGCTACCGATGAGGCAGGTCTTGCCAGTCCACTGGGATGGACAAGTGCACTTGAAGCCGTTGACCTGGTCCTGACAAGTGCCCCCATGGCTGCAGGGATTGGGGAAACACTCGTCCACATCTGACAAAAGGAGGAGGAGAGGACAAGTTTAGCCTCCATCCTGGGATTTCAGTACTAACTTCCTTATTAATTCATACATGTCTATATGAGCCTCCAAATGCATTTCTCATGCAACGTTGCAATTCTACAGGGGTGTCAACAGTCCTCATAATCCCACTCCCATCCGTCCCCCCGTGCACCCATCAGGTCTTACTGCTGGTGCAGGAGGGCCCACTCCACCCGGGGGCGCACTGGCACTCGAAGCCCTGGCTGGTTTCCACACAGCTGCCCCTGTTGAAGCACGGCTCCGACAGACAGGCATGCTCCGCTGCATTGGAAGGAGAAGGAGACGAGAAAGAAAAATGAACATTAAGGCCTGAAGTGGATGAGAAGGGGAGTTTAGAAAGAGAGGATGAGAGAGAGTGACGATATGAGTGAATGACAAAGCAAATTGGAAGAAGAAGGGGGGGGGGGGCGCAGAGAGGAATAGAGAGAGAGAAAGAGCGAAAGAGGGAGCGAGAGAGTTTCTCTCTGTGGTTCTCACACTGCAGGAGGGTGAGGTGGGTGCTGGGTTTCCCCCCCCCAGCTCATGTCAGTTCCCACCGGTTCTCAGTTCTCTCCCCGGCTACCGCCAGCAGAGTGGAAAGCCCCTTTGCCCTCTCGCTAACCAGCTCTGGACCACACCATGCGGAGGCTCAGTGTGTGTGTGGGTGTGTGTGTGTGCGCGCACGTGTGACAAAACTAATTTTGAGAGAGAGAGAGAGAGAGAGAGAAGGTGATTGAGTCGAGGAGAAAAATGCTGATGCAGAGGTAAAGAGAGGGAGAAAGTGACAGATCAGGAGAGAGACGGATGAAGAGAGAGACAAAGAGAGTGAGCGAGCATAATAATGGATGGGAGTGCACAACAAAAAGGCAGAGGCCAAACCAGATGGGAAAAGATAAGGCAATGGAATGCGATGGCAGAAACTGTCACCGCAAATGGAGTGAAAAAGAAACCCCATGTAAGGGGAGGGAAATAAGGAATTACGGTATTTAAGAAGCCTGAGTTTGCGAAACAAAAACAAAATAAGAAAAGAAAATGTCCCAATATTCCTCTCACTAGCCCCTAAGCGGGGTGTGGAGGGGACTAGCAGGAAGCCGTCTGTCACGCCGCACTGACCCACACGGCCACGCACCATGACTTCCATTTGAGTGCAAATCATCTTCTCCCTCAACAGCAAGAGGGGAGGAAATGGAGAGAAGAGACTGAAAGAGGTGAATGCCACGAGTCACAATGGATTTGTCTTCCACTAATCAATGAATGGTTTACATTCTTGGCTGGGATCACATGGAGCGGAGACTGAAGATTGTCGACTGGTGACAAGGCTTTAGGTGGCGAGGGAGGGGAACAGGAGGGACAGAAGACAAGGAAGAGGGAATATAGAGGGAGAGACCATACGGAAGTGTGGAGAGAAAAAGCATGAGGAAGAAAAGAGGTGAGCGAAAGGAGAACAGTAGACCAAGGTAGGGAGGGAGTAGCTGCTGGCTATGAGAAGAAAGCTTGGTTGGAAAAAAACCCTCTCCCCCTCCCTCTCCCTCTCCCTCTCCCTCTCTCCCTCCATCCCCTCTTTGAGATGACCGGCAGCGATAGCTTTCAGGAGGAGATAGAGAGAGTGACAGAGAAAGAAAACAGAGGGGGCAACTCTCCTAGACAAACACTAACCCCATACTTCCAACTGCCAAAGCCTACAAATGGGGCTTCATCCACAATTAGCTGAGTCATGCCTCGGATGACCCCATGCTAAAACAAGGTCTCCTGTCGACTTACTCACAACACACTATACACAAACTTTATTGACCGAGTTTAAGTTCAAACAAACATAGCTAATTTTACTGAAATCACAAACCCCTTTCAACAAACTCATGTCCTTAAATAAATAATGTGTAACCATAAGTATCCCAACCTAAGAGATATTCACACTCAAAAACAAACAAAATATATAAAAATGACCTAATGAGGTAGCTCCACAAAACACAACAACCTTAGGGTGTGGGACAAGTTATCCGGATAAATGTAAAAAAATATATATACACATAATAATAAAGGGGCAGATTCATTCTCTGGTTCCCTGGGCGATGCCTTAACGAGGCAACATCCTCTTGGGTGGGGTTACCACGGGATTGGGACACTGAGCACCCCAAAGCACCCCAAGGAATGCTGGCCAGGAACCTCCCTGCACGGATAGGTTAAGCTCAGAACTGACCCTTGACCCCTGAACTGCGACACAACTTCCCACAGAGTCTCAGGGACGAGTGATTGCGATCTGGTCCCAGCCAGGAGTTAAATCACATGAAGAACTCATGAGCTAATCAACAAGCCACATGAACGTTACACAAGTTTTGAGTTATGAGAATGAAGCAATCAAAGGTAAAAGTTAAAATAAAGGAAGTGAGTAGAGTCTCTAAGACAGATAGAAAACTAGATCGATAGAGTGAGATAAAAGACAGTGTAAACGACAAGATTATCACCACTGTGTTTACATCTACAGTGTATCATTTGATATCTTTCCAATGTGTGACAGCCAAGTTTGGCTGAGGGACACTCACCTCTCTCACAGTTGACCCCAGAGTAGCCTTCAGGGCAGGCACAGTGGTGCTTGTCAGGCCCTGTGTTACTGCAGGTCCCCCCGTTCAGACAAGGCTGGCGCGTGCCACAGGAGTTCAGATCTGGAAGACAGGATTGGACCATCATGAACAAAAAGCAGGGGGGTTGGGGGGATGTTCCATTTTTCACAAGACGTCAGTATAACTGCCTAAGCACCAGGGAGTGTCGTGTGTGTGTGTAACCTACTACTTATGACACACATCTGGGTTCATGTCTTCCATAACATAATAGTTACTCACACTGATCTGTGTGTTCTTTGTGTGTTTGTCCTTGTCCTCCTACCTTTGTCACAGAGTTGGCCTCCGAAGTTGGTGTCACACAGACACTGCCATGGTTCCACACAGGTGCCATAGACACACCCAGGGTGAGGGATGCACTTGTCGCAGTACTCCCCCTGCCATCCGTACAGACACCTGAAGCGTACACATACACAAAGGGATTTATAAACAGACTCAAAACATTTTGGATCGGACAGGGCCAAACACTGCTCCTTCTCTTGTCAGGAGAAGAGCTTGTCTGGACAGGGCACCAGAAAGGGTGGCTGAGTCATAACAAAAACAGATGGAACTCAAGCACATAACCATACAATCTTTCCCCTGGTAGACATCACCACCCTCGCTCAGGGCAATCCATGATCCCAGTGTTTATAGCCAAAAATGTGAGAATAAACAGCAAAACCAATTGACAGTGTTGCACCAGTATGGAGTGAACTACAAACTATTGTATGCATATGGAGTGAGCCAACAACGCCAATAGACGCTAGTTCTGTTTTCAGCTGGGAAGCTAAAGGCGTATGTAGGCTACCTCAAGTAACAATTGTAAAAAAACCTTAAGAAAAATGTAGTGCTTACTTGCAATCTCCTGGCACTTTACAGGATCCATGTTTCGTGCTACAGCCCTGCCGGCAGATAGCTGGGTAGCAGACAAAGCACAAGTGAGAGAGAGAAAGAGAGAGAGATAAAAGTGTAACATGATAACTGGGAATAAACAAGGGCATGAGAAAGAAAGTGATGTGGAGAATAACAATGATGATGTCAGCCCCCTCTCCAAAAACACTCCTAACCCCCCCCACCCTCTCTCACCATCATCATCATCCCCGGCCCTCTGCCACCATCTCATCCACCAAACTCGTGGGAATGTTCTAATCTCCAACTAGTCCAGTAATCCTACAAAATCCAAGACTTATCCCGGGTCCTGCCAGCGATCCCCTGCTGGAGGATACAGGGCCTGGGCGGGGGGTGAGGGGGGCTGCACTGGCGCGTTGCAGCAGCAAATTCCAAAAGGCAATTCTAACTATTTGTACTAGCCACTGCATGGGGCCCGAATCTGCAGCACTAATACCTCTGTTTCAATGGTTGAAAAAGACAGCTTGACTGCCTGTCCTGATATCAGTTATTCGAACTCTCTCCTGTACTCTGTCTCTCTCTTTCTGTCACACTAGTCTGGCTCAGGTAGTCTGGCATCAGATTGACTGACCACATGTACGCAATGACTTTTTGCATGGGATACCATACACAATGCAAATTATTTTCAAACCCTTACCAGTGTTGCATTCTGGTCCGGACCAGCCCTCCAGGCAGGTTTTGTTGCCGTTGTGGTCGCAGTCATAGTGACCAAAGAAGTCATCCCGGGGCCGGCAGAACTTGTTGCAACCGAAGCCATAGTAGTGCTCGTCGCAATTCACACGGATCTGGTATTCAAACTGGGCCACTGGCCCATTATGCTTCACGTTCTGCCACTGGCGGCTAGGGTTGATCATGCCCGACTGGACAGCTCTCTCGATCACCTCGCCTCCCACACCTGATTATGGAACATGGAGGGAAAGGTCAGAGAAGGGCACACATGATGGGAATAAAGAAACAGTATGTTGCATATAAAACAAGACCAGACTTGACACATGCATGTAAACATAGTCAAATCCACACTTGCTAGTGAAAGTAACCTATTCATATCTACAATGAGCTTAGCCGTCCACTGCTGCCAACAAACACATGACTTCCAGTCGTGTCTTTGCACTGTCTGGCCATCGTTCTACCCACACACGTCTTTTTCTGACCGCTTTGCCACCCTCCGTGCCCTCTCACCCAAACAAACACAACCTTCGCTTAGGTCGCCACCCAAGCAGAGTTGGGCATTGCCCAGCCTTGGTCTGGAACACCAAGGACACCAGCTGCACCAAGATCACAATTTCCATGGAAGAGTCCTAAAGAGCTTATATAAAAAGGTTCCATTGCCATCGTTTACTAGTGTATTGAAAACACAGCAGTCAATGTATGACTGCAGCAATTCTGCAAAGATCTTCAAAAGTATGTGAGTTTATTTACTTACTTTTGGGGAGGTGTTTTTTGTTACTCTAGTGTCATTTGTAGTGCCATAGGCCAGACATAGTCATATTTCAGACCATTCTAGAATCCTGAGCTGGACTGTGGTATTTCTCCGGAGGGGTGTAAAGTGTGGTTGGGGTGAGGTGACACTCTTGCTCTACCCAAGGCTGGAGCAAGAGGGTCTTCGCCAAAAAAACTGACAAAATGAAACTGGAGCCCGACCTTGAAGCAAACTGCAACCAGTCACATCAAACAGGAAAAGCCCAGAATGAAAATGGTGTAAGAACTAGCACTGAGGGAGCAGATGAAAAAATGTTGTTCACATCAAAGAGGTTACTGTACCACCTGAGAAATTCTTTACAAATATTTAAACCTCTCAGTTCAATGGTGAATATTGCTTGGGCAGTCAAGGTAACACTAGCCTGACAGTTGGTACTGAACCAATGGGTCAAGATTATTGAAGCAAAATGTAAGGCATTAAACAAGTTAGTACTTGTTAGGTTGGTTTAACATTAGCTTTAAATCATCATGGAACAGATTTTAATTTGCCTGCTTATTCCCATTCACCTGCCTTATCCTGTTGACGTTTACCATCAATATTTGACCAGTCCTTGTTTGGCCCTCTTCCTTAATAGCTCTTTTCAGATGATCTAGTTCTGTGTCAGCAGGAGGGCTAAAAAATAAGATTTGTCATTCTCATATAAAACCTTAGTTTGTGGCAAACCATGTGGCAGAAAAGTACAATTCAGTTTCAAACCCAAAGCAATATTGTCTGGGCCTTTCTCCCTGTCCTCCCCCTTTCCTGCCAAAGCACACCTAGACAGAGGTCAACGTACTCAGGGGCCGACTTCACACTGGCCCTATAATAGCTCCCTGGGGGACGCTAAATGCAACACACAGCCAGTGCTCCCACTGACCGCCTAAGGGCTGACGGTCCAGCCGAAAAACAAACAAACCTCAGCTGCAGCATGCTCCCTCCCTCCTCCACTTATCGCACTAGTGGTCGGTCTTTTCTGAATGGTCCTATTGCATCATTCTATAGCAGCATAAGTAACCAGAAACAGTTAAGAAAGGGTTAAGAGACAATTTAATTTGGCAACATCTAGTTTGTCATCCAGTTGTGCACTGCTCAACGGTATGGGACTTTCCAATTGGGAGCGGGAGCGCATGTATAAAGTCGCACAACAGTGTGACTTTATACAGTGACACAGTGACTTTATTTGTAAACAACAAGTAGGATAAAAGCAAACAAGTAGCCTTACACCTGCTATCAGCCATCAAATATTTGTAAACATTTTGGGATGAGGGGCTCCCTACCTTCACCATCTCCAACTTTAACCCTGAATCTCTTTACGTTTCGCCTATTTCCTTCCAATCCCCTTTTCTTTCCTCCTAGCAAAGGTCTCTCTTAGGACAGCCTGGACCTAACTCACCTCATAAGCATTACACACGCAAGTGTGCCTTAACCACTCCCCATTTCTTTGGTTTGAACCAGCGCTTCCAGGTCAAGGGCCGTGTTATTTTTGTAAGGTGAAACCTGATGTGGAGTGGAGAGAGAGAGTTAATGGGAATACTTACTGCCCGTGGACGAGTCGTTGTTGAAGTCCAAGGCCTCCACGATCAGTGTATACGACCTCTGCAGGGAGAGGGACAGAAGTCAGGTCACAAACAAGTTCCAGCTGCTTTGACCCCCTTCACCCCTGGTGTGCCAACCAAAACTGCAGTATAATTGAATTTCAACGGCATAGTTACATTTACATTTATCCGTTTAGCAAACACTTTTATCCAAAGCGACTTCCAAGAGAGAGCTACGGTGGCCGACATGTGCAAACGCACTGCAAATTAAGAAAACACATGCAAATAGACAAAACACAAGCAAATTAAGAAAACAATTTCATGAATTTGACAACACATGCGCAGCATTCAGCAAACGTGCTGCAAATACACACAACACAACCAAATACATAAACGCGTTGCAAAAACAAAAGCACGCAAACCAAAAACGCTGCAAATACATAAACGCATTGCAAAAAGGAAAGCACGCAAACCAACCTTTGAAACCTTTCGCTCCGTAGGGCCGAAAATCAAGCTGTTCCATTTAGCGCTCCCCCTAGAGGCCTGGGACAACAACCGTTGTGAAAACTGGATGCAGCGTTTTTTGTTTGCGTGCTTTCGTTTTTGCAACGCGTTTATGTATTTGCAGCGTTTTTGGTTTGCGTGCTTTCGTTTTTGCAATGCGTTTATGTATTTGCAGCGTTTTTGGTTTGTGTGCTTTCCTTTTCGCAATGCGTTTATGTATTTGCAGCGTTTTTGGTTTGGGTGCTTTCGTTTTTGCAACGCGTTTATGTATTTGGTTGTGTTGTGTGTATTTGCAGCACGTTTGCTGAATGCTGCGCATGTGTTGTCAAATTCATGAAATTGTTTTCTTAATTTGCTTGTGTTTTGTCTATTTGCATGTGTTTTCTTAATTTGCAGCGCGTTTGCACATGTCGGCCACCGTAGAGAGCTTTACAAAAGTGCATAGGTCACTGATTATAACGAGATAGCCCCAAACATTGCGGGTAGCCAAAACATACATTGTGAAAAAAACAAATAAGTGCCAAAGGGAAGAACCATAAGAGCATGTAGTTAAACAAGTTACAATTAAACAACATGAACCTCAAAAAGTGCAAGAGTGTACCTGTAGAAAAGCAATCAACAGTAAAATATTTCACAGCGAGTACAAGGATTTTAAATCAGTTACAACTAACCAACAAGAGAAACAAGTCTCTCAATAAGAGTCATTGTGATCCTGGAGGAAACTAGCATCAGCTCCAGCAAATCATTCCTAAGTACCGTTGTACTCCCGGAACAAGTGCGTCTTAAGCCTTTTCTTGAAGGTGGGGAGACAGTCAGTGTCAGCAGTTTTGCATTGTTTTCAAACAACTCACTGAAAAGTAAGCAAATACATTTTTACAATTCTATCTATATAATTTCAAGCTAATTGAATAAACCTTGAGTGCTTCAAGTACTTTCTTAGATTTCATCATCCAGTTACATGTCAAAAGGTAGGCTTTACTCCAATACCCTGAATTACAGTCTTTCAGTATTCCACATACGAACTGGCCCCAGTGGTTGGTTTGCTGATTTTGTTAAAGGTGAAATGTTTCCCTGAACTTGATACACAGTGCAAACACAGTGGTGTCCTTCCAACCTCCACCAATGAGAGGTTCACACACATGCCGATATATTGTCATTTAAGTCAGTGTCCACTGGCCATTTTCCATATGTGGCAGATTAGCGAGCCGCTATCCTCCCCTGAGGCACTAGTCTCTCTGATCAGGGCAGGCTAAGCTGATCTCTCTTTCCCCAAGCCACCCCAAAACAAACAGACAGCTCTGTCCATCTCTCCCCCGGATGGTGAGATCAAGGGTTGCGATAAAGAGAGCAAACTGCTGGCATTGTTTAAAAACATCCTGAGTTGCTTTTTTCTCTTTTCCCCCACTCCCCCTACTTTATCTTCCCTCATTCCCCATTCCTTACTTTCCTCTGTTTATCCCTGCATACATGCATGTGTGTGTGTGTTTAGTCAGTGAGAGTTAATGGGTAGAAAAGCCAGTACCATACACAAGGTAAAATGTGTGGGGTGTGTGAGCGTGCGTTGCGGGGAGGTAGAGGGTCCATTATTTTGGCACCTCTTTGAAACTCTTTGTCTCTCTTAAGGCCACCATCGCTCTCACCGGTATCGGATGACGGACAGGGGAGAGCTGAGGGAGGAGAGGGAGGTGTGTGTGTGTGCACAGAGGAGGGTATGCGCATGTTTTAAAGTGTTAGACTCTCGGTGACAGTTTACAAATGTGTGTATCTAATATACATCAGATATTTGGTGTTTGTTTGTTCCAATGCTCATGTGCATACAACCTTGTCCGCACTTGGCTCCTGTCCAAAGCCGTGGGCCTCTCTCCACTTGTGACACTCACTTGTCAACATTCACACTCGCTCTCTTCGTAACACATGTCAATGAAGCTCCAGAAATGAGGGGGGGGGGGGGGGTAGTGGTGGGAAGACATCACGCAGACACCACTTGGCCTCAATGTTCTGCTTTCCCTCGTTCCCCAAACATCTCTCCGTCTCTCTGCTTTCTCCTCTAACAAGTCTGCTTTTGGTTGGAGTCTTGCCCAGTCCCTTGTGTTGGACTAATGTGGCCTTGCTACTTTCTCCCATTTAAACAAATGTTTGGCTGAAATAGATAAGGCAGGGTAGTTGCTCTGACTTATATTATCCTTTACAGACAAGGAAGTCATTAGTGGTTGAATCCTTAGGCAATTCAGATTAAGTGTTGATTAACTGTAAACCAATCAGATGCCCATAAAAAAACATACAATTTGGCTAAAGACTCCAAAAACTAAACAAGATATAACATGTGTGATCATACATTCCTGAAGAGACTCACAAGATTGCACATTCAATACATGCCATACCTTCACCACTTCACCATGTCAATGAGATGGTTACCCCAATGCCCTTATGGAATACGTGCCAGGTAGCACATACTTCTTCTCCAAGGAATAATGCCTATCCTAACATCGGCTGGTCGCCTAGCCACCCCCCCAACCCTCTACCAATGCCATCTTTCGATGCAATATCATTTGGGTGGTTGGCATAGAGCCCAACTACATGGTTCAATACTTACGTTTTGGTTTCCCTGGCAGGAGATTAAGTGTGGGAAAATAGTTCAAAAGCAAGTGAAAG
Source organism: Thaleichthys pacificus (assembly GCA_023658055.1). Lineage (NCBI taxonomy): Eukaryota > Metazoa > Chordata > Actinopteri > Osmeriformes > Osmeridae > Thaleichthys > Thaleichthys pacificus. The sequence continues at coordinate 2,505,003 of CM042860.1, read as the reverse complement.
GATAGAACAAGTCAGGGCAAGTCTAGAAAGGGAAGGGAGGCATCAATTTGAGCCGCAAGAAGGGCAGAGCTCACACGGCCACAGCCTAGAGTGAAAGGTAAACAGAGGATGACAAATGATAAAATGGTATAATGTCTAGCTGCAAGGCTAACATATCATCCTGTGCTTTTAAACTTTAAAGGTCTCATGACATGAAATGTTCACTTTCGGAGGTTATTTAACATTAATATGAGTTCCCCTAGCCTGCCTTTGGTCCCCCAGTGGCTAGAAGTTTCGATAGGTGTAAACCAAGCCCTAGGTATTCTTCTCCGCCTTTGAGAAAATGAACGCTGAAACGCTCGGTTTTGAAAATCCTCTCCTTATGTCGTCACAAGGAGGAAGGTTACCTCCCCTTTCTCTGCTCTGCCCGCACAGAGAATTTGGCCCACCAATGAGAAAATTTGCTATGACCGTGCAAGCGCGATATTGGTTTTTCCTCGAGACATCATGGCTTGCAAACGACCGAAGCATGGCAGTTAGCCCCGCCTCTTTCTTCCTCATAGCATTTAAAGCTAAATACACAGAAACGGCACATCCTGAGAAAAGCTCATTGTGGGACTGCTCGTAGTGGCTGTAATTCTGCACCAAGGCTGAATTTCGGGAAAGAGACTTCAGATACAGTATTAGGGGGCCACTAAGGCCTATATAAAATCATCCAAAAACAGCATGTCATGGGATCTTTAAACCTATAAAATGACATCATCTTGACGACTTTAAGAGGTTGACTTCGCTTACAGAAAGTCAATTGAGTTTTTAAGTAAGTACGTTTCCCCTCTCAATAAAACAAGACTACCATTCTAAAGAAAAGGTCTCTGTGCCGGCTGCTGTCACATTTGAGATGTGTTTGGTGGTTTAGCATTGGACATTGTTCCTCAGGTTGAACCCTAGGCCGCAGTTTGACCCAGGCCTAGGGTTCTGCTGACAAGCCAGCAGGCCAATCCAACCTCTGGACTTCTGGCTTTAGGACAGGGAATGGCTTGCGTATAACAACAGCCGCTTGGTTTTGGGAGATGATGGAGCCCCGGTTCCCAGTTGCAATAGGACCACAGGACTTCTAATAATCGCACATTCAGCAGAACGCCACACAAATGGGGGCTTGTTGGCGAGCGGCAGTACTCACTAACCTCTCTCTCTGCTGAGATCACTGCTGTTTCCTGTTACCTCCCCCATATCCACAATATCCCGCCTGCCCCCCATTATGTCCCATAATCCTTGCTGTGGCCCAGTCGGGGCCAAAGCTATTGTGTCATCGCACTCCAAGCCCCCTCCCGGTTAATACAAGCATCACTGCCTCCCTGTTTGTCTGGGGCAGAATGAAATACGGAGAATGAGGGATAAAGAGAGGGGTCCTCCCAACTCAGTAAAAAAGGAAATGGGGCCAGAGCTTAACTCTCGCATGTAAAGGTTTCAGGGAGTGGGAGAGAAAGACAGACCCTGTGGGGATGAAACATTACTTGTAACTTCAGAGCTGCCATTGTCGGGCCCAATAAAGTGACTGACGCACAAAATTATGTTGTTTTGGTCGGACGTGCCAATTTGAGGTTGGGATTTGGGGGAAATAAAGTTTGCGACACTGAAAGGAAAGAAAAGAAGAAAAAGAAGCTGTCTGGCCCACTACAGTTCAGTTAGGGCATGATGATGGCTTCATTTAGCATGCCAGTTACTATGGGTGGCAGGGTTACAAAGATGGAATGTCTTGGGGCCAGTCAAGCGCAGCAATCCAGGTTCACAAAGACCAAGCAAAGACAACAGGCCTTTATACTTGTCTGTGTTTTAAGGTCAGGGGCGAAAAAACAATGCCCTAAACCTTCGTGAAGAAGGTGATAGACAGTCTCCACAGTGCCATCCTTGGCCCTATGGCCAAAGAGATATTTGATTCAAGTCTTCTAAAACCACTAAAAACTAAAATAAACTAATATGAAAGTTCTAATAAAATATAATTTGTTATCATCTTGACAAACAATTTATAAATCAAGGAATTGTAATGCACAGGCACAAGGCCACAATGCACAATGCCACACATTCAATATTCCCAAAGATACCTAAACGGGCTAGAACAGAAAAGAACTGCTGGCTTCTCTATTGCCCTCTTGCAGGTGCAACCCCCTTCCCATCCTTCAATTCAGTTCTCTTTCACCCCGTGGGAGGCCGTTCCCTAGCAACTACTCCCAACATCCAATCACTTTGTTCTATTTGTGATCTGGAACGATATGAAAAGTTGTAAACCAATCGCTGTTTGGGTGAAAATACGTCTAAAATGTGCTTATTTTATGCAGGTATGTAGCTACAAACTGGAAATACGTATAAAGACCATTTCAATCAGATTTTCAAAGAATAGACTACCTCTGAAATCTCATTTTACTCATGTCGAACAATACACAATTCGCTGAATAAAACTCGACCTTCCATTTGGAATTTGAACACGAAACAACGGTTCGAATGCATCGATTACTGTGTCATTACAGCTTCCTGAGGGCATTGTGTGTAAACGCGCTGGGGAGATAACACAGGTGCTTTATTGCTTGTTCTTGCAGAAGCCATTGTCTTACATGCGGCCAGGGGCGTTCTAATGAAGACAGCCCTTGCTTTAAGCCTGGGGGGAATCTTGTCAACTCAGTGTCAACTCAGGCAGAGAGAACTCGGATTTCCTGAGAGGGACTTTACGTAAGTGCTGCTGATACAAATGAATAACACTCTTACAGTTTATCACGTCACAATCACGACATAATATGAGGAAAAATACATGTTTAAGTAGCCTAGTCAAAAGTATTTGAAGATTTTAACTGAAGCAGCCCACGGTAGTGGGGAGCGAGCGCGAGAGAGGACAAGTAAACATATATATTAGAATTGATTGCTTTTACAACTAGCAATTAACTCACCGGCCAAGCAAAGCTGAAAGGCAATACAATCCTCGACTTGTCACTCCTCGGGTTCCGCAAAGAAAAGTTATTCCCACCGACGACGGGAGTAGACGCCGATCCAAAGCTGCAGGGCCCCGCTGAATAGACCTTTAACTGGTACTCCTTCAGACACACTTTAAAATAGGTATCACACTCGTCCCTCGTGCACTTGTGATCCGCAGCATTACGAGACCCATCGCAACACAAACCAGCCTGGAGTTCGCCATTCACGTTCTGCATAGATATGATTTGCAACTCGAAGTGTCCTGATCCGACAGACACCTGTTCGGAGAAAAAGTATGCACGGTTATGACCATGTTGACAGAAAGACACTTTTGACAAACAAAATCTATTCCAACTAGTCAATGTCCAATTGTTGTTCTGCTCTGGGCTACGGGTAGGCTATATAAAGTTGCTGGAGTGTTCTACAACGCCAATATTGTCAAAACAGTGACTGCATTTCGAGACAAACTTTGTTAACGATTTATCATTATTAAGCCCCACGTAGCCATATGACTAAATTATAATCATTGCACGTATGTGTAGCCTATATAAAGTTATCTAAAATGACTTAAGTATTAAAAAATGTATCTCAAATTCATTATGAAACTTAATTGTCCTCATGAAATTACCATCTTCCAAAATCACAACCCGTAAAAGCAGTTTTACTCCATATTTTGTGCGATTGTGTAGCAAATAAAAATACGTAAATCAGTAAATCCACATACCTTAATCCATATGCACTGCAGTAAGACATTTATAGAAAAAGCAGCACAGAATAATGAACTCCGTCTCAAAATCATGCCTTCTGTTTGACAGTGCCGTTTGCAGTAGAACTAAACGTCCGGCCGACCCACGGCTCGATCTATATACTCCTCCCCGATTTTAACATGCACGAGTGGAGAACAACACCTTTTCAAACCAGCATTGATTTCGAATGCCAAAAAATGGCCTGCCCCCTTCTCTCACTCCTTTGTCCGTTTCACTATTGTTATTGTCCTTTTTCTATATATTTCTGCTCCTGTGATACAACAATGACCACGAGCTAAGAAAACACCGTCTGTGGCTGAAGGACTGCTCCAGCTTTACAACAAGTTCAGGGGATCAAGGGGCGCGAGCAGCAGCTTAATATTCATCAGTAGGAGAGGCACTGAGCTCGAAGCCGCACCTTTTTGTGCATATATGCATGTCGTGCGACTCAATGTTTACAGTTGCTTCACAGGCAACTGTGTAAGTGCCCCCACACATGGATGTTATTCAAATAGGTCAACAAAACACACAAAGAGATGTCTTTAGCGTTTCCTTCTTAATTTTAACTGGAAATGGAACCACGGTTAGTTCACTCTCTATGGTTTATCAGACATGTCACCGAAAAAGAAAACAGTGAAAGTTAAATATATTATTGAATGTGTATAAATGGCTTTACATCATTATACCAACGTGATAAATATATATGTAAGTATAGTGCATTAATTTGCCTCACTACCTCTACCTAACAACAGTAAATGATGGATGCTTGCATATGATGTCCCTCAGTAATGTAGCCTGTACCCAACACATTCCTTCAAGATTTGTGAAAAAGCCACCTGATGATGTCAACCCAGTACCACCATCCTAATTCAAATGCATTGTTTAGTTAGACATACAACATGCTTGTGTCCTTGTCTGTGTATACAACTAGCTGAGAAGATAGTTAAAAACCCATATGATATGTATTAAAATTGTATAATGTTTCAAATACCCCCGTAGTTGACCCCTGGTAAATCATTATGATTTTTGGGGTGTCGTTGCACAGTGCCACAAATCGTGATTTACAAAATAACTGAAGGTGGGGCCTACTTTAGAATGAGACTTAAGTATCAGTTATTAGAAAAGAGGACTTTATTTTGAAAAAGTCACTAGTACCCCCATCCCAAATTTGAGCTTTGATGGAGAAGGGGGGAGGGGGGCAGGTCGTTCCCTTATGAAATAGAGACTCTGCGACAAGGGACAAAGGCACCCCTCAGTCTTTATTCTCAAATTAGAACAGCTGGACTCTTCCCCCTTAAAGAGCCCCCAATGAATAGATGATGTCCTTTTTTGCTGAAAAGGAGCCCTTCCCTCCCCCTTGCCTTACACTGAGGGGAAAGTGTCGCCTGAATAACTGCGTGACACTCACGGGTGACAACAGAGCTAGGGTGTAATGGGCCCAACAATAGGACCCTATAAGTTTGAATGGATTATTTCAATGCCTTAGCGGGGTACATACTTGTCTGCTCGTGCCTGTGTGTGTGTGTGTGTTTTATGTTCTGAAAAGGGCCACAGGAGGGCCCCGCAGGATTCAGTCCTCCGAAACGGTTGTCGCTCGTTCCCGTCACCAATTGACTTAATGGGAAAAGGCAATGACAGCACGGCACCCTACAGTATGATACTAATGAAAGCTAGCCTCGCTCCTCCTGGGATGGAAGAAAGCGTGGGATGAAAGAGCATGCACTGGAGCAGAGGCCAGCAGCAGGGTTAAGCTGGCGTGAGAACGCTAGTTGCATCTGGGTCTTCGACTCAGGATGTCTCGGGATGATGACAAAAGTGATCAACATAAAAAAGTGGTATAGGCTAGCTGAGCACGTGCTACACGCAGGAGTCAACCTGAACAATATCGATCCTTGTTTTGCACTGCACTGCACTAAACCCATCTGTTCTTCTTGAAACAAATCGGCAAAATTATAACCTTAGTTATCTCCTTGGGTTGGGTATAGAGCACCACCACCCCACCCCCTTGGGTTGGGTTAGGGTTAGACCACCACCACCCCACACCCTTGTACTCTACATTGTTTTGTATGAAAATCATTACTAAGTAAACAAGCTGTATGAACGAATGGTTCTCTGTGGTTCTCTAAAGGTTCTTTTCTGGATCAATGCCTTTTAAATTCTGGATTAGGGTTAGGACTGGTGTTTCTTTTTTTAATTTAGCGGAGAATGTAAAAACATTTTTCCTTTACTTGTGGGCTGCTTTGGTATTGCTCACACACTTTTTAAAGTCTTCATCATTACCTTGATAAAGTATAATCCTTTACCGGTTCTTCCTAAATACATTAGATCTTTCATTCATATCAAATACATTCACTTTTGCAACTCTTCTCATATAAATTATAAACATAAATTGAGATATACAAAAATCTACTATAACCATGTTTATTGCCCTGGTGATATTACCCTCATGGGCTGACTGTAGCCAAATACCATTAGGCAATGAATGACTCACAGACTGCCTTTCACCATCCACAAATTAAAACAACTCTCGTCACCTTCCATGTTATTGTCCTGACTTCCACTCTTCTCATGATTGGTTGGGGAGGGATGAGTAACTGAGTAAAGAATATGCTGCTGGGAAATTCACATTCACCACAAATTCATAATTTTTGTCTCTCTAGGTGTGGCAAGCACAACTCTTCAGCTCAGCATAACAAATTTGTCAAAAAGGGTCATGACAGTGTCATTTGTGATTTCCACTACAGAGAATACTTTTTTCACCCACAACCACTGCAACCTCTGAATTCTTTAATAGTATTCCACTATACCATACATTTCTGTGTACACATTGTATTTATTTGATTCATCAATTTACAATTCTCCACCTCCTCTAACCGTACACCTCACATTTTTCTTCTTCAACACACCCTCCTATCCCGCCCGCCCTTCCGCTCCTCTCCAACCCCACTTTCTTTTTGGTTCTCAGACGAGACAGCATAGTGTCCCAATAATCAAAAGAGCTTATACCCACACCGTCTGATTCTACACTGAGGTCAAAGCCTTGTAGCTGTGTGAAAGGTTCCCACGCTTTAACTCCCCGACCGCCTCAGGACAGCCTCTGTGTCATTCCCTGTTGGTGCGCAGCGCATTGCGAAAGTCGACCTAGTACAGTGAGGTTAATCAACTATTGAGCTCACGTATACGCCTCTGCATTAATGATTAATCGGTTGGTCATGCGCCATGGGAGAATGGCTTGCCCAAGTACAATCTTGGTCACAAATTCAGGTGCAAGACTTAGTCTCGATGTGAAATCTGTGATTGTCCAAGTGATTTATCGGGAGTAGGTATTTCGAATATTGTACTGTATGTGCAACATAGTCTGGACTATTATTGTAAGGATAATTCACCACCGTTTTGAGTTTAATAGGAAGGGGTATACATAGGATTTTGAAACTTTTACAATGTGTTGACTTGGGTCCGAATGTCATGTGGCCTACCACTCCAACCTGAGGTCTGGTTCATGAGTCATGAGAGGACAATAGCCCTTGGGTACGGATTGACCATTAGGTTGACAGTGAGCTAACTCAAAGGTTAACCTCTGTGCACTAGGGATAAAATCTTGGGGTATTGCCCTTAGTCTCATATACCTTTTCCCTTTCAAAGCTGCCAAACACTTTGTAATAATATTACTATTACTTATTATTCATACATGTAAATAATACATAATACTTCACTTTGACATGCACTACAGCTGCTATGAGGAGTTATTTACGAGTTTTAGTGTATACCTTTAGGACAGTAAGTCTGAGTACATAATGAATTGATTCTGAAAACAACTTTTCTTCATGTTTGCCAACTTCAAATGCTTCCCCCATGTGCCAGCTCAAAGACTGTATTCTAAGTTGATCTAGGCAGCCTTTCTTTTGAAAAAGAGGCACAGGCTCTGTGCATCTTGGCAGTACTCATTTGCCACTGTTTACTGACAAATGCCGGGAGCGCTTGAGTTTGTTTGAAGGAAATGCAATTAAATGAAGTTCTTCTTTGTTTTGCCTAAATGTAAAAGAAACGTGGCAAGGCCACCCTCTGTAAATAGTCTGGGCTGTTATATGACGAATACTTTCTTCACTTTTGATTTATATGTGTACATTTTGGGCAGTCTTGGAAATTAGTGTCCAAGGCATGCTTTTGCATTTAATTTGAGAGATTTACGCTGATTACCTTAAATGTAACAAAGACATTTATTAGGATTATATTGTTTATTTCACAAAATGTCATCTAAAACCTGCAATTCTCCATGGATTTAACAGAAATAAAGGAGATGTTCTTATTTCCTCACCCTTGTCAGATTAGTGATATTTTATGGAATAAAATGTATGTGTAATAAATAAATAAGCTGATAAATGATAAGTGTGAATATACGGGATATATCATGTTTCATTGTACGTTTTAGAGATGTGAATGGCTCTTGCACTAAAACTAAACAAAATACAAGGGAAATGTATCCTAAATCATTACAACAATCACATTTCCCTTAACAGTCCCTCTTGCATAATAAATTGTCTAATGAATGGCAATGTTGTCACAGTCCTTGGGACTGGCGCCTTTGTTCCTAAACTTACAGATGACACAGTTTGGAAATCCATTTCAATAGACTCCAGTAAGGTATCTAATGATGTTGTATATAGAGGTGTGCAGGCCCCATCTGTCACTGATAGAAGCAAGACTGACAAGCATGCTGGAGTCATATCTCACAAGGAGAACTCCAAAATATAACGCTGAAAGTCAGGGTTTTAGGTACAGGAGATCTAACTATGAAATAGTGAAGGAAGAATTTGACACACATGCATACTGCATTGATGGCACAGTGAACAAGTATGTGAGATTGAGATTCAACTTTATTGTCATTCGTTGTCTTAGTACTTAAAAGTTTAGCATCAACCAGAAGTGCAAAGAAAGCAGTAAAAGTATGTATATACTGTATATATAAAGGGAAGTGAAATATAAATAAAAGGATATGTACAGTAATAAGATATGTGCAGGAATACGATATGTGCAGTAACAGCAGCAAGGTAGTGCAAAATGAAGAGATAAGTACAGTGAATACTACGGACTAAGTATATAAGTGGATGTACAGTTAGTAAAAAGTAGTCCAAATGTTCAGTGGCTGGAAGAAGGTGCATGGCCGTCCAGGCCAGGGTGTAGGGGGTAAGTACAGTCACTGGAGGAGGGTGTGTGAGGGGGTAACCAGGGGGGCCATCACCGTGGTGCAGAGTTCAGCAGGGTGACAGCCGCACGGAAGAAGCTGTTCCTGAACCTGCTGTTCCGGGAACGGAGGGCCCTGTAGCGCCTCCCAGAGGGAAGGAGGGCAAACAGTCTGTGGGGACAGATGAGCCTTCTTCAGTCTCCTCAGGAAGAAGAGGCGCTGGTGAGCCTTCTTGACCAGTGTTGAGGTGTTGAGGGTCCAAGAGAGGTCCTCGGAGATGTGGACACCCAGGAACTTAAAGCTGGCGACACGCTCAACCTCCACCTTTGGTTCTCCTGAAGTCCACAATGAGCTCTTTGGTCTTCTTGGTGTTGAGGGCCAGGTTGTTGTTGGCACACCACTCAGCCAGGTGCTGGACCTCATCCCTGTAGGCCAACTCATCGTTGTTACTGATGAGGCCAATCACCGTAGTGTCGTCTGCAAACTTGACAATGGTATTAGAACCATGTATAGGTATGCAGTCATAGGTGAAGAGGGAGTAGAGGAGAGGGCTCAGCACACAGCCCTGTGTTCAATGTGAGGGTTGAGGAGGTGTGGTTCTCTAACCTGACAGATTGGGGTCTGTTAGTTAGGAAGTCCAGTATCCAGTTACTGAGGGAGGTGCTGATGCCCAGATCCCTCAGTTTAGTGATCAGTTTAGAGGGGATGATGGTGTTGAATGCTGAACTAAAGTCTATGAACAGCATTCTCACATAGGTGTTGTTATTGTCCAGGTGAGAAAGGGCGGAGTGAAGTGCCGTGGAGATGGCATCCTCCGTACTCCTATTCTTGCGGTAGGCGAACTGTAGGGGGTCCAGCGTGGGTGGCAAACAGGATTTGAGGTGAGCTAGAACCAGCCTCTCGAAGCACTTTGTGATGGTGGGGGTGAGTGCAACGGGGCGGAAGTCATTAGGGCTCACTGCCTTGGAGTGTTTCGGCACCGGCACGTGATGGAGGTGGTCTTGAAGCACGAGGGGACAGCTGCCTGGGCCAGTGACAGGTTGAATATGTCAGTCAGGACCTCAGTCAGCTGCCCAGCACAAGCCCTGAGCACGCGTCCGTGTATGCCATCAGGGCACCAGCTGCCTTATGTGCGTTTATCCGGCTCAGTGCAGCACACACGTCGGTGGGGGAGAGTGTGAGGGGCTGGTGGTCTGTCGTGAGCACAGCCTTGGTGGCCACCTCCTGATTGTCCCTGTCTGAGTATTCATGCGATCAAAATGTTTATCCACTCCAGAGTTGGCCTTTTAAATGTGTCTTTCACCATGACATCAGTCACTCATGGAGATACCATTCTGCTGACTCATCTGAAGCTTGGCTATTAAAACTCTAGGGACCATTGAATTAGCCATGTGTCTTATAACTGAGTCTTTCTCTCTCTCTTAAGGCCGATTTATACTACTGCGTTTTTACGGACACGGAGACGGGGAACGCCCTCTCCGACGAGGAACGCCCTCTCCGTGTCCTCTCCGTGTCCTCTCCGTGTCCCTCGGAGAGCTCTACGTGCACCACCTGATTTTCCTAACTATCCGTCTGTCCATCCGTCATTTTACGGATACCCCTTGGCTGTGATTGGTCCGTATTAAGAACCGCTTGCGTCAGGGGCGGGGTTGCCGTGACCAACAAGACGAACAGAATCCTTTGACCGCCATTGCTGTACGTTTTTATAATTCAGATTTCAGCTAAACAGTACATGTAAATCAGCATCTGAATTAAAATGTGACGAGAAATGGGCAGTGTAGTTGCTGAAAATGTGCTTATTTTATTGATGAAACGGCTAATTTGTAAATTTGCTCCGACTTTTCGATGACCTAGCTAGCATCGCAGTGCAGCACCACCTACTCTTCTGGCAGTGAAGTGTTTTCAGCACCCAGAGCCTTCGGAGTAGTATAAATTCAACCTATCCGTCCGACAGACGTCCGTCCGTGCGTCTGTCCGTAACGGATACGCAGTAGTATAAATCGGCCTTTAGTATGTTTCTGGGTCACAGCCTATTTAGAATCAGCTGATATTTGATTAGAGGTCTTGATACAATTGAAGTAGGGGTTTTCTCAACTTGTGACATGTTAGTCTTAGAACCCTCCAAAACCTATTCTCCTGATTTGTTTTGCACTGGGCTGCAAGTCATTGAACCGGTTGAATTATTGAGATGAACCCAGATCAAGTACAAAACAGATGAACACATGCTGCCCTGGACATGTTGAGGTACCAACAAAGAGACGGCTGCAATACTAGCATTTAAAGATGCACAGGTATCTCAGACCATCTCTTTCTATTTTAAGTTTTTGCTGCTTTATTGGGTGTGCTTTGCCTTCGGCAAGGGCACAACCTTTGTTCTCTCACATATATATTATTAGGGGCCAAGCAGCGAAGCTGATGGCAACAAAGCCGCCAAAAAGGAACTGAGGTCATATCTCAGGGAATAGCTGCATTGACATCAAACTTGGTACAGTGACTCGAGACCCTCTTCTGAGGATGTCCAAACAATTTGGTGTCATGTGACCACTGGGAGGGGCCACAGAAAGCAAAAATGCGTTTTGGCAATAACTGTTGTTTTGTTTACCTTAAATGAGTGATGTCTGACACGTGTTAACTTGTGATACCAGCCAAATTGATGCAGCTGCCATTTTGAAGTAATTAAAAAAAGTTTTTCCGCTACCCCTCCTTTCAAAGTTTGTCCAATCTTCACCGTCTTTGACACAGATTATCTTCAGGAAGTCACAGCACTGACAATAGCTCACTGGGATAAGATGGTCTCCTGTGAAGTGCAAGGTCATAGGTTCAAGTCCAGCCACAGCCTTCAAGTCTGTCATGATTCTGATTATCTGTTTAGTGAAACAGGAATCCAGGTACATCACAGTAGCGGTCTAGCAGTATAATCATAAATCATCATTCTGAGGGGATTTCTACTCAAGAAGAGCCAGAACTATTTTGCTTTGTAGATAAGATGCTGCTAGTCAGCGCATCGGATTTCTTGCATCATTTGTTTAGGAAACCTAACTTGATAGGGTAAAGTCAGTGGTGTAATGGATAAGACGCATGTATTCAAGTCAGAAGGTTGTAGGTTCGATCCCCTAGTGTGCCACATAATTTAGTATTCATAAATCTGTAATGAATACAATTTATACCTTTTAAATATGCATACACAAACAATTTACAACTTTTTTGACAACAAAATCATTGTTACGTTAACCATATGTACTTGGTATGTGCAACACTAAAAGAACACTACAGCATTGTAGTGGAGACGCTATTGGTTCCCAGCATGCCTTGCTGCAGGACAAAAAGGATACCGTCGGGGATTTATGTCGTTTGAAAAAGCATTATTTAATTGTGTATTGCTGAGGTAGTGTTTATTTAGATTTGTGTGTTGGAGGTAGCTGTTGGCTTGGGTAGTTAAGTCAGTCACTCTAAAAGTGTCAACTAGCGAACTAAATCGCTTGCAAAATATTTGCTCTGTGTTCAGGATGTGTTGGGGTTTGCAGAGGATATTAGTTGGCTGAGCTTTTGCCTAGCCTATACCTAGTTTGACTGCGCTGCATAGCAACACTTTCACAATGTGGCCAAGTGGTGTAGAGTTGTCAAAACCTTGATCTCAGGTGTTATTGGGCTGTTTCTATGAAGGACTACATCCATGATTATCTCTACAACAATCATATTATCATTGAGATTAAGGCGATATATTTTTAAAAGCTCATTATCACCAAATGTTTCCAAAGCGGATTGCCAGCAGCAGACATTTTTTATTTGTTTAGACTTTGGGACTAAAACGCTTTGTGAAATACTTTAGAACAGAAATGTAGGAATCCAAAAATGAAGACCGACACGCAGCCTTACTACTTTTAAGAGTTTCTCTTAAATAGGCAAGTTAGGAACTACTTTTAGCCTTACAATGTTTGGTGAACACGCCCCCTGATCAGCCAGCTAATTATTAGAATCAGGTGTGCTAAATTAGTGTTGGAGCCAAAACCTTCAGGCAGGTATTTCAAAAGGATCAGGGCTGGAGAACAGTCTTTAGGAAGTTGCAGTAGGTCATACGCGATCAGAACATGGAACCAAGCAAAAGAATGAAGGTCGGTGAAGCGACTCCAGAGGAGATCGAAGGATTCCTTCATTCTGTCTCTCCACTTAAAACCTCCGCTCGAAACACGAAGTACTTTAATGCGTTTTTTCAGAGTGGAAGGGAGGAATACCACAATACTGTGGTGTTTTCGCCGGAGAAGCATGACGCGTTCAGTCAAGCGGTCAAAAATGGCCATGCAATCAGGCTGTGCAATGTTAAGAAGGCACTGAGTAAGTTTTGTCTTTTTGTTTACAGTTCAAGTTGCATATTTCCTTTTAGGTAGGTATCGGTTGTCCTCACAAGGTTTTAGGTGATTTGTACGGAGAACCGTGAGTACGCCTATGGTAATTGAAACGGAACACTTGACTCCTCAGTAGGCCGAGTGCTAGTTGAGGTTGCCTACCTGTTATAACGACAACCGTTTCAAGCTGCATTGTTAGGCATAGGTTTTGTTTATTAGAAATGAGCTTGTCGAGTAATGTGACATTACAGAATTTCATGTATTGAGTTCAAGTGGTTAATTCAAATGCCACTATAATGGCCCATAGAACGTGTTTGTAAACCTGTAAATCGAGTGTTCGGGAACGCCGTGTAATGAATGATGCAACGGAAATATAATTAGGATTTTGCTCATACTCTCCAGGTTTCAATAGCACGGCAGCGTTTGATGTACAGTGCAACAGGAACACTGAAATACGGGTGGCCGAAGTTCCGTTCCCATCTAGAAGGCCAGCAGAACTGCCGCCCTTGAATGTGGTGAAGGTTAAGGCTTTGGGCCCGCGACAGCATGTAAGTAGGCCTATTTGGTTGATTTAGATTTTTTGGGGGCCACGCTACTTGTAAAGGCTATCAACTGCATGTTTTAAATCTACAAATTGTCCATAAGACATTGCCAACAAGATGTTAATAGGAAAGTGGAGTATTTAAAGTTGTGGACTCCATATTACAGTGGGTGGCATTGCATTGAAGGATTTCTATTCACTTCCATTGTAAGCAGGTTTATTTTGGCAATGCTTCACTTGAGGCATGCTCGTTCTTGTATGTGACAGGTGTAAGGGCTTAAGGGTGTGCATTTTCTAAGTCTGAAACAAGCATGTTTGGTTACTGAATGCTTGCTAAATGATTTTATGTTTTAGGTTGGTGTGTTGGAGGCCAAGGTCATCTCCTTGAAAATTGGCACAGAAATGGTTTCTGTACGCAACTCAAGCCGAGGTGAAGGAGTGTGAAGTGGGTGATGCCACAGGAAGCATTCCGCTTAAATTGTGGGACAGTCAAATTTCGTCTGTGCAGGAGGGCTTGTCCTATAAGTTCACTAATCTGTCGACACAGCAGTTTTTGGGATCCGTCTTTCTGACTACCACGAGAGCTAGTGCAATTGACAAAATGGATGACATCAGTGGAGTTGTAGCCAAGGAAGATGGAGAGGGAAGTGCACGTGAGAATGTGACCAAATTCTTCAGTGATGTCGAAGGGGCTCATATTGAAGCAAAGCGGCAGTGTCCGAAGTGTTATACACAGCAGTTGACTTTTGATATAAAAGTTCCTTACCATAGATGTGAGAAATGCAAGATTCTGCGCAGGGGTGGGAGTTATGTCTCAAAGCTTAGTGGGGAGTTGGTATTTTGCACTGACAAGGGCAGCATGACTGACAGCTTGACCATTCCAAATTCCGTTTTAAGAGTTTACTTGAACAGTGAAGGCTCTTGGACTGACATTTTGGATGTGCAGGACATTGAGCAACACTTCATCAGTGGTGGCTGTTATGAAGTCGAGCACAACAGGGCAGATGTTGTAACGAGTATAAAAAAGAAGGTTGTGCAGCAGTATTTGACAGATGCAGTAAGTGATGTGTCAGATTTTGAATTGTTGGAGTCATAATTCTGCTGGGAATTGGAAGAGAGATCTGATCTTTTTTTTTTTTTTTGCTGGGTGTATAATTTAATGTTTAGTTTATAAGGTTGGGGGGTTATGTAAGGATGTTCAATTTTTTCAATGAATGGTATTCGTTTTGCCTGTTCTACATTTGTTCATGTGTTTACTCACTATTTTTGTTATGATGCAGACTCATCCTACTGCAAATTTGATTAAAAAGTGAAATTGCATTCAAGTTGTGTCAACACTTTGTATTGTTTTGTTTACACAGGAATGGAAAGATATAACGTGTAGTCTGACAAAGGCTGTTAATGGCTTTACTATATTTCTTTGTCTTGTATTCCATTATGAATTCCCAACGATTTACATGTAGGCCTGTCGGTCTTTGCGTCAACCACGTGTATTTGACCTGATTCAACACTAGTTACCTGGGGTTGTATTCACAAAACGTTTCATCTTACCACTTGAGTTCTCCTAAATGTCCGTAAAAGTTCTTAGCTACGAGTTTCCCTCATGAAACCTAGTCACAAAGTTGCTGAGACCAATTTTTTACCAAGGAATGGGGAGAAATCTTAAACTAAGAGAAAGGGCTGGGTTGACCTTGTTCCCATGTCTGCCTTGATGGCTGATAGGAGATGGGTCTCTTGTGATTTAATACTAGAACAATTGTACAACATGGTATCTTGTAGATTGATTTCTTTACCTTAAGTGAATCCTGTGTCTCGCGATCACTTGGGAGGTCCCATGATACTGATTCTATTTAGAGAAACCGGAATCCAGGTACACCACAGTAGTTGTCTAGCAATATAATCATAATGGTAATGTTTCATTCTGAGGAGATTTCTACTCAAGAAGAGCCAGAACTATTTTGCTTTGTAGATAAGATGCTGCTAGTCAGCACATCGGATTTCTTGCATGTGTTTAGGAAACCTGACATGAGAGTTAAGTCAGTGGTGTAACGGATAAGACGCGTGTATTCAAGTCAGAAGGTTGTAGGTTAGATCCCCTAGTGTGCCACATCATTTTGTATTCATAAATTTGTAATACTTTTTAAACATGCATACAAGAACAATTTACAACTTTTTTGACAACAAAATCATTGTTATTGTTATGTTTGATTGTTTTTTCTGAACACAAACAGATATTTCAACCGAACTGGGTGTGTCGCATGAGTGCAATAGCTCGTTTTGACCTGCTTGTTGCACAAGTGCCATGTAGACCATGTCCTGCTCTGGACTGCTTGGCCCCTTCATTGCTGCTTGCAGCTATATTTATTATTATTTTTCTTCTTTTTGCCCCCCTAAAACTGAGTCAATAGCCCCGTCAGCCTCCGTTGACGATTGCGTCAGTTGTTGTCGATCTCTGATGAGTATTTTCTTAAATTCGTACCAGGGTCAATTCTACATCAAAAATCAGAAGGAGGGCAGTGTTTTAAAGATATGGCGATTGCGAAGACAGTCAGCGGGTCAGCATATTTTTGTGATTTGTGTAAAACTTGGAATTTGAGTGACACCGCGGCTTGTTTTGACGTTAGCCTCAGTCAAACTCGGCTGTCTTCAATGCCAGAGTTAAACTTTATGTCAAAAGAAACGTTCTCATTTCCGGCGCTTTCAAACAATCAGTGAAATGTGGAGCAACAGCAGCTAGCTTGCCTCTAGCAAACTTATTTTGAATTAGCCATTTCCCCCTACATTAATGTCAAACTTATTTACGTTTTGGGGGCCATATTTTCAGTTAGCAGACGGTACTGTTTGAATCGCGATTCCATACTGCCAGTGACAACGTTGTTACAGTAGCTTGTTTGAAAGGGGGTTCGCAGCTGCTTCAAATGGTGTTCTTAATGAAATATGCAATATGAGTAGGCTAAATGCTTGAAAATATCACTAGAAGGGAAAAACTTAGAGGACGGACCCACCTGCAACCGACGCAAGCAAGCACACCCTACAATTTCCCCAGAAATTGTACCCTCTCTAGTATATTTTGTATTATGTTTCTTTGTTTGTTTTTATGCTTGTCAATGGGGATGCAACAGTGCAATTTCTACTTTCTAATACTACTATGCTCTTTATTTTATATAATCTCTATCTTTATTTAAGATTTGTAGCACAATCCGTGATCTTAATCATTGCATGCCATTGTATCCAGGAGTTACAGGTCCCCAGCAGGGATACGTTCTCCTTTGGCATGTTGTAATTTGGCAGCTGGCATTTAGACTAAATTGTGTGATGTGTTCAGAGGATATCTAATAGGCTTAACATGTTTTTAATTATTGTCCCTCAAGTTATACTTGCAGTTGACCATAAACATAAGGAAAAAATATAGCTGCAAGCAGCGATGCGGGTTCCTCCGCAAGATGGGAAAATATTATAAAAATGTACATTGTAGAAGATTAAGAGTTGGACAATTGGACAAAAAACAACAATGGCCGCCGAAAATTAATTTATATTCGTAACGGCGAGCTGCGATTGAAAGCAAAATGAAACAGGAGCTAAAAACCGAGGGTGGGGGCTTGGTCAGCACACAATTTTCAGAAAGCATGTGTGTGTGTATCGCCATGCTCGCTCGTGTGTCAAGGGGCAGGATGAGTGTGCGTGCGCTGTGGAGCCATTCAATTGAATTCAATCATATATTGACATATCAAGGTGAAATTGCATATGGTACTTCAGAAGGATGTCAACTTGAAGGAACTAACGTTTAAAAAACCATCAGTCAAAATTATATTTGATTTATTAACACAAAGATATTGTGGCAATGTGGACATTTACATAAATACACTTCTTTCAGCCATTTTGTATTGCATTCCTTATTCAATTTGGCCCTATAGAAAGACATGTATTCTACAAATCTGTAACACATTTCAAGTCGATTGGATCTATGGTTCATGAGGATAAGGGTTTTGAAGGTTGTACCAAATTTGGACAGTACAAGAAAATTCATAAGTCTGACAATATGGGTCCTTGAGGCTTTTTTGTTCCCCTGAGAAATAAGGCAAGTATACCAATTTTCAGGCATTTTGGAGTAATGGGGCGCTGGGGAAATCACGTAGACTTTGGGCGTGGCTTACAGCGCCACCTATGGGTGTACATGGGCCACTAGCCGTCTGGGAGTAATGAGTGACCTGTTGTATCATTGGGCCAAATTGGAAAAAATCGGGTCGAGGACTTTTTGAGCTATTGAGCCATTTAGCGGAGAAGAGGAAAAATAATAGGAATACTAACAAAAACAATACCGGAGGAACCCTAATAATAAGAATACTAACAAAAACAATAGGTTTCCTCCTACCGGAGGAACCCTAATAAGATTGAAGTGGAGACTTCAAATACAACAACCCAACTGAAAAGAAACAGGTAAACTTAGGCAGATCACGATGAATGAGCATTATATGGTTTATATAGTTTGTTTTGAGATGATATCGGAAATGAATAAAATTGATTCAAGTTCTGTCTGGGGTTTCAGCATATCAAACAGATGTAGTGGATGAGACTAGATGACTGATAAAAGAACCTTAGTGACTTCCTATTTAATGAAAATAGGAAATGGCAGATTTCACTTTCTAGTAGTGCCGCATTTGGGCATATCCCCTCATGATGCACAACAACCCCAATTTAAAGTCCTAGTCTTCCCAAAAACTGTTGAGCTAAGTTTTCTTATTATCTTGTTCACTGTTATTACTGCTTAAAACAATGACATGACTCATTGACAGTAATGACAGAAAGAGAACTTTGTGTTAGAGAAGTAAAGAAAGAAAGCTAGTTCCTAAGCTAGTTCTCAATTCACTTCTTAAATGAAATAGACACACGTCAATACGTTGTCAGAAACACTGTTTGTTTCAACGAATTTACTCTTCTTCTCACATGTAATCACTCCTGGTTTTCCCCTTTCCACAGTGGCTCCAGGAGAGGCATTTGACGGTAAGCAAATGAAAAAATGTTAACCCAATAAAAGGGTAAAGGGCCAAGTGTGAAACAACTCTCTGTCTTTCTCGAGGATGTGTGTCCTTCACAATGAATGGCCTCTCCTCACAGAACCTGTCTGTACACAGCTCATGCTTACCATGATGAATCACATGATCTGGTAAGTGTTATGTGGGAACAAGGTATGGCTGCCCATTGCCACAGTCTTGTAAGAGGAGAGGGTGGTGAGTTGGTAAGTGTGTTCAGTATGTCTGTTCTTGTTATTGCATGGTTTTCAAAGTGGAGGATGTGGCTTCTTAAAACGAAATTGGAACGACATTGGAATCAAGAAGAAATGTAGTCTAGTGGAAAATATTACATATTACTCACTTTAGAGAACAGTAAAACCTTTAGGGGTATTTATCATTTCAGTCCACTAAACTTAAGCAGGCAACACTATATAATAAGGTGCTTGTAATAATTGTTAGTTAATATGTAATAAGGCCTTTATAAGATGCTTATTACCATTAATATGTGTTTTATTTTTATAAAAGCATCATAAACACAGTAAATGTTAGATCTGAAGGCATTTATAAGCACTTATGAGAATTGTTTTCAATATAATTCAGAGCTTGGCACAGAATTGCCCATGCTTTTGAGCACTGAGGAGGACAGAGAGCTGAGCATTGCCAAATCAGAATTCTGTGCAACTGTGGTGGAAATTTAGAATACCATACTTGGTTATGTGTTTTATATATAAGGAATGTGTTTTAAAGAAGCTTAATACAGTAAAGGTTGATTCAGCTCATTTGGCAGAGAGGCCATCTGCAGTTTATAACACCTAACTAGGAGACAGGAACTCTAGAGAACTGGGAGAGGTCTTGCCACCTGGGGAGGGAGAGACAGTTGTTCTAAAGACAATGTAGATTCAACTGTATTGTTATTGAGATAAGATAGATATGTAGCAGCTCTGACCTTTTGGCCAAAGGAGATTGTGTCCTGTGTCCTGTTTGTGTATAATTAAAAGGGTATTTTATTATCCTCATCTAGAGAGGGAGCTGGGACATCAAAGAACTGTGGGACACTTGGTATGGAGTCAAACTGTCACTGAGCAGGGCTGACCAATCACAGAGTTTGCTACATTGATCGATTGACCATCAGAAGAACCATTTGTTCTAAGTTTATATAAGGCAGAGTTTTAGGGTTTGGCTTTATCACTCTTACGAACGACTTGTGGCTAGCACCCCGTGCGTAATGACTGATCCAGAGTACTCTGTTAATTCTTGATTTGTACAAACTAAATACATTTTATTGAAACCGCCATCATGACTCTTCAAATCTACACAGTGCCACTAGAATTCTCCCATTGCAGCAACCTCCCAGCACTTGAGGTCCCCCAAGTAGTAGAGTTGCTGTAGTTCAGACACGTGGGTAGGATGCAGAAGATGACACAGCAATGTGCTGAACACACAAGCAACTCAGTGCTTGTTTTGGCTCGATCTTTGTGTCATGGAGAACACACATGTGCTCTGGGGTGTGTTAAGGAGATGGTGTAGTATTTAATTTGTTGTCATTAATGCCAAGTCAAGTTGAAAGTAGTCATTATGACTGTAGGTAGTGTATATGGCACTGCTTCAACAAGTACACAATATACTGTTAGCACAGCCCTCCTGGCCAACGACCTGAACGAGTTCTACTGCAGATTTACATTTAGTCATTTAGCAGACGCTCTTTTCCAGAGATTTGAAAGACAATTGGACTGTCCTGAACTGCACCTTCCCACCCAAGTGGCCTCCCCCCCACCACAGAGACAACTCTCTCCATTCAGGAGAGAGAAGTTAACAGACTCTTCAAAAGGCAGAACCCCCGCAAAGCAGCTGGGCCGGACTCCGTCTCTCCAGCCACTCTCAAGCACTGCGCTGACCAACTGTCTCCGGTGTTCACCAACATCTTTAACACCTCTCTGGAGACATGCCATGTACCAGCCTCTGTCTCAAGTCCTCCACCATTATCTCTGTGCCCAAAAAGCCAAGGCCAACAGGACTTCTGTGGTAATGAAGTGTTTTGAGCGCCTGGTACTGGCACACCTCAAATCCATCACAGACCCTCTCCTGGACCCCCTGCAGTTTGCCTACAGAGCCAACAGGTCTGTGGACAACGCAGTTAAAATGGCCCTACACTTCACCCTACAGCACCTGGATTCCCCAGCATCCTATGCCAGGATCCTGTTTGTGGACTTCAGCTCTGCCTTCAACACCATCATCCCCACCCTGCTTCAGGACAAGCTCTCCCAGCTGAACGTACCGGACTCCACCTGCAGGTGGATCACAGACTTCCTGTCTGACAGGAAGCAGTGCGTTAAACTGGGATCACAAGTCTCTGACTCCTGGTCCATCAGCACCGGATCTCCTCAGGGCTGCGTCCTTTCCCCTCTGCTCTTCTCCCTGTAGACCAACAGCTGCACCTCCAGTCATCCATCCGTCAAACTCCTGAAGTTTGTGGACGACACCACCCTCATTGGGCTCATCTCTGGTGGAGACAAGTATGATTATAGGTGGGAAGCTGACAACCTGGTGACCTAGTGTAGCCAGAACAACCTAGAGCTAAATGCTCTTAAGACAGTGGAGATGGTTGTGGACGAAAGAATACAGCCCCACTCACCCCCATCACCCTGTGCGACTCCCCAGTCAACGTGGAGTGTTTCCGCTTCCTGGGCACTATCCTCTCCCCGGACCTCAAGTGGGAACTGAACATAAATCTGTAAATCTGAATATAAACCGCACTAGAATATATGCCGCACTTGATACGGGAACAATGATACCAAGCAATGCACGAGTAGATATAGGCGATCTTACATCATGCCGTTGCAACACACTTCGAAAACGAAATATTTGCGTAATGTATGTTTTCTATTACCCGGGAATTAACTAATATTTACCTTTAGACGCATGAGTTCTAAATATTTCCGACAGTCCCCAAAGCGTAAGTTATTTTTCCGAAATGGTAGCTAGCTAGCTTTAGTTAGCTTATGGGCTAAGTTAGCTAGCATAATACTCGTAGCAATGCTACTACCGTGCTAGTGTTACTTGTTTGCCTTCTCATTAGTACATTTTGAAGCCTGTTTTGTTAAAAAAACGTTCTAGAAGCCGCTTCGAAATATAAGCCTCACCGAAATATAAGCCTCACCACCACAAGAAACATGTAAAATCGGGGTATAAACCGCGGCTTTATTTCCGAAAAATACGGTAATAATCTGTGCCATTAACTTGAGGATGTGATGTTTGCAGCAAATGTTAAAGATATATTTAGATTTGATAAGTTCATATGGCCCAAGTAAGGCCAATGTAGTGACTGATTTAGTTTGGTTTCTTGCCTCATTCTTTGAAAGCTGCTGGCCAGCTATGGAACAGATGACTTCTGATTTTTTTTTGACAAAGCAATCTCTGAGTTGTACAACATTACTGATGTAAAAAGGTTCCACTTCACATACGTATGTAGTTATTAGTGAGTGACAACTTCTGAAATCCTGAGCAATATCAAGATGAGCCTACAGCTATTTGGGATATTTGCATATAGCTGTACCTGTTACAACATACAGAGTTATTCTGAAGGTTTGCCTTAGCATAAATTAAATTCCATAGACAAGATAGAGATGGTTTGATACGTGTCACGTCCGTGCATGTCTGCCGCTCCTCTAGAGGGCGACGCCTTGCTTAGGACACGCTCCACTCACCTTTCACCTTCATCAAACTTACTACTTAAGCACTGGATGTCCCTCCACATTCACTCCGTCATGGATTCTCGTGAGTACATGTGTTCGATGATCTCTCTGCTCTCCGATGTAAATGTCGCAACTTTGTATCCCCTCGGTTTCGAGCTAGCACTGAACTGAAGTAGGTGACAACGCCGCTGCCGTGGATTATTGTTTCTTTTGTCTGATTTTGGGATATACCTTTTTTCGTTATGGATTATATCATGGACTATACTGACTGCTCTGCTCTGTGAAGCTCACAGTAGCCAGATACAAACTTTCCTTTTTCTTTCCTGTGTGGATTACCCTTTGTTGATTATATTGCCTGCTCTGTTCCGAGGAAAACTCAGGATTAATAAACTTGTTAAATATCTCACCTGCATTCTGCGCTTGTGCTTCAGACCTAGCCTGATAGCATGACAGAGTCCAACCAAGGCACAGCAGAAATGCAAGAGATACAAGATTCCATAAATCAGCTGGGTGTTTTGATAAATGCCCATGGCCCACGACTGAATCGTGTGGAACAAGCAGTACAGCAGCTGACCACCACTGTTCAGCAACTATGTGCACGGCCTCCGCCGGCACCGCCAGCTACACATCCCAGCGGTGGGGCAGGCTCCAGCACTCAGGCTGCTCCATCAGTTCCTCCCGCCTCTCTCAAGTTTATTCTCGCAGCCCCACAACCATTCTCGGGGGAACCTAGCACCTGTTGGGGCTTTGTGCTACAATACTCTCAGGTGTTCCTCCGCCACCGCCTCCAGAGAGGTCTTTGTATGTACTGTGGATCCTCAGGTCACCAACGGCAGCAATGCCAAGACCTGAAGGGAAAAGACGACACTCGTCAGGGGGGCCAGGGCCCCTGGTGAGTGGAAGTGCTGAGACTCCTGGGGCCGCCAAAGGCCTTTCCATCCCCTTTCGCCTTGGTCACATAGGCGAGCACTCACCTATAGTCTCCCTTTCTGCGTTGGTGGACTCCGGCGCTGCGGCTAATCTAATGGACATCACCCTGGCGAAACATCTGGGAAGTGGCCTTGGATGGTCGCCCCATAGGGGCGAGAACTGCCTCTCAACCAACCCAAACCCTCAAGGAAGACATGGAAAAATTCCCAGAAAAACTCACTAGAGGAGAAACAATTGAAGAAACCTTGGGAGGAGCTATTCAGTGAGGGTTCCCCACCTCCAGAGACGGTTGGTGAAAGAGAAGTGCAGAACACAGGCTAAACATAGTCATAGAGCAGGGAAGTGTCAATGGGTGTTGAAACACCAAAGTCCAGTGTTCAACTTGGGTCAGAGTTGATAAATGTCAGTTTAAGGAGAGGTAGCCACAGGGCTGGGAACTGTGATCGGCGCAACATCACAGGCAGGTGGATGAGGGAAGGGACCAGGAACTCGCTGTTGTCCGTCAGGGAGACCGATGTCCACTTGGCGACTAGATATAGCTTTAGCAGACTGTCACAGATTGATGTCCACTGGCCACCTGGTCCAACGTTGGAAAATTTCCAATCAATGCCTGGTCGTCGCACATAAGCATTTGTATAGGAAAAGCACATTTTAGTAAAGCATGCATGGACCCTTATGTTGGTGTGTGAAATGAACAGGCACACACTTTGTTGACTGAAAATATTGGGAGTAGCCTTTATGTGAGTATTCGCAGAACACGAGTCACCTGCATAAATGGTTTTCATGACTTTTAAATGTACAAACTAGACTAAGTTATCTTTCAGCACAGTTTAGAAACTACTTTGTCTTGTCTGCTATCTAAGTGCAGTCATGCATCAAATCTCTATATATTATCTGAAGGGAACAAAAATATATGTTCTCCATATTTCTAGACAATGAGTTGAGGCAGCTAGGGAGTGGGTGCAGCAGTGAAGTATCCCCTGTACATCCAAGTCTAGCCACCTGGACTGAAAGGACAAACACGTGCACACACACTCAATATTGACCTGAAACCATATTTGGGTTGAAATTCATTTGAACTACATTTACAGACCCAGACCAAAATGTTGTATCATTGCAGATGGATGTGAGGAAGAGAAGAAAAAATTGGAACATGACTGAATGGAAGAACATGACTGAACAAGTAACCTTCAAGATTCAAGAAATCCTATTGTATAATTGCTACTTCCTTATACCCAGGAGGTCAAGGTGTGGCATACTTTTCAAGTTACATGTACGCAGGGGCGCCGTATAGGGGGGAAAGTTAGGACGATTCTAAGGGCCCCTGACTGAGAGGGGCCCCAAAAAATAGGCAAAAAGTAATATCAAATTATATTATATAAACCATCATCGAGTATATAATACATTTAAAATATAATAATACAATGAATGATCTCTTTGTTTTTACTTGTGTTTGGCAATAAAGGTTAAATATCCCTATTGACCAAAAAGTAAACATCCATATTGACAGACCATCCCCCTGTATCTGCATGAAATGGTTTGATCCTGCCGGTTTGATCCTGCGCACTTATCTGTGACGGTGTTTAGTTGCAGTCAGTAGATGCGTAGATAAGCTATTCTAAGTAACAACGTTGTCACCGGCAGTATTAGATAGAATAGCGATTGAAACAGTACCATCTGCTAACTGAAAATATGCCCCCAAAAAACGTAAATAAGCTTGACATTTATTTAGGGGGAAATGGCTAATTCAAAAGAAGTTTGCTGGAAGCGATCATTGTCAGTAACAATGCCAAATACGACCATTTGATCTTCGACTAGAGCCCTGCACGGTGGAGAAGCTGACCTCGGTAAATTGTGCTAAGCTAGCCTAGCTGCTGTTGCTAGCCAAACTTAAGGGGATTGTTTGAATGCGCCGGAAATGAAAAACGTTTCTTTTGACATCAAGTTTAGGCTGTGGCATTGAAGACAGCGACACACCACACAAGCTTGAGTTTAAATACATTATTTAATGTGAAATTACTTACTGTACATGCTCTTGAATTACTTAAATGTATGATGCTGCCAGTAGCCTACTATGCGCAACAGTCTTACTACATCTGCACGTTGTAGTTATGCGTCGTTGCTAACGTATATATCAATATAATTGATATAAATCAATATAATTATATATTGACAAAGATATTGAGGCAATGTGGACATTTACATAAATACACCCCTTTCAGACATTTTGTATTGCATTTCTCATTCCATTTCACCCTATATAAAGATACATCTGCCCGCCCACTATCCCCTCCATGCTGTTTCCCTCTCTCATGCCAGGTCACGCCAAAGCAGAAATACAGCAGCCACATGAGGTTTAGATGTAGTCCAAAAATTGCCTACCACAATCAAAACACAGGGCTCGACAATAACGATGGCCCGGGGCCAGTAAAAAGTAACGCCGGGACAGTTAAACTAGCAACTCACTGGCCCGATCGGGCCACTGCAAATTATTGATAGAAAAAAAATGTGCATTGTAAACGTTAACAGGGTTAGGGTTAGTGCACTGCAATACAATGCACTGTATTGCAGTGCACTGCAATACAATGCAGTGCACTGCAATACAAATGTTAACAAATGTTAATGTTGAGCCCTGTAAACATATTAACCGCAACACTGTTTACAAACTTTCTCAAAGATGGCTTGAAAATCGCAGGTATTGACTCTTGTTGAGTAGATCTCTTTCCAGAACCTCAGTCAATCCTCATCCAAGAGTAGCCTCGTAGGCAACTGGGCTAGGGCATAGTCCACGTTCAGCTCCTTGCAAGTGTAGTCTGTGATCGTAAGTAGCCGACTCTCTGTTCCCATTAAACTACACAACATGCACACTCAGGGTGACCAACAAGATTATATTAACTAACATTACAAAAATCGAACTGAACGAACACAACAACTGAAATCCCTCGCATGGCTGTTATAACCAAACTATTTTCCACAAGTCTTTGCATTTTTTGACATGCTGCACTGCATGCTGGGTACCCAATGTTAGTTAGCTTGGCTAAACTGGTTTTCATAGCAACAGAAATCAACAAATCAGATCAGTCGAACTTTATTCAGAAAGGGGGGGGGGGGGGGGGGGGGGTGGCGGGAACATTAAAAGTGTAGGGTACAGTAAAAGTGAAATAGAACGCGTCTTTCTGCCTTGAAGCTGCGTGCGCATTATCATCAAGACCCCATCTATATGTAAAGATAACATCCAAGCTAACAATTTCGCCAAATCTGACTGCAGCTTTGTATGCCATATGTACTGTGTTATGGTTGTTTGAGTTAAACAACTTGTTGATTGAATTAAATGTCTGTTAAATGTCAAATCCAACTATAAATGTATAAAAGAGAGAGTTTCAATCAAATCTAAATTCTTTTTAAACCTAGAGGTTTAAAAGGCTTTGCCTAAACTGACATGCACCAACTCGGAGCACTGAGTTTCAACATCCAACACATTTAGTCTCTATTTTTTACTCTACTCTTAAGGCATGACTATGTTTAACTTAATGTCTGCACCTCTCTGTCACCAACTGTCTCTGGAGTGGGGGGTGGGGGCTTCACAGGGTGTCTACAGGTATAAACAAGTTAAATTTAAGACTTTTTAAGACCACTTCCAAATGAAATTAAAGACCAAATTTACGATGGAAATACAATTAAAAAGTGGAAATATACAGTAATCTTTCCAAGTAAGTAAGTAACATTTATTTATACAGCGCGTTTCACAGACAGGGTCACAAAGTGCTTTACAATGTACATTGTCAACATAAGTCTAATAATAAACAATAAAATAAATAAAAACAGATACAAATTATCAGTAGACCAAAGACAGAGATTACTCAAAAGCTAACCTGAACAAGTGAGTCTTCACTTGTCCCTTAAAACCCTCAACATTTTCAGCAAACCTAATGCTGGTTGGCAAAGCATTTCAGAGTCTGGGTGCCATAGCGGCAAAAGCTCTCTCCCCACGTCTTCAGATGAGTGCGTGGCGTTGATAGCAGATTTTGATTAATAGATCTAAGAGACCGGAAGGGAAGGGTGATGTCTGTTCAATATGAACAGTATGGTAAAATGACAATAATTGGTTGAGTTTACGAACATTGACTAAATGTGTGTAATGGGAAACGATGACACAAATTTAACTGCTGTCCTAAATTATATTTATTATTACACTACAGTGGAAATGGTGGAGCAGAAACTAGCAATTTCATGAATCCCATGGAAACAAAGGCAAATGTGTGAGATGTACTGATGTGGAGCACAAATCATCCAAGAAGCAGTAATTCTCTTGAGTGTTTTTTATTCAGATGAATAATCATTGGATTCAGGTCAAAAGGCTATCACTTGAACTGGTTTCATCACTTAAGACACTCAAAGTCAGCAGCTTTACATGCTGGGACATGGAAAGGATTAAACATTTAGACTTTCATCAAGGTAGAAAATGTTGGTTTGTCCTTTTTCATCAATGTCCTCAATAAAGCAATCTGCAGAGCCAGTAGACACAGTAGTCTGTGGGGTGACTGTCTGTCTCTGGAGCGCGTGCAGGCAGGGCAGGCCAGCTGGATGAAGCGGTCTTGGGGTCAGGGCTGAAGAGAAGCTGTCCAGCTAGAGAGGGGGAAGTCCAGCAAGGGGTCTGTGTTGCGGGTGACTGTCTCTGGAGGGCTGGCAGGCAGGGGCAGGCAGAGCCTGCAGGCATGCAGGCAGGGCAGGCCAGCTGGATGAAGCTGTCCTGGGGTCAGGGCTGAAGAGAAGCTGTCCAGCTAGAGAGGGATAGTCCAGCAAGGAGTATGTGTTGCTCTCAGCATCCTCTGTTGCACTCTGTTGAGCAGGCCTCTGCATGACCCTCCAGACCTGTCAAAGTGAAGAAAGGGTCCATGTCAGTTATGAAAAATTAAGCTTTTCCCATCTACACTTGATACAGACTTCAGTTTTGACTGTGAAATTCAGTGGCATTACTTGAACTTGAATCCAAATGTGTTGACCTGATGTAGACCCATGCAAAGTCACTCAAAACACGGGTTCGATTCCAGGCTCTGGCAAGAGTATTTAGCTCTAAACTGGTCAATATATACACATCTGACAAAAGACCAGCTCGACCTTGCCTGTAAACAGTGATTCTGACTGTCAGAGACCTTTAAATAGCCTGACTTACTGAAATTGGCAAAACTAGCCTGGCTAACGTAGGTCGCTTTCTCAGAGCATATGACGAATGAAACAGACTCGCCTTGAAAAATCAGATATACTGGCTATCTTTAGCAGGCTCTTGTCTACAAAAAGCAGTCCTCCCTTACGTTTTTGGAGTAGAATTGAGTGAAATACAAAATTGTTTACACACTGCCAGTGGGTGAGCCGAGTCTGACTCTGAGGCTAACGTCAAAACAATGTACCCCCGGGACGCAGTCTCACTCCAATTGCAAGTCTATATTATATATATATATTATATAATATTGCAAAATATTAGGAGCATCTGGCTAAAAGCACAATTCCCACATCCCCTAAAGGCTGCCCTCCTCGACCTTTTTCGTGTAGACCTAACTGTAAAATGGTGAACTTATGAACATGACGCAACCAAAACATGCCTGCCGCCTAAAGGCCATTGCACACTGAGTCCGAAATTCGTATCCGAAATGTTCGCACGTTCAAAAATAAATACGACCTCACGTTATGTCAATCGCGCTTGCACACTGCCTCCGAAACTTTCGTCCGTCAAAAAAAAGTTCGGATCTGGTTCGATTTTCTGCGTATTCGCATCCATAGCCAGCATTTTGATAGTTTTTTTGGCAATTCAGAGCCACCGAATGTTGAGGCTGACGATTGCGAAAAAACGCATACGAAAATTTCGCACTCAGTGTGCAAGAGCCTTAAGCCTATGCGGCCTCCCTGGCGCATAGGCTTATTACAAAGACTTTCACGCCCCAAATCAAAATTCTGAGCCGACAGGTCTGTCGGGAATTGCTTTTTGTCCTAAAGGCTGCCCTCCTCGACCTTTTTGATGAACAATTCGCCGAGATGCAAAATGATTCACTAATTAAAAACACAGAGGAAAAAAGCTAGAGCTACAGTAGCTACTTTTCGAGTTCGGTTTTCCGTCACTTCAGACTCACGATCTAAAGGTCTAAAAGTGCTAAAACCTTCACCATAATTCAAGAGTGGTGTACTTTCACGAACCAAATCATTGATTCTAGCTTAAAATGTGTAAAAATAGGACTTACCGAACGTGGCTGCCTCCAACACGGCTATCAAGCGATTCCAGTTGAAAACAACAATGGCCGCCGAAAAATAATTTATATTCGTAACGGCGAGCTGCGATTGGAAGCGAAATGAAACAGGGGCTAAAAACCGAGGGTGGGGGCTTGGTCAGCACATAATTTCCAGAAAGTATGTGTGTGCTTCTCGCCAAACTCGCTCGTGTGTCAATGGGCAGGATGAGTGTGCGCGCGCTGTGGAGCCATTCAATTGAATTCAATCATATATTCACATATCAAGGTGAAATTGCGTATGGTACTTCAGAATTATGTCAACTAGAAGGCAGTAACGTTTGAAAAACCATCAGTCAAAATTATATTTGATTTATTAACAAAAAGATATTGTGGCAATGTGGACATTTACATAAATTGCAGTTTACATATATTGCATTCCTTATTCAATATCACCCCATAGAAAGACATATATTCTACAAATCTGTAACAAATTTCAAGTCGATTGGATCTACGGTTCATGAGGAGAATGGATTTGAAGGTTGTACCAAATTTGGACAGTACAGCAACATCTATCATGGCGGACCTTATGGGTTCTTGAGGCTTTTTTGTTCCCCATGAGAAATAAGGCGTGTATACCAATTTTCAGGCATTTTGGAATAATGGGGCACTGGGGAAATCACGTAGACTTTGGGCGTGGCTTATAGCGCCACCTATGGGCGTACATGGGCCATTAGCGGTCTGGGAGTAGTGAGTGACCTGGTGTATCATTGGGCCAAATTTGAAAAAATCGGGTCAAGGACTTTTTGAGCTATTGAGCCATTTAGCGGAGAATAATAAGAATAAGAATACTAACAAAAACAATAGGTTCCCTCCTACCGGAGGAACCCTAATAAGAAGAATACTATCAAAAACAATAGGTTTCCTCCTACCGGAGGAACCCTAATAATCCAGTGGTTCCTTTGTTGAACGTTGTGTTCTGCACTACATTGTCATGAGTGATGAATGCCACTTGGCTAGTACAAAGGGGAGTTAGATGAGCTGGTGGCAAACAACCAGGGCATTGCTCCCACATTACGGCAAAGATGTATTGATCTTCTTTAGTTGGTGGGCAAGTAATTTACTTTGTTTATTACCAAATTTGTAATGCAAGCAGAAAGTTATGAAAGCCTTTCAAAGACAATAAGATAACACCTCACCCAAAAGAGACTTTTTACAATTTTTTTAATGATTTAAATAAATCCCACAGTAACTATTTACAAGATGAACTACCTCACCATTTACAAAGCAGAAGTTCTGGCAACAGTTCATTTAATGCCTACAAATAAAAGCCCAGGGACAGATGTTTTTTGGACACATTTTATAAAGAGTTTTTGACTGCTGTGCTGTCCATCCTATTTTTATGTTAATGATGAATAACTTTTGTCAGTAGAATACTCCATCAATTTGTGTACATACAGTATTAGTGTCCTTAGTGGTAAGGACCCGTTAAATTGTTCTTCATTTAGAGCTACAGCTCTTGAAAAAATCGAGAGACTACTGCACCTTTTGATTTTAATTTTTCAACAGAAGAGTAAAATTTAAGAGGCCATTGTACATTTTACCCTTGTGTTCCTCACTCAGAATTATCAATCTCAACTTTTTTAAATATAAAAAATAAGGTGCAGTGGTCTAAATAATTTTTTGAGAGCTGTATAAGACTCCTGGGCCATGACTATAAGATTATTACTAGGTTATTTGACAAAAGACTGGAATTTATTTGCCTAAATTGATCAATCCAGACCAGTCAGACTTCTGACGTCAGACGTCAGAATTATTTTGCTGACAATATAAGGCAACTCTTGAATGGAATCAATTATTTGGACACCTGTTGGAGGCCTTCTCTGCTTGTACCTTAAGATGCGGGGAAGCTTTTTGACAGGGTTGAATGAAATATTATTTACTCAATTTTACAAAGATTAAATGTGGGCTCAAATTTCATCACATGGATCAAATCAATTTGTAAAAGTCCTAAAGCAGCAGTGATCAGTAACGGTGTTTCTTCAGACTTCTTGCTATTAACCAAGAACAATACAAGGGTGTCCAAGCTCTTCTCCTGTCTGGCCCCCCAATGGTGGAATCATCACCTTGTTGCACTTGTTGGTTAGTTGTAACAGATTTAACTACATGTACTCGCTGTGAATTATATTATTGTTGCTTGCTTTCCTCCAGGTACACTCTAGCACTTTTGAGGATCATGATGTTTAATTGTAATTTATTTAACTACATGATCTTCTGGTTCTACCCATTGGCACTTATTTGCTTTTCACAATGTATGCTTCATGTTTTGGCTACCCGCAATGTTTTTGGGGCTATATCGTTGTTTATGATCATTGACCTATGCACTTTTTGTAAAGCTCTTTCTTGTAAGTCACTTATAAACAACATGTAACAAAATGTAAATGTGTCCATTGTCACCTTTGCCTCCTAAGCTGTTCCTGGACCAAATATCTGAATTTTTACAATTAGAGAGATTAACTCTAGATAACAATCATGGATATATTTTTCAAGACCTTTGGTTCCCGTTACCTTCTTGCTTGGAAACCCTTTCTGGAGGTTATCAACAAGGCCGGACTTACCATTGGGCTTGACTGGGCTCCAGCCCATGGGCCCCGCCCAGTAGGGGGCCCCGCCTTTCTCACATCCCATAGCGAATGGGATGTGAGATGAGCGGTTACATGACACTGACACAGTAAATTCAGAAAAGTAACATTTTCCAAATAGGTTAAAATAAATATTTAAGTCACACATTGTTGTAATTACATGTTAGCTTGTTAAAGTCTTTCAAAATTGTAAACGGAGGCTTTGAATGCCTCCCTGTTGTTATGGATAAGAGCGTCTGCTAAATGACTAAATGTTATGGTTAGCTAGTTATTTCAGACACTTTGTACAGGCTCTTACTATGTAGCCAGCACAATAATTTAGAACGGTGAAAAGACAGTTTTGCTGGAACCACTTAGTAGGTGTACATTATCATCTGATAATGGACACCCCTGCAGCCAATCAGAATCGAGTATTCACCCAGACATTCACATAGATATAATGACTTAAAATATTTGTCATTGAATCGTTCATTCAGGAGATTTGTTCAAAAATGTTGATTTGTCCATGAAACAAATGAAGTATTTGAGTGAGTAATTGAATCATTCATTCAAACCAAGTTTTTTTAAATAATTCAGCTTAATTAAACATTTTAAATAGACTTCAGCAATTAACATAAATTGTGTATGTATCATTTTGTTCTATTTAAAGTCATGTATAGAAGGTAGGGCCGAAAATGACTCAAGCCCAGGGGCCCCCACCGCCCTACGTCCTGCCCTGGTTATCAATAATGGATGTGGACAATTTCTGGCCCTAACAGTGCGTTCACACTGCAGCGTCGCGAATCGCTTGCCATCGCTTGCCTTCCCACAGTTCACCACGCTCGGGGGCGTTTCAAACAGATTCATGTAGAATGTAGTTCTCTAAAGTCACTGTTGTAGTTGTAATGGCCAAGTGTGCAGACTTGGGTTTACGTACTCGCAACATCGATCAAAATACAACTTATATACAAAATACAAAACTGTTTAATAGACATACACGTTGACGTGTAAAAAACGTTTTATTATATTACTCAAAGTCTCCGCTAATCTGTCGATACGATAGGGAGTTCCAGCCGGGCTAGCTAGCTAGCTAGTTACCACAGAACGAAGTTACGTAATGTGACTAGACTGAATTTGAAAGTACAAGCACCAACAAGTTCGGCAACCTTGCGCCTTGCATCGTTTTTTTTAAATTAACATCTCTGTACGAATACAGCTATGTATCGTACAGGACTGGGTAAGCAGCCACACAAACGATTAGTTTCTCCTCCACCTTGAAACCTAGAAAGCTAGAAATGTTTACCATGGTTGCTACGTTACGAGAAACAAGAAAACACTCCGATTGGCCATCGCTAGCGAAAATCGCTCCTCATTTGCATAAAGTTGAGAAAATCTCAACTCTGTCGCGTCGCGTCGCTACCCACAATGCACCACGCAAGCCCCGTAGTGCGTTCACACTGCAGCGACGCGAACGTAAGCCTTTATGGATATAGATACACCATGCATTATGGACATACTATGTTATTGTAACTTACAACTCTGTCGCTGTAGTTTTTCGGTTTCGTTTTTGTTGCTCTGTTTGTGTGTAAATGAGTAAATGAGCCTAGTCAAAAACAAGGTTATTTTTCCATATTATAATATACTAAAGTATATTGTCGGTATATACATTTTGTTTACTTGGGGATAGGTCATGGGATATGAGGATACTCAGGGCCTCATGTAGGTACTAACGCTTTTGCGCCCAGTTCAGGTGCATTTGTTTCACAATTTGCGCGTAAAAGCATGGCGAGGTATGTACAAACATGCCGCACTGAGGTAAAAGCGCAGACTGCCTGACGTGGGAACTGAAAATGGCAAATTAATTGCGCTTTTCCGTGTCATGCATATGCATTCACGGGAGGGTCAAGGGGAAAGTGGGAGTTTCCCATAAAGAGATGGGAGGGGATGCGTAAAGTGCGCCTAATTATGTATTCCGCGGTATGTACAAAAACCGCCCGTGAAAGTGCGCCTCTATTTTACTGTGAAACTTCTGCGCCTTTTAAAAGCAGGTGTAAACCTGGATGCAAGCCGGTTCCCTCGCATATGCCTCCTGGTGAAATGACAGCAGTAATCCGAGCAAGACGAAGACATAGGCCGAGAAGACGATCTGAAAGGATTTTTGAAAACAAGGATCACACTTTTTCAGTTGAGTGAACACAAAATTATTACGTGTTACAGATTAAGCAGCCATGCAATATTACAGTTACTGGAATTTGTAACTTCAGTCCAGATTGCATTTTTTTCAGAGGCGGCGGCACGGTTTTTGTGATGGAGGGGCGAGATTTTTTTGCCCCGCAAAAAAAATGAAATCTAGACCCTCCGAAACGCTATTTCCTGCATTTTAGGGGGCAGAATTTCATTATACACTTAGCTACTTTTCTCTTACGTTCTCTGGAGAGGGGTGTGTGATTGTCTCGAAAATAAACTGACCCATTCATGTGACACTGAGGACAGCAAGTGCTTTAACAATTATCTTGTTTTCGTTTTCAGATTCGACTTGTAAAATCATGGTATGGGCTACAGTTCGATGGACACAATTTTTTGCGTTGCGTTTGTTTACAGTTTCGTCGTTCATAATTCGGTTCTGCTCGTTTTTGATTTGTTATGTTTACCGTTATGCCGATAACAAAGCCTTCTACTAACATGTTCCTGTTCTTTAATGTTTCTAACACATTTGACTAGATCAGGGGTGTCAAACAGGGCGTCCAGCTCGGCGGCCCGTCGGATGTCTTGGCAAAGTTTGAAAATTACAGAAATACATACATTTCATTTCTATAAAAGTAACTGCTATTCAGAATCCAAATGTCTATTAAGAATATGGAGGTTTATGAGTACAAACCTTTTGTAATTTTTTTAATTGATCCAGTAATTGCTTCAAAAACAGCGTAAATGCGATGTCTGCTCCGGAGGCAGAAGCGCTCATTGCCACAGGCAGCAGTGCGACCGTCGTGCCCCCCCGGGATTTCCGTCCATGTAGTAATCATGATATCACGGAGAGATCTGCTGTAGATTTCCTTTTCGGAGCCATGTTAGCATGACGGGCGTGGCTAAAACTTTCCCGGACGGCGCTGGCCTCTGGGAATTGTTTACTTTTCCCGAGAGTTTCCGAGGGGCTCTGACGGACGCCGACAGATTCAAGTTCCATATTTGGTGCGTTGCCTATCACATGACTCCTCCGCACATCGGGAAGGTCCCGAGGAGTTCACAACACGGAAGTGAACAAGGACACGGCGTTTTCCGCGGCAGTGCCGCACGCCGTGAATTTCTCTCGACATTTGCGGTGGATTTTATTGAGGGGGGCGACGCCCCCCCAACATATTTTTCGGAGGGGCGACCGCCCCCCCTGCCCCCCCTGTGCCGCCGCCACTGTTTTTGTGTTGGTGTGGAATTCCGGCCTTGTATAATATTTAAATTCGCTCTGTTACCACACGAACAAGCACATACATTTTGTTATCACTAAATCTTTGTTTTCGCTGTTTTGACTTTGGTGGCTGATCCATGATAGAAAGAGAGAAGGAGGCCCATTCAATTGCGCCTTTAAATGCTCGCAATTTACGGTATAGTGGGCGGAAAAAAGGTGCTGATTACCCGATGAACTGCAGGTTTCGTAAATACGACATAAACTGAAGTATCACAATGTGCGCAATCTGCGGATTGGCCATGGCGCTAATAACGCTACGTTTGCAAATGTACGTACATGAGGCCCTCAGTGTACTGTTATGCTTGTATGTTTACCCATTGGTAAATTATTATTGTACACTATTTGGAAATAAAAAGATGTGGAAAAAAAGCACAAATTAATTGACACAAACGGACAATCTTACAAGGAAGGTTGTCTTCTTCCCCCATGGAAGTAGTGGCGGCACAGGTCGGAGACTCATTCGATGCTGCTTTGTCCGAGTCAAACCCAGCCGGCTTGACTGCTTCAGCTGAGACCAGGACACTTACAGGACAGGACATTTATTAATCATTTATTTTCATTTCAATACAAAGTGTATTCATTATTCAAGCAGATCAGTTACATAAATCAGTTTACACACCATCTAATCACATTATACACACAATTAATGGTGGTTCTTCATATCGATCCACTGAGTTTAAATCAACAGAAGTTTTACAGTATAGGATCATTTAGCCGTGGCGGGCCGCCACGGCTAAATGATTTTAAAGAAAATGCACGGGAAGAAAATAGAATTGAAGGGAGGGGAAATGTCACTGTGGATCAACGAAACCCATCGTCATCGACGAAATCAAGTATAAAGTGAGTGTGGAACGGCACAGAGAACGCTGAGAACAACTTGAGCTGTATTTATGGAGCATTGTGCACATTTGGAATATCCACAGTCTGGAGAGGCAGCCGGTAAGAGAAGAAGCTTTCAATCATGGTTTAAAAACTTACCGCTGTCAAAGTCTGCCGCTGCTCCTGCATCGGGTCTTATTGTGCAAAAAAGTTAGTCACCGCAGCGACCGTCTGCTACCTGGTCCGGTTTTGGGTGGACATGAAATTGTAAATGTTGTTTGTAAATGCCAAATGGCTTGTGTTTATGCTGACCGTTGCGTGAATTTGCACGTCGATTTGCACTTTACGTTTAAGCTGTTAAAACTTTCAACTGCGTCGACTGAAAGTGGTTTATTTCAAACGTAAAATTAAATGTTTAAAGTATCTTTTCTTTCACATGTTGGTTACTATGTACTGCCGGGGACTTGTGTGCTCTGTTTCTGTTTTTTACCTGATTGATTGCTGTTTGAACTAAGAAAATGCCGCTAACCTGAAAAAAAAAAAAAAAAAAAAAGGGAAAAGTAGTGGAAACGTAGCTACTGCCTGAGGCTCAGTTATTCAGCACTAAGAGTGGAATCCAGTGAATTACACCTCCATGTGGAACATTTCAGTCCCTTATTCAAGTTGGGAAGTGCATCAAGAGTAAAAACTCCAAAAACTTGTCCAGGGTCCAGGAACTGGAACCTGGAAAATCCAAGCCCAGGAACTGTACACCTTGATGTCCAAAGGCCAAGAGACTGGGAGAAGTGGAAGGTCACCTACCCAGTCAGCTACTGGCAACTGAGAGACTGGGAGTCCAAGCAGAGGAACCTGGAAAAGGAAAGTTAAATTCAAATTATAGGAAAGCTCTTAACCTGTCACCTACAAAGGGGAAAATATGTCAGAACCAGCTCTGAAGTCTGTAGAGAAGCTGAAGATGGAGAGAACAGTGGCAAAAAGAGCATTCTCTCCTCTGGCCAACAACTTGCAGAGGACCTATGAGGACCTGTCTGAGCAAGACCTTGAAAACGGTTTCAATGCGCTCACCACTGCAGCTGAAAAAGTCTGGGAAGTCAATGATGACTTGGAAGCCAGGCTCATTGCTGACGAAGAGGCTGAGCTGGACGCTGTTGGAGAAGCAGTGTTAACGGAACAGCAAAAAGCCGACCTGACAAAGACTGCCAGTGAGAGTGCATCTAAGTTGAAGGAAATCTAACATCTTGTCCAAGACGTGCTGTGGTCCAACTTTGGAGCCAATGAAGTGCTCACATCACTGAAAATCGTGGAGTCAGAGTGCAAACGTACGGCCGCAATAGACATCAGTGGGAAACAAGAGGCCTATGAGTTCAAGCTTACCCACTTGCAAGACCTCACAAAAACGGCAAAAGAACTGCATGACCGATGGAAGTGATGGATTCCATCAGAGCAGAAAAAGGTAATCCAAGACCGGCTTAGAGAGCTAGACTTGACAATCCCTGTGCTTGTGTCCAGGAAGGCTGACTTCATCCAGGTAAAGCTGGAAGAAGAGGACAGACGACAGACAGGGACTGTCCACCAAAATCCTCCCATCCCCTCAATCAGGTTAAAGCCAACAACTCTCCCCAAGTTCTCTGGCATTAAGCGTGATTTCCATCAGTGGAGGAAAGATTGGGAAGCGCTGCAAAGGCAAGGTGAGCCCACAGGTTCAAGAGAAGTGAAGAAATTCCAGTTGTTGGACAGCTTGGATGAACGAATCACCCGAGACCTCAGGCTCACCACCTACAACACCGCAGAAGACGTTTTCCGCATCCTTGGAAATTGCTATGGAAACCAAACCACCATCGCCATTGAAATTGTGGAAGAATTGCAGGGGATGCCAGCTGTGAAGAGTCACCAGCCACGGAAGATAGTGGAATTGATTGAAGCAGTTGAAAAGGCATTGCGTGACCTGGGAGACACAGGGGCAATCAAGAATCCGTTGGTCACGAAGAGTCTGAAGAAGGAGTGGCTTGTCCATGTGGCTGATGGCCGGAATGCTGTGCTCCCAAACAACAGATTTGAGTCTGTTAGCATTCCTGAAGGAGCAAGAGTGCATCTACGAGCAACTCGAGCAACTGAGGGATGAGGAGCCAAGAAGGGAAGCACGACCTGAGCCGAGACACGCTAGGATAAGAGCCACCGAGTCTGATGGTGCCCTTGCAGGATGTGTCATCTGTGGTGACGGGAGGCACAGGACGAAGCTGTATTTCTGCAGGCAGTTTCGGGCCCTAAGGCCAGAGGAGAGAAATGCTGCCGTAAAGGACATAGGGGAATGTGAGAGGTGCCTTGAAATCCATGATGACTTGGCTTTCTGCAAATCTAGCTATCTCTGCAGGCATCCAGACTGCAAGGCTGGACGTGGCCCTGAACATCACTACTACTTGTGCCCCAATGCTGATACAAAGAGCAGTGCCGTCCACGGGAGGGGTGGACGCCATCCTGGGGAAGGAAAGAAAAAGTACACTGTTGACCAGGAGGACTTCATAATCAAACTCTCCCCAGAACTCGCAAAACAGTGCCGGGATGCTTTCTCGAACGCCGCCTCAAGAACCCTCAGCACAGTGGTCAGGCCATCAACCCTACTCATTGAAGGTGGTCTACAAGAGTTCCCGGTCATAATGATGCTCCTTGAAGTAACATCCAATGCTGGGCAGAAGACTGGGACTTTGATCGACCTGGCGTCAGACACAAATTACATTTACATTTACATTTATGCATTTAGCAGACGCTTTTATCCAAAGCGACTTCCAAGAGAGAGCATTACAAAAGAGCATAGGTCACTGATCATAACAATGAGATAGCCCCAAACATTGCAAGCAGCCAAAACATGAAGTATACATTGTGAAAAACCAAATAAGTGCCAAGGGGAAGAACCATAAGAGCATGCAGTTAAACAAGTTACAGTTAAACAACATGAAACTCAAAAAAAAAAAAGTGCAAGAGTGTACCTGTAAAGGAGAAGACAAAAACAACAGTCAACAGTAAAATATTTCACAGCGAGTACAAGAATTTAAAACCGTCACAACTAACCAACAGGAGCAACAAGTCTCTCAATACGAGTCATTGTGATCCTGGAGGAAATTAACATCAGGTCCAGCCAAGCATTCCTAAGTGCCGTTGTACTCCCGGAACAAGTGCGTCTTGAGCCTTTTCTTGAAGGTGGGGAGACAGTCAGTGTCCCTGATGGAGGTGGGGAGTTGATTCCACCATTGGGGGGCCAGACAGGAGAAGAGCTTGTGTTGGGACCGGGCGCTCTTGAGCGGTGGGACCACCAGACGGTTGTCAGAAGAAGACCGTAGGTGGCGGGTGGGGGTGTACGGCTGCAGGAGAGACTTGATGTAGTCGGGTGCAGTCCCGTTCACCGCTCGGAAGGTCAGTACCAGAGTCTTGAATCTGATACGGGCCGTGACGGGAAGCCAGTGGAGGGAGATGAGGAGCGGGGTAACATGGGAGCGTCTGGGTAGATTGAAGACCAGACGGGCTGCCGCATTCTGAATCCTCTGGAGAGGGCGGGTTGCGCATGCTGGGAGACCGGCGAGCAGCGAGTTGCAGTAGTCCAGCTTTGAGAGGACAAGTGCTTGGACTAGCAGCTGGGTGGAATGCTCAGACAGGTATCTCCTGATCTTCCGGATGTTGTAGAGGGTGAATCTACACGACCGGGAGACCGCAGCAATGTGGGCTGTGAGGGAGAGCTCGTCATCCATGGTCACCCCGAGGTTCCTGGCAGAGGATGAAGGGGTCACCGTCGCCGATCCCAGGGTGATTGAGAGATCGTGGGAGATGGAGGGTTTGGCCGGGATGATGAGGAATTCTGTTTTGGCGAGGTTCAGCTGGAGGTGGTGCTCGGTCATCCAGGCGGAGATGTCTGTGAGGCAGGCCTCGATCCTAGCTGAGATCCCCGGATCAGTCGGGGGGAACGACAGGTACAGCTGCGTGTCGTCAGCATAGCAGTGGTAGGAGAAGCCATGGGAGGTGATGATTGGTCCAAGCGAGGTGGTGTAGAGGGAGAAGAGGAGCGGTCCAAGGACAGAGCCCTGTGGGACACCAGTGGAGAGCTGGCGGGGGCCTGACACTTTGCCTCCCCAGGAGACCTGGTAGGATCTTCCCGACAGGTAGGATGAGATCCACTGAAGTGCAGTGCCAGTGATGCCCATCTCAGAAAGTCTGGCCAGCAGGATCTGATGGTTAACCGTATCAAATGCTGCAGAAAGGTCCAGCAGAATGATGACGGATGACCTCGACGCCGCTCTGGCAGACTGAAGGGCAGAGGTGACTGACAGGAGGGCAGTTTCAGTGGAGTGACCAGTCTTGAAGCCCGATTGGTTGGGGTCAAGCAGGTTGTTCTGAGAGAGGAAGTTTGACAGTTGGTTAGATACAGCGCGTTCAATTGTTTTAGAAAAGAAGGGTAGTAGTGATACCGGTCTGTAGTTCTGGAGGACGGCAGGGTTAAGGGAGGGTTTTTTGAGTAGAGGGCTAACTCTGGCCTGTTTGAAGGCAGAGGGGAAAGTGCCGGAAGTAAGAGAAGAGTTAAGGACATGGAGAAGAAAAGTTATGATGGAGGGAGAGATGGTTTGAAAGAGAGGGGATGGGACTGGATCAAGGGGACAGGAGGTGGGGCGATGAGAGAGAATGAGGTCAGAGATCTCTGCCTCGGACAGGGGAGAGAAAGAGTTTAGACATTTAGTTGGGTTAGTCATAGAGGGCGAGTGGGTAGGAAAGGTGGGTTCAGGGAACCGACTGCTAATGTCAGCAACTTTTTTCTCAAAGAAGGAGGAGAAGTCGTCTGCTGTCAGGGTGGAGGGGGAGGGTGGGGGAGGTGGGTTAAGAAGGGTGGAGAAGGTAGAGAAAAGTTTGTGAGGGTTTGAGGCAGAGTTAATTTTGTTAAGGAAGTAGTGGGTTTTAGCATCAGTTATGCAGGCAGAGAAGGATTTGAGGAGGGAGTGATACTTATCGAGGTCCAGACCGTCTTTGGACTTGCGCCATCTCCTCTCAGCTGCCCGAAGGATGGACCGTTCTGCACGAATCACATCCGTGAGCCACGGGCAGGAGGGAGAGGACCGCGCAGGCCTGGTTGACAGGGGACAGAGAGTGTCAAGTGATGCAGTTAGTGTGGATAACAGGGTGTTGGAGGCAGTGTCAGTGGGGTGGCACATAAACTCGTCAATGGGAGGGAGGGAGGATGTTACAATGGAGGAGAAATGGGAGGGGGATAGGGAGCGGAGGTTGCGGCGGAAAGTTACTAGGGGAGGGGAGGTAGGAGGAGTTGGAGGGAGAGAGACAGAGAATTGGATGAAGGAGTGATCAGAAATGTGTAGTGGGGTTACAGAGGTTAAGTCAGTGATACAGTTACGTGTCAGGATGAGGTCGAGCTGTTTTCCTGCCTTGTGGGTCGCCGGTGTGTTCAGCAGCTTCAGGTCGAAGGATGTCAGAAGAGACTTGAAGTCGACGGACAAATTATATCACCCACAAAGCTGCAAGCAAGCTGAAGCTCAGAAGCGAGGAAATCACTCTTGTTGTCCATGGGGTCGGGGGGATGAAGGTCCACGTAGAGACGAAGAGGTACCTGTTAAAAATCAGAGTGGAGACTCCCAGAGTCACCCTGCAATCCCACCAGTTGGTTTGCTATGGACTGGACAATATTGCAGATGTCTACAAGGGCGTAACAGCAAGACAACTGCAAAAGTTCTTTCCTGACATCCCAGTCGATGAGCTCACAAGGCCCAAGGAGATCAGCTTGCTGATAAGTCACAGGGAGGGTAAGCTGGCACCTCAGCGAATTCGAGTCGTCGGAGACCTTGTGCTGTGGGGCGGGCCGCTGGGGAAGAACGTTGGAGGCACTCACCCAGACCTGTTTGAGAATGTCGCCATGTCAGTCCACACATCCAATACTCACTTCACCAGGTCAATGAGGACCGCCGCCATTAAGTATGAGGAACTCCCCGCCAGGATCCCAAAACAGCAGCCAACAAACAGTCGAATCTGCCAGGACATCCAGGAGTCAATCACCTTCGTAACTGGCAGAGATTTCCTGGAATGGTGGAGATGGGACAGTATTGGCGCTGCCTGCGATCCAAGGTGTGGGGGCTGTCGATGTGGAAACTGCCAGCCAGGTGGAAAAGAAATGACCCTTTCTGAGGAACGAGAACTCGAGGTAGTGAGAGGCGGGCTTAAGTACGTCACAGGTGGCATGCCAAGTACCCCTGGATAGAAGACCCAGGTTCACTCCCGAACAACAGGGGAGCTGTCGAGGCCACATTCCTCAGAACGGAAAAACATCTTGCCAAGGAGCCCAAATGGAAAGCTGCCTATGCCGCCCAGGTCCATGGCTGGAGGACCGTGAAATGCACCTCCACAGATTCCTGTGGCGAGACTCTATGGATGAGGAACTGGGGGAATATGCTATTATCAGGGTGAACATTGGAGACAAGCCAGCAGGATGCATCGCACAGCTTGCAATGCGAGAGACCTCCAACCTCCCTCAGTTCATGCACCTTGAGGAGGAGCGCTGGGTACTCCAGCAGGACAGCTATGTCGATGACATCCTGACATCGCAAAATGACCATGGCCGCCTGA
Organism: Thaleichthys pacificus; assembly: GCA_023658055.1. Classification (NCBI taxonomy): domain Eukaryota; kingdom Metazoa; phylum Chordata; class Actinopteri; order Osmeriformes; family Osmeridae; genus Thaleichthys; species Thaleichthys pacificus. The sequence goes on along the minus strand of CM042860.1, from coordinate 2,461,887 downwards.
GAGCCATCACAGAAAATGTGGAGAGCATCCTGAAGGCTGGAGGATTTCATCTCAAGCCATGTGTGTTCTCTGGGCAAAGTGGGAGGCAGGAGTCTCATGACAAACCGGATGACAGAGCAAGAGCCAAAGAGGGAACCTTGGTCCTCCCAAATCAGATGGGTGATGACGAAAATAAGGCCCTTGGCCTTGGCTACATTGTCGGGGAAGACGGGCTTCATGTCATGACTTCCATAAATTTCTCAAGGAGACAGAGAAAGATGCGGCTTGGTCAGAACCTCCGGCAAGAACAAGTTAGGCCTCAGACTCCCAATCCCCTGACAAGAAGGGAGTTGCTCAGTCAGGTGGCTGGATTGTATGACCCAAGCGGCCTGGTGACGCCTGCAAAGCAGAAGGGAGCCATCCTGGTGCGCCGAGCGTTCCAAGAAGCCAAAAGCAAAAGTTGCCCAGCTAAAGACACATGGGACACAGCGCTCTCGGATGGGCTCAGGGAAGATGCAATTGAGCTTTTTGAACAATATGTCCAGCTCGGCAAAGTAAAATTCACCCAGGCTCTAACCCCTTCATGCCATATCGGTGAGCCGTGGGCAATGACATTCTCGGATGGGAGCGAGCATGCCTATGGAGCAGTGATATACCTGAGGTGGAGCTCTGACCAAGGTCCCATCACCAGGCTGGTGGAGTCCAAAGCCAAACTGACCCCTTTGGATCAGAAGGGTAATGCTGTGAAAGCAGAGGTATGTGGAGCAGTGTTTGCGTCCCGGCTGAAGAGGTACTTTGAGAGGCACAGCCAGATCAAAGTGGAGAAGTGGTTCCACTTTGTCGACAGCCAGACCGTCCTTGGCGCAATCCAACGAGAGAGCTAAGGCTATCAAACTTTCTTTGCGAATCGGATAGGAGAAATCCAAGGCAACTCACAAGTCCAAGACTGGTGGTGGATCCCTGGTCCGCAGAACATTGCAGACCTAGTCACAAGGGGAGGTGGCCCCGAGCAACTTGATGAAGACTCAGGGTGGCAGAATGGTCCTGAGCCTTCCTGTAAGTGAGTGGCCAATTAAATCTGCAAAGGACATTGCTACTGCTGCCAGGGAGAGCATCAACAAGCTGCAAAAGAAGATCTTTGTTGCTGCTCTGACGAGGGCCCAGGCAATGAAGCCAGGACGGAATGAGGACTGTGTCCAAGTACAGAACAACAGAGACCACCCGCAGGGTCAGCAATCCAGAGGCTTGTGGACATCAAACGGTTCAGCGGCCTAACCAGACTTGTTAAGACCGTTGCTTGGATCTGGAGGGCAGCTAAAAGGTTCCTTGGGCCAAACTGGACCCCGAACAGACCAAAGTGGGAGGCAGTCCCTTTAACCGGAGTCGTTTCCATCCGAGAAAGGAAAGATGTGCTGCGAGACCTTTTTCTTGCTGCACAAGAGGGCGCCAATTTCCTAAGCACTACAACTGACAGGCTTGTGGTCTACAAAGAACAGGACTCTGGGATTTTTGTCTGTGGTGGAAGAGTGCAGGGTTTCAAAGGAGACAGCACCGCCATCCCCCTCTTGCCTTACGACTCATGGGTGTCTACATTGCTAGCTCGAGAGTCCCATGGTGAGGGTCATGACGGAGTGGCTGGGACCCTGCTAAAGATGAGAAGAAAGGCCTGGGTTGTGAGAGGAAGGAGGATAGCCCAAAAGGTCGTCGACAGCTGCCTAGTCTGCAGGAAGGCAAAAGCAAGAAAGTGCCAACAAGTGATGGGCGACTTGCCGCCTGAGAGGACTGAACCGGCAGCACCTTTTGTATATACCTCTGTGGACCTTTTTGGACCCTACCAGGTGAAGGATGATAAGAGTGACTCTGAAGGTCTGGGGTGTGGTTTTCTGCTGTATGGCCAGCAGAGCCATCCACACCGAACTGGCGAGCTCTGTGTCCACCGAAGCGTTCCTGATGGCCTACCAAAGGTTCACAGCAATCCGGGGCCATCCAAGAAAGATCTGGTCAGACCCAGGTACCAACTTCATAGGTGCAAAGCCAGTCCTGGAGGAGCTGTACAGATTCTTGGACAGCCAGAACAAAGCTACCTTGGAGGAGACTGCTGCTAGGAACGGAACCGTGTGGGCGTGGAAGATCCATCCTGCTGATTCCCCACACAGAAATGGTGCTGCAGAAGCTGCTGTGCGCATCGTGAAGAGGGCACTCCAGGGTCTTGGGAAGGGGTCTGCATTGAGTTATAGTGAGTCTCACACAGCGCTGTACTTGGCAGCCAACCTTGCGAATGAGCGTCCAATTGATGCCAGTGTGACGGTTATGTAACAGACGTGGTCTTGCAAGTTCCGTCAGAGTTTTCCGGACCGTGTCCATCCTTCACCGAGGATCGAACACGCCATCTCTGACTTCCCAAGCGCCACCACTACCAGCTACGCCAAAGAAAAGCTAGCTATTCAATGACGCGGGTGGCCTGTTACATACTTGAGGAGTGAGTTTCACCGATTCACACCGGCTACACCAGGATGCAGAGCCGGGAAGACTGTATTCAGTATGTAACACCAAATTCCCTCTTGCTGGGATGAGCTTCTCAGGATGGAGACGTCAAGACCTTTGATTTTACCAGCTACCCTTACAAAAGGCTCAGAGCGATGCATTGATGCAATCTGAAGTGTCCAAGTTCTGGGAAAGCTGGAGTCAACTGGCTGGTCCAAATCATTTTGTGAGAAGCAAGTGGCACACCACTGAGAGGAATGTTGCTGTTGGGGACATCGTATGGCTGTGTGACCAAAACGCAATGAGGTGGCAGTTCAAGCTTGGCAGAGTTATCAGCACCAATCCAGACAGCAAAGGCGTTGTGAGGGATGTGAATGTCAGGGGTTTCCCCATTGAGTTGATTTGAAGTGGCGACCTTCCCAGTATGTTACCGGAAAGGTCGAGTGGGAGGTGTCAAGTTAAAGATGAGTTGAACCTTACTTTGGGATTTTAAAGAAAATGCACGGGAAGAAAATAGAATTGAAGGGAGGGGAAATGTCACCGTGGATCAACGAAAGTCCTCGTCATCGTCATACACGCAACGCCGCAATAGGAACACATGTGCAACAGACAGGAGGCTGACAGGTGCCTAATCAAGTGTGCGCCTAAATCAAGTATAAAGTGAGTGTGGAACGGCACAGAGAACGCTGAGAACAACTTGCGCTGTATTTATGGAGCATTGTGCACATTTTAAATATCCACAGTCTGGAGAGGCAGCCGGTAAGAGAAGAAGCTTTCAATCATGGTTTCAAAACTTACCGCTGTCAAAGTCTGCCGCTGCTCCTGCATCGGTAGCCTGGTCCTAACCAGACTCTCGTACATTTCATTTGTACAGAGAGTCTGGCCTCGCTCCATTGACAAGCGTTGACTTCCTTGTAGGCGGGTACTCTGTTGAAGTTTAAAACTATTGGATCTGCCCAGAGCCACTCCGATCTGCCATAACCAATCGCTAGCGTTCGCCTTAGCCAATTCCTTCACCACTACTGTAACAGAGCTAGCTGCCGTAGCTGGAAAATCAAACTTTTCCCAAACCCTGTGGGGAGGAGGGCCACAACATCATGGCCACCAACAAAACTTGTTCTTGCTCCGGCTTTAGCTGTTGGATATTCGGCAGCGTTGCCACAACGGACCGAATGGCTTTCCTCGCATCTTTCTCCGCCGCCATTACGGAACTACAACACAAACTATCACACGACACCAACGTCATCGTTCTCAGCCACTCCCTCTGTTCGCTTATTGGACAGGTAGAAAATCAACCTGCAGAATCTGACTTACGGACCTCATGGCCAGACCTATGTACAGAAGCAAATACATTTGAGCGGAAGTACGTAGGACGGCAGAGCCAGGCTACTGCATCGGGGCTTATTGTGCTAAAAAGTTAGTCACCGCAGCGACCGTCTGCTACCTGGTCCGGTTTTGGGTGGACATGAAATTGTAAATGTTGTTTGTAAATGCCAAATGACTTGTGTTTATGCTGACCGTTGTAAAATAATGTTGCGTAAATTTGCACGTCGATTTACACTTTACATTTAAGCTGTTAGCTTAAATATTTAAAGTATCTTTTCTTTCACATGTTGGTTACTATGTACTGCCGGGGACTTATGTGTGCTCTGTTTCTGTTTTCTAAAGGTTTTTTACCTGATTGATTGCTGTTTGAACTAAGAAAATGCTGCTAACCTGAAAAAAAAAAAAAAAAAAGGGAAAAGTAGTGGAAACGTAGCTACTGCCTGAGGCTCAGTTATTCAGCACTAAGAGTGGAATCCAGTGAATTATACCTCCATGTGGATCATTTCAGTCCCTTATTCAAGTTGGGGAAGTGCATCAAGAGTAAAAACTCAGAAAACTTGACAGTGCATGTCGGAGAATAGCACGGACACGCACTTCATACCGCAGTTGAGATTGCGTGTGTGCGTCCTTGAGAACTAAGTCGTAACTTATGTTTTCAGTTAATTTAAGCCTGCTATTGTATTACTCTATAGTTCTTGCAAATTTAAATTAAGTTAACTGGTGATTTTCGTTGTTTGTAGCTATTCTTCCCCTGATAGCTAAATTGCACATGTCTGTTGATTCGATAGCGATTGCTGCCCTTGCTCACGTTTGTATTTTAGGTGTATTATTATGCGGAAGTAGTTTTAATTAATAACTAGAGAGGGTACAATTTCTGGGGAAATTGTAGGGTGTGCTCGCTTGCGTCGGTTGTAGGTGGGTCCGTCCCCTTAAGTTTTTCCCTTCTGGTGATATTTTCAAGCATTTAGCTACTCGTATTGCATAATTCATTAAGAACACCCTTTGAAACAAACGAACCCCCTTTGAAACAAGCTACTGTAACAACGTTGTCACCGGCAGTATTTTATGGAAGCAAATCGTGACCAAAATTAAAATGCATTTGCAGAAATGCTTTTTCATTTAAAGAATGTGTATGCATTATTTGACTCATAAATGAAATTAGTATCATTTATCCTATTTGCATTTAAATGTTCTTCTTCAATTCTTCAATTAAAATGAAAAAGAAATGGACATTTGAGATTTAATTTACAAAACATGCAAATAGATACCAAAATTCAATTTGAAATGTAAAATTTAAATGCATTTGCAGAAATGCAAAATGAACGAAAAAGCATTCTGAGTGGCGCAGCAGAGTGACGTCAGTAGCCGCTCTTCTTCAGCTCCCTGCTGACCGAGCTACCCATCTTGTTCGGTAGGTGGCGGTGTGCACATCTGCATTGCATTACATTGCAAATGTGCCGGGAAATTGATTGATTGAATTGCCGGGTCTTTAGAGCAGCGTTCCCCAACCGGTGCCCACCAGTCCGCGGACCGGTAACGGTCCGTGGGTCATTTCGTAACGGGCCGCACAAAAAAGAATTAATTCAAATTTTACATTTCAAATTGAATTTTGGTATCTATTTGCTGGGGCATGTTTTGAAAATTAAATCTCAAATGTCTATTTCTTTTTCATTAAGTGAAAGATTGAGCACTCTTGAAGAAAATTAAAATGCAAATAGGATGATTGATTACTAATTTCATTTATGAGTCAAATAATGCATACACATTCTTAAAATTAAAAAGCATTTCTGCAAATGCATTTTAATTTTGGTCACGATTTGCTTCCATAGTATTTCAGATGGAATCGCGATTCAAACAGTACCGTCTGCTAACTGAAAATATGCCCCCAAAAACGTAAATAAGTTTGACATTAATTTAGGGGGAAATGGCTAATTCAAAAGAAGTTTGCTACGAGCAAGCTAGCTGCTGCTAACGTTCCGTTGTACGGTTTAGGCTGAAATTAATTATTATCATGAACAAATTGACAAAGTTTAGGCTGTGGCAATGAAGTTCAGGTTAGTGGTCAGATAGTTTCACCTATTGAAAGACTTTTGATTTAAGTAAGGGGAGTGTCGAACACGTTCTGTCGCCATTTGACTTCCTAAACAGCTGTGTAGATGTTTTTGTAGTGTGTCTCGCGTAGGCTACAGCGTTGCAGTGAGCAACACTGGTTTGAAACCACAGGTAATGATAATTTCACCAACAAATCGTTAACTTGTCATGTCATTTAACGATTGAAAACAGATGCATCATAGACCACTGTAGTATGTGTTTCCCGGGCAACAGAGGCTAATGTGATGATGCTAATGCTTCAGTGAAATAGTAGACTACCGTTTCCGAAAGTAGATGTGGGCCTACTTCCTTAATAATATCAGCTAATATTGTACATTACATTTCACAATTGTGTTTCACATCACAAAGTAAAATGAGTAAATAGTTATCACCCTGGCCTCTTTGCTTGTGGCGTTTCTGCAGCTGCCTTGCTGTAAAGCTATAGTTAGCCTAGCTATCCCCCAAGTTAACAGATGCGAAACGAATGTTCTGCTACAGGTAGTCACACGTGTTTTCGTGACGTTAGTAACGTCAGTGACTGTGGCTAGCAAGTTAGCCACCGTTAGCTTCACTTTTCGCCACAAAAATGTAATTTGAACTTAAACCATCCAACGGAATGTAAATAAAAATACAACCAACGCAATCGCTACCAAGACGAACCTTTTGACACCGCCGTTGTGTATGTAGTCCAAATATTGACTGATCCTTAGGGGGGCGAAAATAAACAATAAATAATATATATGTGAGAGAACAAAGGTTGTGCCCTTGCCGAAGGCAAAGCACACCCAAATAGTGGGTTTATTGTTATTATTTGCTACAGAATGCTTAGCCTATCAAGATCAAATGAAGCAGACAGTGTCCATGCTTGAGAGTGGCCTACCTTAATCAATAGGCTAGGCTACTGACCATTTACAATAAGTTGTTACGTCAATTATTAATTGGCAGCATTTATGCCATTTAGAACATACTTTGTGTAAGGTGTCTATAAGTAGCCTAACTTTATTGCTTTAGGGGAAATAGGACGAAAATATGTGCAATATTACATTAGCTATTTGACTATTACATTCACCTGATTTGAAATAAAGGGTTAGGGTTAGAAATGTGTTTCGGCGGGGGGGATGTATACAGTGCAGTATGTACTATATACATCCTAGAGGAAACACTGGATGTATACAGTACATACTGTCACAGGTAATTCAACGTGGCGTTTCATTGTTCAGGTGTTTTTGAGACTCAGATGAAGACTGACAGCCACTGAAGAATCCTTCTAAGCAGTCGTAGATGTATCAATCCTCGAAAGATGTTGAGCTTCTCCATAATTCTGTTATCTCTACATCAGTGGACTTCCTTCTCAGCCTCTGTGTATTTATGTTGTCTTGATCTCTCCATAGTTCTTTTCACATAACCCCCTCAAATTCTTTGAATTTGTCAGGAACGATAGATGGTATCCCAGATCAATAGACGCTACCCTGGTGCACCGGTGGATCCAAAATCTGTATGAACAGAATGTTTACAGAGAATGTGTGACTTTTGGATTTGTACTGACCATGTTTTTGAAAATAATCAGTAACACCTTTGAAAAACAAAATATTTTAACTTGGCAAAAAACACTTTCACAAACAGAACCTACATACCAAAAGCTGCCTCCCAAACTAGTACAAAATAAGTACAGAATAATTGCTATTCTCTAATAATTCATAATGATTGTTATAGTTTATAGTCACCATCTTAGATGCACTAATTGGTGAACAAATATGAGTCAGTAGTGTTCCCTTTTGTGCCAGTGGCATCTGGCACTGCACAGCTCATTTCATGGTTGTGCTCAGCACAGCTCAGCTTGGTATACAAGTAGCCCACTGTGGCCCACAGTATTGGTGTAATTCATGCCACCCCGCTGACAGAGGAAAAGAAGAAAAGAAAGATCAGGGGCCTACACTGATTAAACCCCAACAGCTGTCTTCCCTGTTCTGTGAGTTATGACGGTCCTTCGCACTTATTATAATTAAGCTTTTGTAACTTAAATTACTGCTTTGCAAATATTGGTGCATTTCTGTGAAGGTCTTTGTCAGGCATGTGTTTAAAATGCTGCAATAAAAATACACAAGCAGTCAAAACAGTTACAAGGGGTGGAAGTAATGAATTAGAACTACCGTATTTTTCGGAAATTAAACCGCGGTGTAGAGTCTTTTACCAAACTCCTACATTAGGCCAATGAGGTGGGACCAGGGAAGAACTTGCTTGGACGCGTGTTATGCGTGCCAATAAACAATGTCCACAATCTGTCTGCATTTGTGCTGTTACCAATGTTTATTGTCCTGACGGCCTGCTCACCGTAGCACAAGCAATACAGTCCATCCATTTAATTTCTGGTTTAGTTCCATTCATTTTCTTTTGCATTTAAATCAAAACAATGACACGCATACCTGACACGGTGAAAAGCTGTATGCTACGTTGGAAAAATATTTAGAACTCGCACATCTAAAGGTAAATATTAGTTAATTCCCGGGCAATAGAAAACACACATTACGCACTTACTTACTTTTGTTTTCGAAGTGTGTTACACAACGGTATGCTGCTTGGTATCATTGTTCCCGTATCAAGTGCAGCATATATTCCAGTGCGGTTTATACTCAGATTTACAAACACAAAGCTCCCATTCTGGTGGGGTGCGGTTTATAGAAAATGCAACACCTAAAAGTCATTTCACCCTGATATTTGGACTGAAGAAAAAGTCCCTGCTGCAGCAGGTTTCAGAGAGAGCTTATCGAAATAATTGCACAATTAATTTATGGACAGAATTGAAGGTTTGGAGAAGCAAACCAACCACATGATGGAAATTAATGACAGCCACCGTGAACTCATCGAAAATTACAAAGAAATACCGGCTGACGAGTGCCATGGAGGAGTTGTTCAGGCTACAGAGAAAGGAAAGGTGACAGCGTGCTAATGCAATGCAAACTTTGTTTGCCATCTGCGGCTAACAAGAATAAGACCTCTAATCTAACAAAAATGTAATCACCATTATTCAATAAGGTACAATTTACTTTGTTGAAAGTAAATATTTTCTCAATGGCTCTCCGATTGTATTAAAAGGTTTTTTGAAAATTCTTTAAATATCACCAGCTAAAAACTAGTACTCTAATTATTGCCCTGAATGTAAAATCCCTCAGATAAAGCAGCATATTGGTGACTTAGGTTCATCTGTCCAGCCAAACCTCAGGAGTTTAGGTGTTGTTTTTGATTCAGCTATGTCCTTGGGGCTTCATTCAAGACAATTAGTTAGAAACTGTTTCTTCCAACTGAGGAATATTTCAAAATTAAGAACACTAGTGTCAAAGGGTGAATTGGAGATGACTATTCATGCTTTTATTTCCTCTTGTTTAGATTACTGTAATAGTCTTTTTACCTGTTTGAGTAAGAAGGAGCTTGACCGTCTCCAGGCTGTTCAGAACTCTGCTGCAAGGCTTTTAATGCATATTAATAAAAGAGCACACATCACACCTGTTTTAGCATCACGTTACTGGTTACCAGTCCAGTATAAAATTTGATTTAAAATCTTGGTCCTTACCTTTAGAGCCCTGCATGGTCAAGTTCCTCCCTACATCTCAGATTTGATACAGCTTCATACCCCCACTCGTAATCTGAGGTCATTAGGGCAGAAGCTACTAGTAGTTCCCTGTACTCATTTTAAAACCAGAGGGGATCGATCATTCCGAGCAGTGGCTCCTAGGCTGTGGAATGTCTTGCCTCCCTTTCTATGGTGTGCGACTTCTGTCGAAGCTTTTAAAAAGCTATTTAAGACTCTGCTATTCAAGCAGGCTTTTAGTTAGTCAATGGGTTTTTATGGTTGTTTGTCATGTTTTCTATTTTAAATGTTGTATCTTAATTTGTGGTGTTGTATTGCATTTTGTTGTGAAGCACTTTGTGATTTTTATCTGAGAGAGGTGCTATACAAGTACATTTTACTTAATTACTTACTTACTCTTGAGTAGTTCTTGAGAAGAGTAATTTGTACTTTTACTTAAGTACTTTTTTAACACCTATACTTTTAGTTGAGTATTATCTGAGCAATGTACCGGTACTTGTACTTAAGTACCATTTTCAGTACTCTTTCCACCACTGACAGTTTACATTACCTGATTAAAGACTTTGAATGTGTGTACACTACTCTTCAACACTTGTCACTTCACAAGGCTTTAAATTGCGACCATAATTTTTCATAGTCATTAAGCAGACGCTCTTATCCAGATCGACTTACAGTAAGTACAGGGACATTCCTCCTGAGTCAAGTAGGGTGAAGTGCCTTGCCCATGGACACAACGTCATTTGGCGCCGCCAGGAATCGAACTGGCAACCTTCTGATTAATAGCCCGATTCCCTAACCGCTCAGTCATCTGACTCACATATTGGTCACATATGCTCCCGAAATTGTATCTATGCAACTTCAAAATATATTTGGGAGCATCTGTGGGAGTGCAAATAATTGTTATGGTGCAACCTGTTTTCATTTCTTTACAAAATGATCGCTAATTAGCTGCACAGTATGTGCATGCTGTGAGCTGATACAGTGACTGGTCCACAGTTCTATCAAATGTTACATAACCAGTTAAACTTCATCTTTAAGTTCTTAACTTTAATGCAGATTTTAAATTGGTTGAAAGTAGCTGTCAATCACTCCTTGTCACTGCGCTCCGTTGTCACGTGACAGGGAGCTAACTCACGCTCAAAATTTGAAGAAAAATGCTGAAAAATGTTTTGCTGAAAAATGTGTGCACCAACATTTTTACTGGGAGCACCAGTGCTCCCAAGTTAAAAAGTTCATTTCAAGCCCTGCTTCACATAACTTGTAATTTGTGCTCAAGCTGTATACATTTCCAGGCGCTTTTCAACAAAGCAAGCAGTTTTAGGCTAGTTTAGATTGTGTGTGTGTGTGTGTGTGAGGGCCGAGGTCTGGCTGTCTGCTCAGATGGCACGGGGGCTATGCTGGGGAATGTGTAATTATGCAGTACAATGCTTTGATCCAGGTTTTTCCGTCAGACCTAAATTGTCCTCACATTGTGCAGTATCATGGATCCTCAGGACTGTCTGAGTCCAAGCTCTTTCATGTGCACCCCACTGCAGCTCAAAGCATCCCTCCCCTGAAAACCGAGCTCTCTCATTCTTTTGCTCTCTTATTCTTTTTCTTGGTCTGCCCTCTCTCTTTCTCTCCTGCTCACTGGCAAGACTAAACAATGTGTGTGAGAGAGCAAGGGGTGAGTGGGTCTGTTTGGGAAGGGAGTGGGAGAATGTACAAGTGTGTGTTCTTTTTCTTGGACTGAAGTGAACGTTCACTTCAGGCTTGTATTTTTAACTACTTAAATTTTAAATGAACATGGGATACTGTATCAAGAGTTTTCCTAGAGCATGGGTATCTAACCAGGAATCTGTCTATCCTTTATGCCTGTCTACCTGTCTGTCTGCTTACCCCTGTGGCCATCAATCTAACCCTAACAGAAAAACCATTCAGAAAGACAGAATATCTTAGTGTTTTTTTCAGTATCAGCATTGTTCTGAAACTCAGTGGACAAACGACCTATAAATGTACACCAGATGCTTGGCTTATAAAGTATAATTGAGATGGGAATTCTCTGCAAGAAGTCAGAGATCTACAACAATACAGTATAGGACAGATATAGGGTTAGGGTTAGCATATTTTGAACCACGGTTGATCATAAACCACAAGACTATGTTATCCTACTGAGCTCATGCTTACCCAACCAACTCTGTAACACTTTCTGTTTTCCACAATGTGTTTCCCATAGCTTTTTAATTACAGGATTATAAAGATAATTTTTGCAAGTTCCACAGAGAGGAAAATAAATCAAGGGTGTGACATTCTAAGAGAAAGGATCTTATTTTGGGAACATTGTGTTCTCCAAAAAGTGATTAGAAATACATTGTTTTGACTCTAGTTTCCATTTGTCACAGAATGTTGGCTTCTGTATTAGATTTTTTTTTATCATGGTGGGTCACGGGGTCTACAGGTACTAACACACTTCTTTTTTCTTTCACTCAATTACCCACACAATATAACACACACACAAGCAGGCCCACATACAACCTCTCTTGCGTGCAACCAAACCCACATGCAAAACAGACGTCTAACCACACACCACAGGAAAAACCTCACGCAAGGAGGAAAAACTTAAAGAATCCACAGTGTATGAGACCTTTCACATCACAACCCCCTACACATCCCCAATCAACACACAGACCACACAGAATCACCACACGCCCTGGCAGCTCTGTTGTCCTACATGGGCTGCAGTGTTTGACTTACTCTCGGTAATGTATGTATTCATGCAGATTTTGCATAGCGTGCCTTTACAAGCAGAAATATTGAGCTTTATAAAATTAAATTGTGTGGTTTTTGAGCCAATTCTGACTCTATTTGTCCTGATACAGGATTGTGCATAAACATGTTCTTTGTCAGTTTCACCTTGTTGTTTTTATCACACCAAAGGGACAGGAGTTAATCCTGGTCATGTGATCCAACCAGATAAAATATGCCTCTATAAGTACCATTTTCTGGCCTGCCTAGACAGCTTTACATTTACATTACATTTAGTCATTTAGCCAAGGACACAACATCATTTTGCACAGCCAGGAATCAAATCAGCAACCTTCAGATTACTAGCCCAATTCCCTAACCGCTCAGCCACCTGACTCCCAGCTTTTTGAGCAGTTGAGTAAATCTCTACAATTAACATATTTGCCTACAGATGATCCCAGTATTAAAGATGGAACACCCTGCCTCTGCACATTTTTTTGCTCCCAACCGATCCTTTTTTTTCCAAATATTTGTAACAGCAGTAGTCTGGAAGGCTGCTGTTGACATCATCAATTCACATAGCACTGTGGATAAAACCTCCCTAACTTTCTTTTCCTTCATCTGCATGGGTGTGTTCTGTGTATGCTGGCAACGGGATAAGAACTGAGGTAGGGGCTTTCATTGTTTTTGAAACAGTACAGTTTGTAACATTTGCTTTCCTTAACTATCAAAGGGACTCGGCCGCCTCACTTTCTTGTTCTTGGAGGACGCTCTGAGCCCCTCTACACTGTAAAAAAAAAACATTGTAAAAAAACAGGAACAATCTGGCAGCTGGGACACCAGATTAAACCCATTAAATTACAGTAAAAAAAAAATCATTAACATTAATTAACCCTAAAATAATTGTAATTTTCCTGTACCAAATAGAAGATATATCTGTAATATTACATTACAAGGCTGTTCTTTGCCAGTAAATATGACTTCTATTAATTGAACTTCTCTGTAAAAAAGCATTTTCAATCAATAAAAATATTAAATAAAGCCAAAACAACATAACGATTTAACATTTTCATTCAAAACAAGTCGTGAGCACAACATACAGCATCCAGATACTACAGACATTACCGGCGCTTCAGATTACAACTGTAGCGCCGATTAGCTGTGCGAATTGGAGAGGAATATTGCTTGCCGCAAAATTGCCATACAACACAGGTTAGATCGCCATCTAACTGGTCAACTTTCACACTCAGGGTGAACACTTAATGTATCCAAACTACAGACCATCACATTACACATATAAAAACAGAACGAACACAATAACAAAACTCCAAACAATGCTTATCTAACTAAGTTTAAACCTTTAACTCTGTAGCTTTTCAGCTTGCCGCGGGGCATTCTGGGTAACAGGAGCGTTGCCGCTACACAACTATCTGATCAACTTTCCTTCGTCCTACTCTGGAATCTTTACATTTATTCATTTAGCAGCCGCTTTTATCCAAAGCGACTTCCAAGAGAGAGCTTTACTAAAAGTGCATTGGTCAATGATCATAAACAACGAGATAGCCCCAAAAAGGCTTTTGTAGACTTTGATATTGACTGGTGCATGCTGGGATTTCATGACGTCAACTACCCGAGCTCAGTTCACAATTCAAGGTTCCTATGTCTAAACCAAAAATTATGTTATTAAGTTATTTGTCCGTGGGCTGAAAGTAAATATCTGCAAAATAACTGTTAAATTAGCTAGTTTTGATAAAGTGAAATAAAGTTTTTTAACAGAACATTTTGGTGAAAATGTTATTAATATTTGTAAAAAAAAGACATTTTAGTGTATTTTTAATTAACAACATTAAAACTATAAATTTACAGTTTGCCATTGTCTTTCTATCTGTATTTCCTGTCATTCAGAAATACAGAAAAAACACGTATAATTTACAGAAAAAGCGTGGTAATTTAATCTTTTTTTTTTTTTTACAGTGTATCTCCACTGTGTGCAAGATGGCTCCCTCTCAGGGCCCTGTTCACCAGTCTCAGTGATGTCATTGGCACAAGGGGATTCCTACGTGTTCTGTTGTCTCCTTTTAGGGCGATTCCACATCCGTAGAACCTGGCTGTTCAGCAAAACGTTAAGTGAGCATCATATTCTGAGTTTGGAACAAAAGTACAAAAGGTTATTTGGCAACTGATGCACTTGAAATAGGTCATGGTTATTTGTTAAATTCTGTGTTCTAAAATGGATAGTGTATACACTCATGAATCCTGCAGTTTCAAAAGAAATAGCCTAGGTAACTTTTTTTGTTGTTGATTGTGAACAATCTTGGTCTTTCTTTGAGGTAGTTCTTCGCTTCTTGACTCCCAACTCCCAACAAAACATACCATCCCACAGTATTTCCATAGAACGTAATAACATGATAGACTGTATTCATCATGTTCCTTATAAAGCATGATCTGTAGATTTACTGACATCCTGCTTTGGCTGTCCAAAACCCCTCGATGACATGACAATTCATTTGTATTCCATCTCACCAAACTATCAGGTAATACATGACTTTCAAACCACAGTTCTTCATACGATATGTTTTCAGTGTGTCTAGAATAGGCATGTCATTGCCACAACTGTTTTCAAACTCTAATTGAAGGAGATTGCCAGATACTTTGTACCAGCATTCCTTTCTGAAAAAAAAACGCATTACAAGACCTGGGAGGGATGCCAAGGACTGGGTCTGGCGACCGTCCAGAGCAAACCATCCTCGGGCATCCTACAGACCTCCACAGACAGAACAAAAATTATTCCCCATTCTAAGCACTCTCTACTCTGTACAGCCCCTCAAGAAGGACAATAACAAAGCGCAGTGACAGAGTGTTGGGACGAGGCCCAGGATCATAATGTTAGAACCCCCTCACACACACACACACACACATACACACACATACACACACACCCCCAAGAGGAGATAATAGAGGCATTGTCTGTTCAGATCTCCAGGAACTATCAATAATTCATAAGGATGTGTATCCTTCCCTACTCTTTCCCTCCCTCCCTCCCTCCCTCCCTCCCTCCCTCCCTCCCTCCCTCCCTCCCTCCCTCCCTCCCTCCCTCCCTCCCTCCCTCCCTCCCTCCCTCCCTCCCTCCCTCCCTCCCACCCACCCCAGTCATCACTTATCATCTTGGCACTACTGTTTTTAGCAGATTTATGCCTCACTATTGTTTTACATCTATAAGCATCAATTTATGTTATAAGCAGTAGTGTCCCGCCTATGTCTAAATAAATGCTGTAAAACAGTCATAACCTGATGTTTATGGCCAATGACGTAACGTGACAAACTATTATGCAGCGTTTGAGGCTGGTTTCTGCTTTCACTCTCTACCAAATCAGCGCATGGCTGTGAAGCTTAAAAATAATCTGAGTAGTTTTATTTTCATATCAGTAGTGCGAACTCATGGCTAGAAGTGTTATATATCACGCCATGTCGCAGTAACACTTTACTGATGCAAAACCTTTATCTTTCTTTCAATTTTTGAATGGATTTTGGGAAACGTAAAAAGGCCTAAATGTAATTTTTGAATGGTGAAAGCATATGAGATGATGGATGATTCCTTGAACATCGTCTGACGGATGACGCTGATGCTCATCCATACCCCTCCCCCCGAACAACCGCCCCCTCCCCCCCGAACATCATTCAAACCGCCCACTCCCCCTCCCTCCGCCAAACAACTGCCCCCCTCCCCCCCGAACATCTTCCAACCGCCCCCTCCCCCCCCCCCGAACAACCGCCGGCCTCCCCCCCGAACATCGTCTGTGACGGATGATGCTAACGCTATCCAAACCGCCCCCCTACCCCCTCCATCTCCCTATTAAAATCGTGCACCAGCTATTTTATTTTTTATTTTATTAACAAAATGTGTGATGGGGGTGGAATTAAGGTATTTTGTTTTCCTTCTTTGGCACCTGTCATTTTCTTAAAGGTCACCTTTTCTCTAGTGACAGGTGATAGTCTCCTTTTCAAACCAAGATAGACAGAAACATGTCCAGACCTGCTTATAGCGATCTGGTCCCTGTGGGATAGTGGAGGACCAGAGGACCTCATTATACACAGCTGGGACTGATAGAGCCAGTTGTGGGTTAGGGATTAAAGAGGACACACCAGGAGTTCAGGAGTAGTGAAAAATATCCCACCTGTCATCAAGCCCTTTCTTTTTCACACAAACCTACTTGCTCACGGGCCCCTTTTGGAGTTGTACATGCACACACAAACACACACATAGGCAGAAAGGCACTTACAAAAGACACACACACACAAACATACGCATTCACACACACACGCACAGCCAAGCGGTCATGGAACAAAAACAAGTCATCCATATTGATGGGGCACCTGGTCCATCTGCCCTCATCTACACTAGCCTAGGACCCCAGAGAGGAAGGCTGTTCCGACTGGTAGGTTTAATATCAGCACAGCTGTTCCCAGCGTTCCCTCCTCTCCCTCCCACCCTCCTTCCTACTCAATCTGGCCACAACTGGACACAGGGAATTCCACATTGGACTGCCAATAGAAATCAACAGTCATTGTCCACAGTATTCCCTTGAGCCAGATGTGGTAGTGGAGTAAGCATCAATGGAGGTTCATTGACGTTTACCCTGAGGGGAATTGGTATGCAAAAGGTATCTTGAGGGGTTTGATTGATGTTATAAAGACCAAAGAGTGTACTTAACATATTTGTGATTTTCCTTGCCACATATTTATTTGAGATGTACAGTGTTATAATATTGCAGGTTATTGTGCATTTTTATGGAAATCTTGTGTATGTGTTTTGTGTTTCTGTGTGTACAGCATGCTTGTAGTGTTGCTTTCGTCAACAAAAATTATGACTAAATATCTTCGTCAACGAACCTTTATCACGTGACAAAAACGAGACGAGACGCAATGTAAATGCTGGTCATGTGACGATGACTATAATTAAATGTATAATGCAATATTGTTGACGAATAAAAACGAGACGAAATGTTGTTTACAAAATAAAAACAAAACGAAATGTTATAACGTTATTTTGTCTCGTTTAGTCGCGTTATTATTACTAGCCAACTCATGAGGCTGTGGTTAATGTGTCTCATTTTAACGTTAGCTTTCGAGGTTAGCTTTGAACTTTAGCCACTGGAGCTGAAAACGACTGAGTCTGAGACAAACGTGTGTGACTAGCGTGTGTGTGTTTGTTTGTGAGAGAGTGTAAAGGGGGTTAACACGTGTGACTAGTGTGTGTACTGTGTGTGTGTGTATTTGTTTGTATGAGAGAGTGTAAAGTGGGTTCTTAGTTCCTACCTGACTGACTGCATGTGTAGTAAGCATCCCTTGTTGGCCAAATACTAAATAATTAAATTAATAAATACATTTTGTCATTCACATAGCAATCACACTGAACTGAATTTGGCATCAACAACATGACTTTGAATACCTTATTCTAGACAAATACATTCATTTAAACAAATGGTTTTGGCATTAACATGCCTCCCGAGACTACTGCTTAGACTACGTCTGTTTTGATTAAAAAGAGACTAAAATAAAATTTTCATTAACTTAAACTAGACTAAATGTCATCAGTTTTCGTCGACTAAAACTAGACGAAAATATAAGGATAAGTCTGACTAAAATAAGACTAAAATGCTCAGACTTTTAGTCGACTGAAACTTGACTTAACTAAAAAGAGTATGAACGTGACTAAAACTAATAAAAACTAAAATGACAGCTTGACACAAAGACTAGACTAAAACTAAAATTAAAACAGGGCGCCAAAAATAACACTACATGCTTGCATTCATGTTTGTGTGTGTAAATGAATATTTTTCAAAACAAATGACACAATACAGTACGTGCCTATGTGCATGTATGTTATAATGTGTGTATGTGTATGCTGTAATATGTGCGTGCTGGCGTGTGCTGCTGTCTGCGTCTGCCTCTTTGTCTCCCTTCTCACAGTAGGGAGGACAGACATTTTATCACAGTGTCTGCTACTCTCTTCTCTCCCTCCCCCACCGAGTCATTTCAGAACAAACCCCATAAAACAAGCCAGCTGAAGTTTACAGTCTACCAATGATGCCCTTGAGGAAACAATTGGGTCTCATAATGGACACTTGGCTTCAAAGGCTACCGGCAGAACTGACTATGTAATAACAAAGCTCCCCTGCTTTAAAATAAAATATCTGTAAATTTGATTAATGTCTGTGGCATAATTCAAAACAAGCGTGTGACAACTGACAAACACCACATATTTGAGATTCTGTTGTGTGTGTTTTGTAGATGTATTCGTGTAGGTAGTGTGATCGTGTCTACGCAATGTGTGTGTGTACATAGTGTGTGCTTTGAGTATATCTTTATGTAAGAGAAGGGGACGCCGTGAGGGAAAGACCAGCGAAGGGAGGGAGGGATCTACTGAACACTACTATGTAAAAAAGAGGAGAAACTGAGAGATACTTTGGAGGAGACTTGAGGTTTGCCAGAGTAAATTTGTAATTTAATTCAAGTGTGTTTATGAGAGAGTAGGCGTCTCGAAAATCCACATAAATGGGCCTCTGTCCCATCGCGAATGAAAAAGGAAGAGGAACAGAGAGGACAACATGCAGAAATTATTAGAAAACACTTAAAAAACTGGGGGTTTCTGGGCAGTCATCGTCTGAGATTAGATTGATAGGAATCGAGAGAACGAGAGGGGAAGTCGTCTGGTGATGGTATACTATGCAAGTTACCATGGAAACCACTGTCTCCCCTCTGAAAGGGCCCTGGAGCTTGACACAATGATGTCATCCATCTGAGAAAATGCCATAGGAACCTTAAAAAAAAGTATTTTGCTTATTGAAAAGAGTGTACAGTTTAGTCTCATGTTTAAACTAAGTGTCATGAAGATTTAAATGAGGGAATTAAATAATACACCCAATAGCCCAGTTTATAAATAAAAGTTCTTGATAGATTCATATGGAGTTAGATTAGTTTCATAATTCACAAACAAACCAATTTTAGCCAATCACATTAACGTTTCTATGTGGACTACAACAACCTGCCATAAAAACAGACATTGTCTCCTTGAGATCACGAGCGCAATGTCGTCTGGTAGCATGTAGGTGAAATATTGCTTATTAAACTGATTATCATACGTGATTGAATATTCTTGAGAGTGGCAGGATCCATGTTTAGTCATTTTAAGTGTTTCCTAGTTTAACGTTTAGCAAGCTAGCTGTGATTGGCTAAAATTGGAAGAGACATCTGATAGGCTGCAGAGAATATCTTTTCGAAAAAATGCATTTGTGCATCTAAGCGCGTCAGGAAAGTTCCATAAATCCACAAACAAATGCAGGGATTTGTAACTTGTGTTTGTCAGGTTGCAAATAAATGTAATAGGGTCAAAGATGTTGAATCTCGTGACATTTATTTGTGAATCACGAAATACATTTGTGAATCGCGTTACATTTGTTTGTGAATTATGAAACTAATCTAACTCCATAGATTCATTGGTGGTACATTTAACAAATGTAACAAACTCGATCATCGAATGTGTTAGTATTAGTTTTTTCGGTAGTTCCTGCCTCTTGTAAACGTAAAAAAAATAAGGAAATTCACATTGAACAGCCCTCCTCTGTGCTAAACAACTTATTTCATCTGGCTCATCTGGTCCTATTGTCTGACTGCTTCCCCAAGGTGTTGTCACATGATCTTAATGAAAAGATCTGTGATGTCATCCCTGGATGGTAAACACTGCACACCAGGATTCCTTGAGGTCAAAGGTCACAGTCATCTTGTTGTAAATTACAGTCCCAGGAGATTTGCATTATTAATCATCAATTCGTCCCAGTGTCACATTACCCAATATGCCAGAAGAAAGAGACAAGTAGCGGGTGTGCTGGAGATCTGATGATAAAGTCAGATGTAATTTGAAAGATTTCATTCATCAACACATGACTATGTTGATCATTTTGAGATGAACAGAACCCTGATTCAGCTTCCGAGACTTTTACACTTGTAAAATTGAAGAGTACTGTGTTTGTATGCTCCTAGCTACTGTGTTTTTAATCAGAGAACAGCTTTGATTGCTAATTGCGACCTGCGAGGGCTTCAGAAAGCATCAGCTGGTCTGAATCATCCAATTAGCACAGTACTAGCCTCTTTCAGAGCCTGCCTCAGCCCCAGTTTCTTTCTCTCCCTCCTGGAAAATTCTTCACCATTCTTCCAGCTTCTATCTGTGAATAACTCTTTCTGACCTCTACTTACACTGTGGCAACCAAGGAGTGGCGCATGGGATTTGACCTTGCAATACTCAGGGGAACACACAACCAGGGACAGGGTAAGCCCGTGAAAGGGCATTTATTGAACAACAAAAAATAACAGCACAAAAAACTCAATCAAAAAACAACTTTCTGGCCTTTCTGGTGCCCTACGGAAAGATCTCCATACCCTCCACCCCTCCGAAAAAAGAAAAGGCCATCTTGAGTGGAAGTAATAATGTGTAAGTTTACTTATAAATACAAATATATAAATACGAAATAAGTGCAACAGCAGGTGTGTGTAAAAGGGGAAAAATAGGAGACTCAACATATTATGCAATATGTACGTTATTACATTTTGATTGAATTGCAGACATGATTTATCTTTTTGAGGGGCCTCTGTGCAGTTTCCTTTGCCTAAAAATGTCCCTGCCTGTACTGTTTCTTGAACTCTTCCCTTCTTTCACCATGTGCTTGTTTCCCACTTCATTATGTCCTCTTTCATGCCTAGTCCATATTCCCCAGGGTTAACTGTGCAGCTATATCTTAAGGTTTGGCCACACATACGGTCTGGACATTCATTTAGATGTTTTCAGTCTCTGGATTGGCATAAATCTGAGATTCTGAAAGGATTTTCTCAGAACTAGAAACTAACCATAGTTTATGGTTCTCCGTAGGCTGTGGGTGCTGAAAACAATTCACCGCCAGAAGAGTAGGTGGCGCAACGTTTTTTTGTAAGTCGTCGTGGAGTGTTTATTTACCTAGGTTATCGAGAAGTCGGAGCAAATTTACAAATTAGCCGTTTCATCAATAAAATACGCACATTTTCAGCAACTACACTGCCCATTTCTCGTCACATTTTAATTCAGATGCTGATTTACATGTACTGTTTAGCTGAAGTATGAATTGTAAAAACTTACAGCAATGGGGGTCAAAGGATTCTGTTCGTCCTGTTTATCACGGCAACCTGACGCAAGCGGTTCTTAATACTGACCAATCACAGCCAAGGGGGTATCCGTAACTATCCGAAATTACGACGGATAGTTCAGGAGGTGCACGTCGAGCTCTCCGAGGGCTCTCGGAGAGCTCGGAGAGGGCGTTCCCCGTAGAGGAGGGCCTTCCCATGTGTCCATTTTTTGGAAAATGGAGAAGCATATATCGGCCTTTACTGTACCCCCTCTGTAGATCATCCAGAAGCAGCAGCCGGCATAATTTGAATTAGATTTCTTTTTTACTCACACACACTCCCTGCTGAGATTGCTCCAGTGACTGCAGGTTCCCACAATGATCCGGCACGAAACCCCTGCTCCTTACCTATGCTGTGGCCAACCAGATGAGCCACGCATATCTCCAGGACTTCATCCAGCTGTATGTGCCAACTCTGGCACTTTGCTCTGCGACACTGGGTTGTCTCGCGAGACCCCTGACCCACAACTCAACTGGAAGTTTATGTAAACAAGAACAAATGTTGTATTTAGTGATCCTAAACATGTTGTTTATTATATTGAGTGGCTTCTTCAACACTTTACATTTTGTAATATGCAAGAAAAGGAAAACTGTAAAAAAAAAAAAACTGCCCCTTTTCACCAGAGCGTGTCACATATGTTATAAAAAGTATTAAAGTTCCACCGCCATCACGGTCACAGTGACAGAGATACTATTAGTGATTGACAGCCTACCAGATAAAGTAGGCCTACATTTAAATATTCAAATATTATTTCAGTATATGACTACATTTAGTTTAATCTAGCATTATCATGTAAGTTGTTTATTCTATGGTATTCAGCAGTATAACAAGCACATCGTTTCATGGCTCATATTATCTGTTAGCGGTTAGCCTCATCTGCCTCTGGCTGGCCAACCTGTGCTTTACATCTTTACATGTGTTTCCTCAACAGAATTGTTATTCTAACAATAAAAAAAAATATTCATGTCATATGGAATTCAAACAGTGCAATTGAATTTTGTGGTCTGGCAAACTGCTGTGGTGCTGGAAGTGGGCACTTGATTTCTGTGGGTCTCAGTGTTAATGTGGACAATAATACAAGTGGCTGGTCTCACACACACATACCCAAACACACAGGAACAACAATTCAGTAATGTATAGCATGCAGCTTGCCTCTCTACTTACTGAAATCGAAACTTACCGTCAAAGACAAGACAAGAAAGAAGAAAGAATAAGTGGATATGGTAACTGCCTAGATTATGGATCTGCAAACTGCATGGGCACACAGAATCCTCCACAACAGATTTTCTCTGAAAAACAACCTACCACTAAACAACATTCATTCAATGCTCCACTAAACCAAAATTAATTCAAAGCTCAGCACAGTGATATGATAACTGTGGTGATTGATTTTAGCGATTAAAAAGTAACTTTGAATTCTTGTTTATTTCTACTATTGCTGCCTCGGAAAGGAGATTTATTGAGAAATATTTATGGGAATAACTCAGTAAGAATGAGTGAATAATGCAAGCTATGTCCTTTTTTCTGATTGTGAAGCTCATGCTTGCCATTGGTATGAATTCTATTGGTGTGGTAGCTATCTGGTGTGTTGTTTGTAAGGTTCCACTAGGGAATGGAAGGCCTTGACAAGTATCTGATTAAGTTGGCGCCTTTGCCATTTAACAAGTCACCATTTTGTGTCCTTTGCTGATAGTGAATAGCTGATAGTAGAATTAGTGTATCTGTTTAGCATTTCATAATGCGTTTAATGAGCTTCCCAACACAGGTCACCAGGAGATGTACTCAGTATGCATCAACAGTTTATTTTTTTATTTTATTACAGACATTATATTGTCAGTAAAAATATTTTGTGCTTGGTTTACAGCTGTTCTAAACAAGTATGCATATGTGCCATTCGGTTTCTCATCCTTGAGCAAAGAAACGCTTGACATTTTTAGAAGTCTTCAATCTGATAGTCATGGCATTTTATAGACTTGTTCAGAGGGATATTTTAGAGCTTTTGGAGCTCTCCTGCATTACCTCACCCTCACCTCGACTGAAATGAATGGCAATGGTCTCAAGATAAGTGGAGAGTTTTTTCCACCCTTAAATGGGACTGAGCTGGGAACTGATACTTGAGGAAAATGTAATTAAATATTTAGTATTTTTTTAAGTATATTCACCCCATGGCAGCACTACGGACAATCATCTTTACAAGAAAACATAAATATCTATAACAACATTTCTTGTCTCTTAATTGTATTGCGGAAGCATTTTTGACATGCATCTTACCATTTATCTGCCAATTATAAATTTGATAACAGAGAAAAGAATACAATAACATTATCTAGATTCCCAACATACTCATACCCATAATCATTTTTTCTGTTAAAATTCAAAAGGTGAAGAATCATTGTTGTTCCGCATCACACAAGGAATAGTTTTGCACTTTTAATGCACCATCCATCCACCAGTTTTCCAGCAACACAACCCAAAGATGTCTCAAACCGTGTCTACAAACCGTGTAACAGCCTTGCCACTTCTCAATGGTGGTTTCAGGAGTCTGGCCACATGAGAGTCATTTGGGTGGCCACAACCTTAGCATATATTTATACCTGTGGTCAGGGAAGCTATGAAAGAAGAAAAAGAAAGATCCCATCTCATGGCATACTGTGCCAGAAATGGGTTGTATGAAATCCTTTCACTGGCCTCTGCAGAATGTGGCCATCAATTCATGTCGATTTGTTTAGATGTAACTGGACATGAATTGCGAGTCTTTTTCCACTCCCTCATGTGTGTGCTGATACGTGAGGCACACCTAGGCTGAACTTTCTATTAACCCTTGTGCTGCCTTCGGGTCACATGACCCAAAGGTTCACAACGAACCATCGTTGTGTTGCGATAATTTTACCCAATACAAAAACAAATAAAAAGCATTTTCTTTTAACCTTTGCGATGTAGGGGGGGTAGGGGGTCTGAGACAGCCCGACGGTTAAAAGAAAATGCTTCACTTTGTTTTTGTATGCGGTAAAGTTGTCATAATACAACGGTGGGTCAGAATGACCCGAAGATAACACAAGGGTTAAAGCCTTTGGCTGTTTGGTTGGCTTTGCATGTGTTTTGCCGGCCTTGTGCCAGTGTTTAAACGAACCTCAGAGTGGAAAAGGTCATACGGTGGATGATCCAGATGAGTAAATCATGAGATTACTTATTTTAATCTCATGCTGCTCATATGCCTTAGCAATCGTTTCTTTCTGAAAATTATCCTTTCAATCTCAGATACAAGACCACAGGACCCATCATTCAGAGTTGTCTGTTTTCTCACTTTTGATTGGTAAATGTTTTTGTTACGCCATGCCCTTGGTGTTATGAGTTTCTTTTGGTTTTTAACCAGTTTTGGGCACATTGTATTGGCACTCACTGTGGGTGTCCTATACAATACTTTACAGTTGCAAGTCATTATCAGTGGGCCTCATTGTGATTTTCAGACCAGGGGGGTATTCGTCGTAGCTCGCTAAGCGGTTTAGCGAGCTAATTTTCAGGCTAAGTTAAAAAACGCCCCTCTTTTTGGTTCGTGGAAGCAACTTTCGATAAATCACCATAGTAACATATCAATTAGCACTAACCTGCTCCAGAGCAGGCTAACGTAAGTGTAGCTGGATAAGCTTGCCACACCCCCGGAAAATAACATGGCAGCTCCCTTTTTGAGAGACCCAGTTGACCAAGGAGCTATATTTTAGTTCGATTACCTTTCCATACCAATAGAGTTCTTCGCGATTGCCAAGATCCTTTATTTCACACGGATGAGTTCTTGTTTGAGCGATATCGATTCAGCCGACAAGGACTCATTTATTTGCAAGACCTTCTCGGGCCGTACATTGCAAATATCACACGCCGCAGCAAGCTTTATGCTTTATTATGAGCTTATGCTGCTGTATGTGAATATGTAACGCTATGTTTTAGGAAATGTCTTGTCTTATCTGTTGTGCCTGTGCTTTTTATGTTTCACTGTGGGAGAGTGGGAAACGTCATATTGATTCCTTTTTATGTCTTGACATGTGAAGAAATTGACAATAAAGCTACTTGAAACTTTAACTGTGCTTCAGACTCTGCATATAGTCCAGGCAAAGTAACGTTTTACGACAGACTAATTGTAAAAAAAATTTTTTTTGCATAGATCATTTCTATGAGGTGTCCAGAACAACATACTAAAAGTCCTAAGAAATCCTAGTTGTGGAAATATGTTTAATTCTCATCAATCCGAGATATGTGCCAATAAGGCCAGGCAACATTACACCCCAATGGGGCTATTTTTTTCCTTTACTCCTATCAAAATGAAACTTAACACAATGAAACTACCCATGAAAAGTAACATTTTTAGTATTTCAAGTTTCTTTGAAAATGAATTGTAATATGCACATGAGCTATACACTAGTCGAATATGCCCAAAATACACCCAAATAGGCTTAATTTTTTCCTTTACTCCTACCACAATAAAACTTTACATAGTAAAAGTATACATAAAAAGTAACTTTTTTTGTATTACAAGTTTCTTTTGAAATGTATTTGAATATGCACATGAGCTTATTGAATGTCCTAATTTGCATAGGCAGAAACACCATTCATATGTATGACCAATATATCGGCCAAATCTCCAACCAATCATCCTACTTCCAATGGGTGATGGCTATGCTGCTTTTAGACTGGCCTCTAACCTGAAAACTGCCTGGCTTGGTAGTACCTTCCAGGGGTATAACCCCCGCCAGTATAGTCTTCAGGGTCACGGAGGCACACAAGCCTCCCCACCACGACAAGGTAGCAACAACAGGGGAGGACTTTTTTTTACATTTTTTATTTTAGTTTAAAAAAAAGTTTTTTAATGTTTTTTTTTTAAATCCAGCCTGGATCCTCGACCCCTTCTCTGTGGCTCTTGGTTCTGGCACCCCCTATATCAGTTCCTGGTTTGTTCTTTGCTTAGTTCTTCCCCTCTGGGTCATATTCATCTGATAAATCAGGCAACTGTGAGTTTGTGCAGCTAGTACCACGACATTCTCCGCAAATGGCAGTGCAAGGGAGTCCACGTTTTTTGCATGTGCATCTCTTTGTGTTGCAGTCTTTCTTGCAACTACAGCAGACTACATCTAGTATATCTGGTGGTGCTGCAGGCTGATCGGTCATTATTGGCATAAATCTCCCATCCAAAACATGCCACCCCCAGTCTTTTGGGTCCATACGTTCACTTGCCCCTTTCCACTCCATCATTTGGAAAAAGACCCGAAGACTATGGAACTTTGCAGCTGTTGACGTTGGAGGGAGAGTTTGAGGTTCCACTGAAGATGAGTTCTGAGTTACTTTATCACAGAATCTCCTGTATCTCAGCATATCCAGTGATTCATCTCTTTTGCCTCCATACAGTGATACTATAGCTTTTTCACCTGCTGCAATGATGATGCATTTTCCCACATTTTCCAACATGGAGACTTGCTGGTGACGCTGACGGGAAGTATTTAAACTTGTAATACAAAAAAAGTTACTTTTCATGTATACTTTTACCATGTAAAGTTTTATTGTGGTAGGAGTAAAGGAAAAAATTAAGCCTATTTGGGTGTATTTTGGGCATATTTGACTAGTGTATAGCACATTTGCATATTCAAATTCATTTTCAAAGAAACTTGTAATACAAAAAATTTTACTTTTCATTGGTAGTTTCATTGTGTTAAGTTTCATTTTGATAGGAGTAAAGGAAAAAAATAGCCCCATTGGGGTGTAATGTTGCCTGGCCTTATTGGCACACATCTCTGATTGATGAGAATTAAACATATTTCCACAACTAGGATTTCTTAGGACTTTTAGTATGTTGTTCAGGACACCTCATAGAAATGATCTATGCTGAAAAATATTATTTTATAATTACTTCTATTTTTGGCTCCAAAATGAGTTACTTTGCCTGGACTAATAGCCTTGAGGTTTTTTGCGTCAGGTATAGGATACATTTTTATACAGTATAGGCGAAGAAGAAAACATTGGCAAAGCCGCAGCATGCGTTGCTGTAAGAAAAGTGTACTTGGCGCTTAACCAGCTGATGAATCAATTCATCATATTCCCTGGCCATGTCCCAGTCAATGAAATCAAAGAGGGATTTACACATAGGCCTACATGCATATACACATATAGTACATGATATAAGCGCAGTAGCCTACATATATCCTCGTAAGTGTCTATGAATTCGTATCAATTAGATACTCTTTGGCCTTGTTTTTATCTAGCCTACTTATTCTGAAAGAGTTGAGATCATTATTTTCGCTAGCAAGATCTCATTCGATTATTCATTTCCATTAAGCCTACTGCCAGCAGGCACATTTAAAGAAATGTGATCTGATTGATTGGGGTAATGAGGCACTTAAGATGAGCCTATACATTTCCCCAAAACTTTCGCATTTAGCTTATCGGCAATTTTTTGCCAAGCTGCTTGTCTTGCTCTGGCAGCGGTGGCAGTGTTTGACTTAGCCATGATAATATGCTTATTGTCTTCGTAGAGACTCATTATAATAGTTTGCTCGGATGGCGAGAATAGCCTATCACCGCTCTCTCTTTCGTCTTTTCCGCCATCATACCGTTAGAAAATCACGGTTTTGGTGATCGACCTTTCCTGCCTTTTGAAGTAGGACGTGCACGTGCAGTTTCCCTGATAAGTTTAGCCTGATTGAAATTAACCAGATGATTTGGATGCGGATCAGCCGTTGACAAACCGAGATTTGCTGTTCTCACTCATCTCGCTAATGTTAACGGGCTAATGGGACAATTGATTAACTTAGCTTCAACCCTTACGACGAACGGGGCCCTGACCTCCAGGTATAGTTAACCCCAGACAGTAGACCTCCAATGTTTTTATTAGGTTGTCAATCATTACTAAAGGCCGAGACTACTTCTCTGACTCCGTTATGGACAGACGGACGGACGGAGTCGGACGGATTGGTTGAATTTATAGTACTCCGAAGGCTGTGGGTGCTGAAAACAGTTCACTGCCAGAAGAGTAGGTGGCGCTGCAATGCTAGCTAGGTTATCGAAAAGTCGGAGCAAATTTACAAATTAGCCGTTTCATCAATAAAATAAGCACATTTTCAGCAACTACACTGCCCATTTCTCGTCACATTTGAATTCAGATGCTGATTTACATGTACTGTTTAGCTGAAATATTAATTATAAACTTACAGCAATGGCGGTCAAAGGATTCTGTTCGTCTTGTTGGTCACGGCAACCCCGCCCCTGACGCAAGCGGTTCTTAATACGGACCAATCACAGCCAAAGGGTATCCGTAAAATGACGGACGGACGGATAGTCAGCAAAATCAGGAGGTGCACGTAGAGCTCTCCGAGGGGCTCGAAGAGGGCACGGAGAGGGAGTTCCTCGTCGGAGAGGGTGTTCCCTGTGTCCGTATAAATCGGTCCGTATAAATCGGCCTTAAGCCCTCGATTTATACAGATAAATAACATGTTTATAAATGGAAAGTTTTGGAAAGTTTATAAATGGAAAGTTTGAAATTCAGACTGTTCCTTGGCACCAGTGTTACCACAGTTACAGATTACTTGATTTTAAAAGTAACTTAGTTACTTTACAAGTTACTTGATTTTAAAAGTAACTAAATTAGATTACAAGTTACTTTATTAGTTACATTCAGCAGCTGACGACAACACCCCCGCCGCTGTTGCCTCAACATAAAAATAGGTGCGTTCGATTTCATGCAGCGCCGGCGTCGCCTGCAGCCCGGCTAACTTGAAGCAGCCAATGGCATTCTCAACTTCAAGGCAGCCGGCTGCAGCATTAAGTCGAATACACCTATTGACAACCGGCTCTATAAGTTTGACTGTGCAGTGCTGCGACTCCAAATGTTTCTTCAAATTTGACGTCGTGTTTTTGTAGCTTGATAGCACTTTGTCGCCACCAGCACAGAGTGTACAACGAACCTTGATATGTCCATCTTTAGCTGACAAATACTCCAAATAGTGATTGTATTTCCAACTCGAAAATGCGCATCTCTCTCTCTCCTGCTACATTGTTGTTTGTGTCGCCGAGTGGTAGGTCTATACACTTGACGTGACCCTTGTGCTGAAAACGTGACTTAATTGTCGCATAGGCTTAACTCCCAGAGACGCAAGAAGAAATCAAATATATATTTTACTATTAATGACAAAATAGTAACGCACAGTGACTTGGACAAGTAACTTTAATCTGATTACTGGTTTGGAAATAGTAACGCGTTAGATTACTCGTTACTGAAAAAAGTGGTCAGATTAGAGTAACTAAGAAACGCGTTACCGGCATCACTGCTTGGCACTAACCTCTGCAATACTGTTATAACTGAACACATCTAGTCCTTGATTACCTGTTGACCTTAATTTAGGCACAATTTTTACTGTCATTTGTACAGTGTATTGTCACTTTAGATTAGATCGATATTTAATTGATTCCGTTAAAACCAGGTGGGTTAATACAGTGCTGTATTCATAGACGTTATGTAGGCTATACTTAACTGTATTTATGATAATTGTGTTATGAACTAGAAAGGGTACAATTTCTGGGGAAATTGTGAGGTGTGCTTGCGTTGGTTGCAGTTGGGGCAGTTTTCTTTTTTTACTATATCACCTCCAAACGTATTGTTTAAACTAATATCAATCATTCAAACATTTGGAGAAATTTCATGGGTGTATTTTACAACAGATTTCTACGGTGGCCGACATGTGCAAACGCGCTGCAAATTAAGAAAACACATGCAAATAGACAAAACACAAGCAAATTAAGAAAACATCTTCATGAATTTGACAACACACGCGCAGCATTCAGCAAACGCGCTGCAAATACACACAACACAACCAAATACATTGCAGCGTTTTTGGTTTGCGTGCTTTCGTTTTTGCAACGAGTTTATGTATTTGCAGCGCGTTTATGTATTTGGTTGTGTTGTGTGTATTTGCAGCGCGTTTGCTGAATGCTGCACATGTGTTGTCAAATTCATGAAGATGTTTTCGTAATTTGCTTGTGTTTTGTCTATTTGCATGTGTTTTCTTAATTTGCAGCGCGTTTGCACATGTCGGCCACCGTAGGATTTCTGTATATTTTAAATAAGTACGCATACTTATTATTGATGAAGATTGCATAGATTAAAAAGCATACAACATACATTTGTTGCTGCTCATTTACACTTCAAAATAATAGGAGTGAAGTGTAGAATGACACAGGATTCTCACATAGTTGAAACAGTTGCATCCAAACGAAATCCTGTTTAAAAATGGTCCTAACCTTTAATATGACTTAAACTTCCCCTTAGGTTTTGCCCTTCTAGTGATAATTTTCAGGGAAGACAACGCTGAGTGTAGGAGCCAAATCATAGGAAAATACTGTGTTAATATTTTGCATTTGAATATTTCATTTACAATATTTAGTTTTAATTAAGAATGTATTCTGAGTGAACGTCTGTAATGTGTGAAGTCTGTAATTAATGATAAATGTTGATGGTGAATTGCTATTGGATAATGTAGATCCTGTGCTGCACATGTGACGTAAGTGATGAGAGAATGTATGACTAGATCAGAGAGACATGTGGTAGCTGGGAAGCATACAGATTTTTGACCATCCGTCAGCGAATATTGAAGTTTTGCAATTATTAGTTTAGTTTGACATTGTGCATATTTACAACTACTGCAAGCGTGGAGATTCTGTTCTTTGGTGAAGAAGAAGAAAATAAAAGACATCAAAGGTCAGTCATCTGGGTCTTGTTAGTAGGAACTGTGGATAAAGAACAATAGAAATTTCAAGATAGCCACGGATATGAGTCAGAACAACCTTTCATCCTGCACACATGAATAAGTGGTGAAAATTAACAACGAAAATTTAAACCTGAAATTTTGCCATTACACCGAGTATTAGCTAACTGGTTGGTAGCCAGTACTGCAGCTGGCTAACACAGCTGGTACATCCCGTGCTTTGGAGAACTGGTTTTCCTGCTACAGAAGAGCACTTCCCAGCAGACATAATCTACCATTAGCTAGCTATGTCCCAGACGTTAATGAGCTACAAACTAGTGTTCTACTAAAGGTTATCGTGTGTGGGTTTGTGACGTTTGTGACGTTTGTGACCATAGACATAATATGTCTATGTTTGTGACATTAGTGACGTTTGTGACTTTGACTAGTTAGTTAGCTTCACTTTGACTGAGTTTTTAAGGGTGGGAAAATAATAATAATAACAATAATTAAAAGATATATGAGGGAGAATATAGGTTGCCAAAGGCAGGCACACCCAATTAATCATATGGTATATTCCACTGAGAAATACAATACATGCTTGATATTCAATTGGTTCTAAATTGAATATTTTTGTCTACAAACCACATTGACCTAGGCAGTGTATTTTTGTAGCAATGTGGTTTATAGTATGTGTCGAGGTGAGGATAGATAGCATCCCTATGCTCTCATCCAGTCTTCCTGGTTATTTTTCTTGTGTGGCTGTTTGAGTTGTGGGTTTGGTGTGTGTGTGTGTGTGTCACAGATTGAGTGGAACAGCAGATGGAGGGATCTTTCCTGTTGCCTGGTTGAGACCCAGAGGATGATACTGGGAGCAGGAGACCCTGCAATGAACCACTGCAACTAAAAGGGACCATTAGTAACTGCATGATGGGAACGCAGATCCCGTGTCATCATTGGAGTCCTTTTCCGCTCCATGTTCCTGTCTGTCAACACACAATGCAGATATACAGTAGAATGACGCGTGCACACTGATTCTGTATAAATGTGCAGTCACTTTAATACAATACAAGGATGCCACTCACCCTTTTAATGTATCCAATATAAACAATACAATAAGAAACTGAAGAAGAAAAAGTTCGAAAATACAATAATTTTAAGGCCAATTTGCAGTAAATAAAGCATGTGTCAATTCATAATGTAGGGCTTAATGCATCTCCTCTCTTTTGCTTGTCACGGTATTTAAACATTACATTCAACCTTATCAGAGCAAGGAAGTTTCCATTTTAGCACATGAGTTTCACTGTCATGAAACCATGTCTCTTGTTTGAAAGAGAGGGCAAGAGGAATAAAATGGGTGGATTTTCTGTTTGGTTTGACACGGAAGGCTCTAACTATATCGGGGTTTATGTTGAGTGAAGCAGTCATGGGCCTCTTCCTCTTCCTAATCTTTGTTTGACTAAGTTGGGAGTGTGGCAGATTCTTGACATTGTCAAAAGTGTGAGGGAACAAGTTATTTAAAAGCACCCTTGAACATGGGGCTTAATACTTTAAATTACCATTTAGAATAGTTGGGCTTAGGATGCTACAGTAAATTCTAATGTTACTTAATGAAGAATTTATACATGATAATAATTAGTAAAATCTCTGAATTATTTTGTATTATGTTGCTATCAAATTTAACAGTCTAACCAGCACATTAACTCAGATTCAAGAAGATGACTGTTGTACTTGTTGAGTAATTGAGATGTTGGCATGCATCATCAGTGCGAGATAATTTTGAAAGAACAAATTCAGTTTGCAATTTTAGATTAGAAATAATACTTATTTAAACCTTATTTGTAACACATGAGAAACACTCCAATCCATCCAATAATCAGGTGTTTGTGAATTCTATAAATAGTTTATAAAGGTTTTACAGATTACTTTAGATATGGGTAATTAAATTACCTTGCTTGGTTTGCATTATAAAGGGACAATAACTGTTTTCCCATGACTTTGCTATGTGGTGTGTTTTATATGTATTTCTCACACGCAGAACATTTACTCAAATTCTAGCTGCATGCACAGTTTCCAGTCAATGTGCCATGGTCCATATACACACACAGCAACTACTGCTCCTGTTGATGGATAGGTCTACAGACTTATTTTCTCTACTGAACTAATTTCCTCTTTTGATATACAAAGGGGAAAAGATGTGTAAAATGTCACATTTCAGCAATATTTTCATTTAATGGTATTCCCAACATGACTTGACTGTTGCCAGCCGAGTTTGAGGATTTTAGTGACAATGAGAACAAAATGAATAGACTATCATAATAACTAAATAAAATGCAGCAATCTTCATTGGTCAGTTTTTTTTTAAGCAACACAGGACTTGAAAGAAATACAAGCTACTTGGCTTCAGCTGGTCCCTTCTAGTAACATAGTACAAGTAATGGACTCTAGGATTGTTAACAAGGTTGAACCATGCTGTAGCGCTACAAAATCCTATTGGGCTCGGATATTGGCGAAGGGACCTAATTCTTTGCTGTATCCTCAAAGCTGGCAGCCCATCACAATGGACGGGATTCATCTCATCTCTGGATAATGCGAACTTGGCTTGCACACCCAGCTCAAAGAATGTGACCTCACAATACACCTCATTCAGAGTGACCTCAGGACCGTGTGCATCTGCTTGGACCTGGACACTACTTCCATCACAACATGCTTCTGTTATTCCCCTGTAGAAGACTGTACAACTGGGGCAAGACAAGGAGGTAGAGAGAGGGGGTAACATCTAGTTTATAGTTGGTTTTATGAACAGAAGCCAGTGGGGAGTCTCTCTGGCCCCTCATTCTCCCTCTTTTCCTCCTGCTCTTGCACTTTAGAGGCCAACATAATAAAGTTGTGTGCCTGCAACATGGGAGTGTTGCTGCTGACCCTCCAAGGGCTCTGAAGTGCTTAGGAGATGGGGGTAATGGAAACCAGATGACTAAAAACCCTGAGAATAAAGATGAAATATACTATCTGTCATGTTTACAGCAACATTGGAGATTTGTCACATCAGAATGGTTTTCAGGTATTTTAATACATCTGAGAAATACATTTGATCCCAATTACACCCCATCAATCACCAATCTGGATACAGGATATTCAAAAGATGTTTGAAGACATATTGGTTCTGTAATCTACCCTGTCAGTTTGCACATTTGAAATGGCACCAACTGTTTTATCAACCTTGTCCATGCAAAGTTGACAAGCCTAAGCTCTGAAGCTGCTACCATCTGAACTAGCCCTAAGGTTAAACAAAATCCAAATGTCAAATGACAGCCATCCAGGTTTGTCTGCCTAGAGGATAAATAAAGACCTATGTCAATCCATGCCTGTAATGATTGCTCTCAGCATCCCTGGGAAAGTATTTAACACAGTGTATTAAAGGTCTGTAAGTGTTTTTATAGATTGCTTATTGTAGCCATAATTGTTCACAATGCAATAAAAGAGCAAGACAATCCAAACTCGAATTAAAAGACTTTGTCACGTTGTATGTGCCTCTCCCTTGCTCTGCAAAGAGGCGTGTAAAAGAAGAGATAATTTGTTGAACTGCACACAGAGAAAAAGCGTCAAAACCACACAAAAAAGTGGCTTTGTCCACAAGGGGAAAAATTCAGCCAAGTGGCAGAGTTTGTAAGCCATTAGCTCAGCATCTTAAAATAAAGAGCAAGGCTGCTCATTAGGCTGTTCATAAGCCGACAGGAAGACGATGTCACCCTTTAATGGAAGAACATAGCAGTCCCATTCAATACATTAGGGGGTGCTGACAAACTAGGGTTGCCATGGAAAGATTAAAAGGAAAGGGCATGACAACCCCCAAGCCCTCTTACCACCGAGTCTCCTTCCAGAAACCTAAATAAGGACCCTTAGCGATGACAGCAGTGCCAGTGACTCAGTTCCCGGCTGACAAATATGTTTTAAATAAATACTTCAGATTGTTGTGTCTGGAACACAGATAATCACTTAAGGGTTGTTGGCCCAAACTTTGCAGTTGAATGTTGCTGTTAAACAACCAAGATGAAAAAGAGATGTGTCTGTGTGTCCTGTTGTATGTTGCAGTAATTAGTGCATGGATGCATTTGTGTCATTGAAGGCTAGAGTTGTAAATGGAAGGGGACACAGAGTCAAAGGTCTAGACAAAGAAAGTATAACATAGCATCGGGCCTCGACTGACATGACATTAATGAGTCAAGCAAACAATAACAGTGTAAGGGTTAGGGTTAGGCCCAGTGGCATAGATATCCCTCGAGACAACAGGATACTCCCACCCCCCCACCAAACCCCACCCCCCCACCACCACCACCACCACCCCCCCCCCATCACCCCCTCCACCATCACCCCCACCACCACCACCACCACCACCACGCCCCCATCACCCCCACCCCCTCCATCACCACCCCCATCACCACCACCACCACACACACTCACTTACTTATGTTTTATTTGTCAAAAAAATGTATCACTGTTGGTGTGTGAACAGGAAAGGTCATACTTTTTAGGCTTTTCAGTGTGTGGTTTCTGTTTGTATGTGTCTCTGTGGAGTGGAATGTACATTATCGACTCAGTATCACTTATCTAGCGTAGCACAGGAAAGCTAAAGAATGAATACCTGTTACAAACCTTTCAGTGATCTATTGTGCCCTGGTGTTTTGGTTCAGAGATCTCTTTCACATCACTGAACCTCAGAATGGTCAGGAAGGTGGACGAGGTCAGGCAGCAGGTTAGACCTGTAACTCACAGCATGGAGCATTACGTATTACATTCATGTTGTTTGTCTAAAAAAGCTCTTCTATAATGCAGATGCAACCAATGTAGATGGCTGTGGTTTCTAGTTGGTTAAATGAATAATTTCACCAGTAAATTAACCATTACACCAGTTCCATTTTCAAGGTGATGCAGTAAAGTTTGTGGTGTTAGTTTCATGCCGTACATTTAGAATTTTGTTATTATTTATTTATTTATTTATTTTCAGTTCTTGGAGGCCATAGCTGTTGATTACAGAGTTGATTACATTTGATTACATTTGCATAGTAGCCTCCAAAATGTGGCTTCTCTGAGGGGATCGTTTCAATTCAATTTCACTTGAGCGTTGACAGCCATGCTGTCATAATAGGGATTAAAAGAGAGAGGGCTGACATTAGTTCCCAACAATGGCACACCATTGGCATTTAGTCCATTTGGCAGTTACTTCTGGGAAGCCTCTCGCAAAACTGCTTGTGCCTGGAGGCCGCGGCTATTGAAATCTCCACAAATGAATTGTAACACTTGAGTGAAAAGGCAAGCGAATGCATTGGCTGTGGGACAATGGGCAAGAAATAGAGCGAGGAACACGCCAAGGTTGCCAGCAGCCTCTCACCAGATTATCACCAGCTGCTGTGGCACGGTCGTCCTGTTCAACGGCAGAGCCTCTTCCACTGTTGAGGGGTACGGGGTACGAAGAGGGACTCTATGGCATCAATCTCTATTGTGTCACCTCCCCTCAGTCACTAAAGTCTTGTTTGTTGCCACTTTTCCATGGTAGGTGGGACCAGTGGGTGTGACAGAGCTGGGGGTTTTCAATGAGAGGATTATGAGGGCTTAATTGAGTGTGGTAAATGATTGGGCACTCAATGGAGATCAATAGATAGAGGGGCAGATGTGGTGTGAAGCCATATAGGGTAGCCTGCCCGACCCTCCCACGTTCTAAAGAATACAAATCAGTTTGTGAGGTTCTATTCTGTACATAGTATTTAAGACTCAATTATCCTATTCACGTTGGGTACAGGGGGTTGGAGAGCACAGATGGTTTCCATGCTAAAGAACTCTGCCAAGACCATAACAATTTTCTAGGCACCTTTTCTTTGAGTCCAATTTACCATGGAGTGATGGTCTTTTTATTGGGTATTCATGATGCATGGGGTCTTGTGAACAGGTTGTGGGGATCCTGAAAGAGAACAATGGTAGAATGAAGAGCCATGAATCGTAATGAGAGGGTGAGGATGCAGCTTAGCTTTGAATTAGTTGTAGTTTTTTTTGTGTCCGAGTGAGACACCTCTAAGAAAAACACAACAATCGGAAAGGGCGTGTTCACCTGGGGGCCTTCTGACTGGCGTGCCGTCTGTCGCTCTCCTTCTCAAGCTTCGGAACAATAATCTTGTCTGTTCAAACCCCTACCAACTCTTCACCCCCTCCATGCCAAAGCAACATCCCTCTAAAGAGGCTTGAGAACACTAGGGGGAAAATGGACAAAGAGAAGGAGGGGGTCTTGGCCAGGTCATGAATATAAGTGCCTAAATAATCCAGCCATGTGTTCACCCAGGGATGTTTTTGTTTTAGGGCCACAGTTCTCAGGCGGTCTTTACTCCACCTTGTCATACAAGAGGACTGAATAGCATTCAAAGTGTGGCTAATTCATTCATCCTATTTTTCGGTGACTGACGAGTGCTTTTCTCTAAATATACTACTAATTAACTTTCAATGCCCTGTCCATTAGAACCCTAGGATAACTATCCTTCAGTGAGTATTAGAAGAACTATAACTCCCGAATACTTAGGTCTTCAGCCTGTGTAACATCATATACACCAATAAGATCATATACACCAATCATATACTGATAAGCAAATTTATATTATAATTATCCTACTTTTTTTACAGCCCGGGACTCCATCTTACAGTTAGGTGCATCTAAGCTCAGAATTATAGTGTTTGAGATCATGCAAAAAACA
Source organism: Thaleichthys pacificus (assembly GCA_023658055.1). Classification (NCBI taxonomy): domain Eukaryota; kingdom Metazoa; phylum Chordata; class Actinopteri; order Osmeriformes; family Osmeridae; genus Thaleichthys; species Thaleichthys pacificus. The sequence goes on along the minus strand of CM042860.1, from coordinate 2,424,028 downwards.
TCATAGTTACACAACCGTTGAAACTCCTAGAGCATTCCTGGAAATATCAACAGGGTCCCATTCACTTAGACAAATTGCACAGCAATTCCATCCCCGCTAGCTATCTCCAAAGATTGTTATTCCTTCCCTGCGGTATTTAAATGGATGTCCAGGGACATTAATATTGGGTCCAAATCATGATTCAAGGTCCCTTATTCCATTCTCAGCCTTGCCCCCGACCCTGTGGTTGAAAAGCAGCTAATATCTGCCAGGAAGGAACAATGGACAAAGCCCCAGCACTTAAATCACAATGAAAGGAGGAGTTCCCTGCCAATAAAAGCTGTGAGAGCCGACTCAACTGATTTCTGTGTCTCACAGAGACTGGTTGAGCTTTATCTACTTGACCAATGATCTAATGTAATCTTATGTCCAATTGCTTCACATTATACAGAAAAGACACAATTTCTAATCAGCATACACATGTTATTTCCTGGGTCTAAACATAGGCTTTCAAATATGACAGGAGTTGAGAGCAGTTATTTTGGTAACGATTAGAATCAGGTTACAGACTATACAAAGTGCAGCCTATTTATGGTTCTCTCTTTGTCAGGGAAATGGATTGTTTCTTTCATAGTCTACACTTCACTGTTCTATACACTTTTCCACTAATCACAGAATTGTGAAATTAGGGAACAATTATGTACTGTACATGTTTCCTGTCCATGTTTATGGTTTTTATTTGTTTTGTAAGCTTGTGTTAAGGCCGCAGTCATGGCGTCAGAGACACCTTGTGGGAATACCTGAAGCAGGCTCTTGTGAACCAATTTAGAGTACTGTTCAATATGTGCAGTATGCACTAAAAGATACTTTCATGTGCATATACAGTATATCAAGTATTTTTTTATGTCATTTCTTTGCTATATACTAGTGCGGCAATAGTTCTGGCAGAAGAAAGCTCAAATTTGAAGCTAGGGTGTGTTTCCTGTGTGAAAATCCATAAATATATCTACAAAACTCACTCGTCAATCAACGTCGATCCCAGGGTGTCCCTCAAAATATGTTAAGCAAACACGTGGATGGGAGTTTTTTTTTTTTTGTCCGGGATCTTTCCAACTGTGACCCCAACTGTAGTCATTATCAAACTAACTGTAACTACTATGAAAGTAGATGGAAATATTAATAACTGAGGCAACTCAACAAAAATTTCTAATCACAAATAATTAGCTTTGTTTAAAAATGCCAGGATTGGCAAAAATGGAACGGACTTAGTTCAGTAATAGACAGATTGAAGACAAGATAATTGTTGGAAAAGACTACCCTCTAGAGGTGATAACTCATCACTACAATGACGTAAAACAAACCATTTACACAACCCAAGCCTTAGCCAGCCTTAAAAATGCATTAATGTTTTCTGGTGGAAAGTTGTGGGTGGGGGATTTTTCATGATGAATCATTTAGAGGCTTGGAGTTTGACGGATGGCTAGAGGTGCAGCTGTTGGTGTACAGGGAGAAGAGCAGAGGAGAAAGGACGCAGCCCTGAGGAGATCCGGTGCTGATGGACCGGGAGTCAGAGACTTGTGTTCCCAGCTTAACGCACTGCTTCCTGTCAGACAGGAAGTCTGTGATCCACCTGCAGGTGGAAACAGGCACGTTCAGCTGGGAGAGCTTGTCCTGAAGCAGGGCGGGGATGATGGTATTGAAGGCAGAGCTGAAGTCCACAAACAGGATCCTGGCATAGGATGCTGGGGAGTCCAGGTGCTGTAGGGTGAAGTGGAGGGCTATGTTAACTGCATCGTCCACAGACCTGTTGGCTCTGTAGGCAAACTGCAGGGGGTCCAGTAGAGGGTCTGTGATGGATTTAAGGTGTGCCAGCACCAGGTGCTCGAAAGACTTCATTACCACAGAGGTCAGGGCGACGGGTCTGTAGTCATTATGTCCTGTTGGCCTTGGCTTTTTGGGCACAGGGATGATGGTGGAGGACTTGAGACAGGCTGGCACATGGCATGTCTCAAGGGAGGTGTTAAAGATGTAGGTAAACACCGGAGACAGCTGGTCAGCGCAGTGCTTGAGCGTGGCTGGAGAGACAGAGTCCGGCCCAACTGCTTTGCGGGGATTCTGCCTCTTGAAAAGTCTGTTAACTTCACCCTCCTGAATGGAGAGAGTCATCACTGTAGAGCGGGGGAGGTGGGAGGCCTCCTGGGTGGGAAGGGGTATAGTTCAGGACTGTCCAATTGTCTTTCAAATCTGCAGTAGAACTCATACAGGTCATTGGCCAGGCGGGAGTCGTTAGTGGAGTGGGGGGCTCTGGGCTTGAAGTTGATAATCTGCCTGAGCCCTCTCCAGACAGAAGCAGAGTCGTTTGCAGAGAATTGGTGTTTTAGTCTCTCCGAGTACAGTCGTTTAGCCTCCCTCACCGCCTTGCTAAACCTGTTCTTCGACTCCTTGAAACTGTCTCTGTCCCCACTCCTAAATGCGGCCTCTTTCGGTGACCTCAACCTTCTGAGTTTAGCTGTAAACCAGGGTTTGTCGTTGTTGTAGCTCACCCTGGTGCGTGTTGGTATACAGCAGTCCTCAGAGAAGCTGATGTATGATGTCACAGCCTCTGTGAGCTCATCCAGATTATTGGTAGCAGTCGTGAACATGTCCCAGTCAGTGCAGTCCAAGCACGCCCGCAGATCCTCCATAGCTTCACTGGTCCACTGTTTCGATGTCCTCACAGCAGGCTTACAGTGCTTTAGCTTCTGCCTGTATGCAAGAATCAGGTGGACCATGGCGTGGTCAGAGTGACCCAGTGCTGCTCGGGGGACCGCATGGTATGCTTTGCTGATTGTAGAGTAGCAGTGATCCAAGGTGTTTCCTTCTCTGGTAGGGCATTTGATGAATTGTCTGTATTTGGGGAGTTCTTGAGTGAGATTGCCTTTGTTAAAGTCGCCTAGCACAATAACCAAGGAATCCGGATTTTCATGCTCCACACTCAGTATCTGGCTGGCGAGCACACGTTGAGCCTCGTTGACGCTAGCCTGCGGAGGCATGTAGACGGCAACCAGAATGAATGTGGCTCGCGTGGCGAGTAAAAAGATCTACAGTTAATAAAAAATTATTCCAGATCAGGAGAACAGTGCTGCAGAATCACTGTCACATCTTCACACCAGCCACTGTTAATGTAAAAACAAATACCACCGCCTTTCGTTTTGCCAGAAAGCACAGGGCCACTATCCGTTCTCAGCAGTTTGAAACCTGCCAGCTGTAGCGCAGAGTCTGGGATCAGTTCACTCAGCCATGTCTCCGTAAAGCACAAAACGGAAACACCTTCTCCAGAGCAGCTTGAACAGAGGTCTGGTGGACACACAGTCTCCTGGGCTTGACAGCCGGGGCCTCCTCCTCAGCTCTCTGCAGCTGCAGAAACCTGGACTGACTGAGAGAACCATGCCCTTAAAATTTTTCTTATATTGAAATTAGATTAGTAATATTCAATGCCAATTGTTAACCGGAACTATAAGGGTGGAAGTCGTGTCTGTATGTAATATGTATGTAATTTATTAATTCACTCATTATTTGACGAAAGTTACTAATTAATACTGACGAAAGTGAAAGCATTGTCCTGGACCTGTTGAGTAAAAAAATTGCTTCGCTTCATCAAATGTTTGGTGTGTTTTTAATCTTAGAGTTCTCCTTCTTGAGGTCTTCATTGTCCTTTCTAAGCCTTTGATTTGGAGGGTTTATTCTGACACAGGGAGTGGACAAATTGTGGCTTTTGACTTTCAACTTTTGGATGGGCAGAAACTGCCTAAAACAATACCTCTACTCTGGGATGCTTAATGTTTCCACAGAGAACCATAGGAAGTACAATACACATGGATTCTATTGCAGTTAATTTTTGCACTTTGATAAAGCAGTGCCTCCTGCTGGTGTCTCTTCCCCAATGCTTTTTGAAATGTATTCAATTGAACTTACATTTTTAGACAGAAACTTTTTTATGTATTATACAGTTATTACATATCAATTGTTTTAAACTAAACCAGTTGGTGAGAAAAAGATCTCTGCTATCTAGAAGTAGAATAATTTGTGATTGCATCAGTAATGCCGTGTTTAATTTGCATCATTTTCTTTCCATCACACATTCCTCCAAGAATAAAGATTGAGTTGAGATTGTTTATTCTATTGAGGAGTGAGTTTACCCAATTCCACTCGGTGACCACAGCAGATCAGAATGTCTATAGTTCAAATCTGAATGCCCCCTATCTTCTAAAAAGGTACATTTGTAAGTACTCAGACGTACATACATCAACAAATATAAAAATATATAACATTTTATGTGGTGAGTTACTTATGACTAGATTACTGTTTCCTTCTCACAGTGTGTGTGTGTGCGTGTGCGTGTGCGTGTGCGTGTGTGTGTGTGTACATAAGCATGAGAGATTGAAAGAGAACAATGCTGAACAGAAAGAAGAATAGATAGGCCTGGATTGTGGGAAAGTTAGAAAGAGTTCAATCAATTTCAACCCTGCACAGCTCAACTTGGGCTGGCAAATCCCTCATACCATTACATTTAATGGTAGTTTGAATAGTTCTTATTGGTTGAAGGGTGTATCAAATGTCAAACTAGGAAGTTGACAGAAAAACAAAACAAAAGTGAAACTGACAGAAACATTGGAAGCACTCCCAAAGAGAAGGGACTTCAACGAAAACATTAACTTAATCAACCAAATTTGAACTGAAACTTGTAACTGAACAGGGAAAAGGGTAAGAGTTTACTTTTGTTTACTTAGTCAACATGAGATTTTATCAACCGTTGTTCTTAACTGGGGGGTATTCCAGGTATCGGGTTTAACAAACTCTGAGCCTAACCCTGAACTCTGAGTTGAGTTATTCTAAAATGGGAAACTTCGAAAACTCGGTTCCAGAAAAGCTGATTTGAATTTGTTACCTCAGAGTACGTCAACTCTGAGTTAAGCGCGGCGGGCATGAGAACTATTAAAAGCCAACATCAATGGAGCTCCACCATGGCACCCGGCGACAAAAAACATTGTCCTACTTCACCACACTTCAGATATAAGTTTTATTTTGTGTTTATGGTCAATCTGAGCACATATTCCGGAAAAAAAGCAACACGGCAGTAGCAGCGTATACACTTGGCGTGGGAGACAAACTGCCAAGTCAATGCATACATTTGAATGTAATAGCCAATCCATACATTGAACATTTAACCCCACTGTCCGTTAATATTACAGGAGAACAAGTGGTGGACTTAATAAAATACAGTGGCGGTTCTAGACAAATTTTACTGGGGGGACCAAGGTGGGGCCAGTGTTTAATCAGAGGGGCACATTAAAAAACGGAAACAAATGATATTTAAACATTACATACTTTAATTTTGCTTCACATTAAAATCATACAAACAGCTCTGGCTCTCCCTCTTCCAGCTCCTCAGCTCTCTCAATGTTTCTCTCACTTTTTTATTTACTGGGGCAAAAAAGGCTGCAATGTCCCTTCCTCGTTTCATGATGACTACTAGAAGAAGAAAAACGACGTAAAAAAGTATTATTCAGTCAGCTCAGGGGGGGCCAGGGACATTTTTACAGGGGCACCGGCCCCTGTAGGCCTCTTTGTGATTGTAGCCTCGACGTCACCTTGGTTTTAATCATATTCGACATGATACAAAGTAAATATCAATTGGTGCCTATTTTAACTTGTAGTAGCAGTTTCCCCCAACAGAATGCTTTTCATCAAAGGATGATGATGATGATGATTAAGATGACGAAGAGACATTGATTGTTGCCGCAGAAATGGATGCAGAGAATTATGTATGGTAGCTACTGGTAGTTCTCTCCCCATGTACTTTAATTTACAGGCTTGTGTGGAATTGTCAGTTACACTGATATTATGAGAATAATGAATATAAAAAACGATTTGCACATTCTGATCCTGAGCATGGATGCAGTCAGGGCCGGCCCAAGGCATAAGCGAACTAAGCGGCTGCTTAGGGACCCCGTGGCCACCAAAGGGCCCCCAATAACACATGAAATTACAGCTTAATGTATTTTTTAATTTTTTATAAAAAAGCGACGCCAAGGGGCCCCCAAATCAATTCTGCTTAAGGCCCCATAAAGGCTTGGGCCGGCCCTGGATGCAGTATACAGTGAGATGTTCATTTAATGGCAGGTAAATTATGCAAGTGGAACTGTGAAATGTAATGCAATCTCATGTATTCCCAGTTACAAGTAAATGAGTTGTACAAACTGCACCTCATGAAGAAAGTGCCAAAAACTGACCAAGAGATGGTGTACGCCTACTTAGGGTAGAAGAATAAAGGCTAATCTTGAAAAAGATTTACTGGAACATCAGTTACAGGAGGATGCATGGTCACAGGTGATGTTATTTGTAGGAACAATAGCCTATATGAATATTAATTGTTGAATTTGCTGAATTTCTATTTTGACCAAGAGATGGTGTACAAGAATAAAGGCTGATCTTGTAAGGCTATCAACCTGCCCCCACCTCTCATATGGTAAAATATGGACTTACTGGATGGAGTCTAAACTTGATGGCTCTCACACATCATTGTGTAACTTACTGTAGCATTGCTAGTCAAGTTCATAAGTAAGGGTCAAGATTTTGGTGTGATTAGTTGTTCTTGGGTATAAAAGGAATTGTGAAGTATCTGTGGATTCTTGATCTCCTGAGACCTTCTCCTCAGCTCTGGCTTGTCCTACTCCTTCTTCCTCACCTCTTGCTTTCTATCTCTGGTTTACAATAATCATGGTAGAGTAGGTAAGAGTTAACCTTCATTGATTTCATTCATTTTCAATATGATTAAATGATTATATTATTTAACCTTACTTTGACCATTCTTGCTCTGATTTAACCCATAGAGTCAAATAACTGGAATTCCATTGGTATTGGCATTATTTGGTTAATGTTAATACACTGTTCAGTTTCCCATCTTCCTTCAAACCATAGGGGAATTAGTTTCGGTTGTTTGGTCAATATTGACCCCCTACAATCTTGAAATAGATTTGCTGAAACACCAGTTACAGGACGGTAGGCTACATGGTAACAGGTGAATCATGTAAATTGTAGGAACAATAGCCGATAAACATAGCCTACTCATTGTTAGATTTCTATTTGTAGGCAATGAAGAAGACCAAATACAATTTAAATTATTTGTCTTTATATCAGTGCCAAAAAGCATTTGGTCAGTTCTGAGTGCACGTCCACGGCGAATAACATTAGCGATGTAGGCCTAAGGGCTGAGAATGTTGCAAAAATAAATTACAGATTGTGAAGGGAAACGGTAATGTTAACCTAGGTATTCATCAGGGAATTAAAGCACATCGCAGTCTTAAAATCTTCTCCCGGCGTATAACTAAGCGAATACAATTTAGTTAGAGATCGGTCGGCTGAACCAGGAAAGGATATCTCATGTCTGCCAACACTATCAGGCTCGGAAAGTGACAGGGGATAGGTAGAAACGCAGAGTTTGGCATGGAAAACCTGCTAGCGAGCAGGTTAGTTTCACGGAGTAAGTTACCATGGAAACTTACCAAAAGGTTTCGTTAGCTTTCTTTCTGGAACGGGAAACCAGAAGTATGCCACTTTTCAGGGTTAACCAACTCAGAGTTTTCACTAAACCCGCTACCTGGAATACCCCCCTCAACAGTTGTACCAACCTCATATTAGCTTAAAGCCTATGTTTGTATCAGAATAGCAATTGTGACTTGGAGAATATTGTATATTCTATATACAATATATAGAATATATAATTATATTCCATATATATTATATTCTAGGACTCTGAGCTGTTGTATTTTATATCTCAGAATCAGAATAGTGTTTAACCGCCAAGTAAGTGGTCACAAACAAGAAATTTACTTTGGTGGGCAGGTGCATACAGTAAACAAACTAAAGTAAAATATCTCTATGTAAGTCTAACAGCAGAGGCGGAGATGCCAGTACAGTTTAACGGCTGGGAGACAGTCTGTGAGAAACAGCGGTTCCTGAAGCCAGGACAGGCACCACGGCGCAGTCAAGGATACACCATGTACCACGGCACTCACCGCAACAACGCCAACGCCATCATCACAGGGGGGTTCCAATGCTCCCGGGGTGGTTTGCTCGGCCCGGGGGTCTACTGCAGCCGAGACATCACCAAAGCACAACAATACCCTAGGTCGTGTTCATCTCAGGATCGGATAGTGTTTCAACTCAAGGTCCGGGTAGGGAAAGTGAAGAAGATGGATCATCAGAACAGTGTGATGTGGTCAAAGTGGCAGCAAAATGGTTATGACACGGCATGGTTACCTCCCCAAGTCACCGGACTCGAGGAGGATTGTGTGGCAGACCCCAGGAGGGTGACAGTGATGGGCGTTGTGTACAGCAGTGACGCAGCCACCAAACAGGCCCTTGAGCAGCTGATTGAGCAGCAGAAAAAGCATGGTAGGGGGCATGAGCAAGGAGGCTCAGGTGATGGGGATAGGTGTAAAATGTGTGGAATATGGGCGCAGGACAGCCACACCCTGGAGGTGTGCTGGGTATGTGGCGTACAGATCTGCCCTTTTATGATAAAACATGTTTGTCGAAGCAGCAGTTGATTACAGTAGACATGAACTACAGGTAAACCGTAGAAGTAGAATCCCTTCTAAGGCTGGTTAGGATAGGTGTTGAATAATGCTGGGGATTGACTTGACAATTGTATAAAGAAATACAGATAAATTACAAGGGTATTGCATATGGGAATATGGATCTTTGTTTATCACAGCTTGCATGCTTTGAGTTATCGGTCTGGAAGGAGTGCTTTGATTGTGAAAATGCGCCTTCGGATGGTCATCAAACATCAGTTTATTTTGTGAATCAAACAAAGATTTCTCATACAGGCTTTTGTGGACATTCCAATCTTAATTGTGTGAAGGTGCTTTGGAAGACTGTATCATCTGTTAAATACTTTACTATTTGATGTCAACTTAAACAGAAAAATAAATCCTAACCATCAAAACAATAAAACGTTTCTGTGGGTATCTTTCAGATACTGTAATCAAGATGTTATCTCACTAGCATTTCAGTTTTAAAAGAGAGAAACCAGTATCATTTGGTTCTCAAGTACAGCAAGGTTATTGTCCTTTTAATATATACTTATTTGAATGTTGGTACACCATTAACCACCACAAACTAGTAGAGAAAAGTCCACTTTTAAATATTTCCCCCCCCACACTTTTCAGGAAGGCAGGAAGGTAATGGATGGGATCAATACTTGGTTAACTCAACCCCCAACCACTCCATCACGGTTTATTTGCCATGTAAGTTTACACAAGCATGAAATGTACTGTGGCAGGAAGGTGCATACATATGTATAAACATATACAAACATATACAATACAAATCTTAAATAAAAAGTAGAAATGTACAATAGTCTAACTAAATTCTAAGAACTAAACAATGTAAAATATATACAAAAATAAGAATAGGGCAAAATAGTGCAATATGAGGTCAATGTGGCTTGTGCGGAGTGCAAATAGGTGTTGGTAATCTTGTAATAGATAATAAAAGTGTTAATGCCAGTGGGAGTCCTTGGCCTTGTTGAAGAGGCCAGCAGTGGATGGGAAGAAACTGTTCTTCCGCAGCCTTCTGCCAGAGGGGAGTAGCTGGAACAGAGTGTCCAGGGTGGGAGGAGTCGGCCACAATCTTCCTCGCTCGCTTCAGAGTCCTCAAGGTGTGCAGGTCCTCGAGGGTAGGCAGATTGTCATTATCTGTCAGTAGGGTAGAGACCTAAACTTCAGGAAACAAACTTTTAAGTTAAATTTGCTAAATGTACATGAAAATAAACTTTCATCGCAAACATAAGAACCATACATTTGGAAATGTATATCTTTGATTTTTATGTATTGTCATTTCAATGTATTAAGCCAAAATGTATATTAAAAGTTAAACCAACACACATCAGCATAAATATGACAATTGTTATGTGATTACTACTGACATATCATACCATACTGATACCAACATTTATTTGAGGATGCTATAAAGGGAATTGATTGGAGCAACTGTTTAACGGTGCAAGTGTGGAGGAAGACAGCAACATCTTCTTATCCACAATACAGACCACAATTAATAGTTTCCTTAAAAAACGGGACTATGCATTAAAACTGGCACTCAAGTCTAAATTAGGAAAGGATAGGCAGAAATTCATAATGCTGAGAAAACAGGTAACGAAAGAACTTAGAAAAGCAAAAGCATTTTTTTTTATCAAGATCATTGATGAAGCAGGGGGTAATTCTAAATTAATATGGGATCATTTAAAGAAGTTAACAGACAAACATAACAGCAATTCAATGAAGCAACTTAAAATGAATGGGTGCCTTACACAAGATGAAGCTGTAATTTGTACAGCTTTCAATTCATACTTTATTAACTCAGTGGTAGCGTTAACTCAATGCTCCAGTATTGATCAATTTCATTGTACACCGGTAAATGAAGGTCAACCATGCTTCTTTATTCAGGAAGTCTCTGAATCTACTGTCACCAGAGTTCTGGGCTCACTTAAGAATTCTAGGGCAAAAGATGTTTATGGAATTGATAATATTTATCAATTTATAAACACAAAGGCACACTCGCTCACCCTATAACAGGCATTGTCAACAAATCTCTCAGGCAGTGTGTTTCCAAAAGGATGGAAATCAGCCATAATAATACCCATTTTTAAGTCAGGAGATTCAACCGATGTCTTTAATTATCGGCCAATCAGTATTCTCCCTGCTGTTTCCAAGGTTTCTGAAAAATGTGTTGCAGAGCAACTTATTAAACACCTCAACAGCTCTCCATATCAGCTACATCCTATGCAGTTTGGTTACAGAGCTAATCATTCGACTGAAACAGCCAACTGCTTTCTCTTAGAGAATGAATGTGAAGCTTAAAATGGATAAAGGGGGTGTAGTAGCAGCGGTTTTCCTTGACCTCAAGAAGGCTTTTGATACGGTTAATCACATTGTCCTGATTAATAAACTGTCAAATTTTAGCTTTTCCCGAGAGTCTCTTGCCTTCCTGAAATCGTACCTTGAAGGACGAACCCAGTGTGTCAGAGTGGGTAATGTTTCATCATCTACTCTGAGATCCAAAGTGGGAGTCCCCCAGGGTTCTGTTTTAGGACCTTTATTATTCAGCTTTTACATTAATGATTTGGTGTCTGCAATGGGTGTGATATTCAAATGTACGCTGATGACACAGTGATTTATGTGCATGCAAAAAACAAAGAACAAGCTGCACTTAAGCTCACATTCACAATGAAAAATGTAACTATATGGCTTGCAGATTCCTGCCTTCATCTGAATGTTAAGAAGACTGTTTGTATGGTCTTCAAAAAGAGGGCTTGCAAAGTGTCACCGGAGCCAGATGTTTATGTTGCTGGTAAAAGGCTACAGGTAGTATCAGATTTTAAATATTTAGTCATCTTTACTGAATCTCTCCTTTAAAAAACTGGTAAAACATGACAAAGGTCTTAAAATGTAACTTAGTGAATTTGAGATATATAGACCAATTATCACCCTACGTCACACCACTGTCAAGAATGCTCAACTGCGCATGTCGGCTGCAAAAGACGAACTTCTCCCGGGTATAATACACTTGGAGTGTTGATCAGGTCATCATATATCTCTGGCCACTGGATTTCAGAGCTTGACATTAACTTTTTGAGCACTTGTCCTTTGGACAAGTACATTTACGTTTCATTTGTCCATGCACAAAAGTCACTTGACCCCCGATACCTTTAAATAGCCTGACCAAGTGATAGGGCAAAACTAGCCTGGCTAACGGAGGTCACTTTCTCAGGCAAATGACGAATGAAACAGGCTCGGTTAAAGAAATCCGAGATGCTGGCTATCTTTAGCAGGCTCGTATCTACAAAACGCAGTCCTCCCTGACGTTTTTACTGTAGAATGGAGTGAACGGGCAAAACTAGGCTGGCTCGGGCAAAACTAGCCTGGCTAACGAAGGTCGCTTTCTCAGGCAAATGATGAAACAGGCTTGGTTAAAGAAATCCGAGATGCTGGCTATCTTCAGCAGGCTTGTATCTACAAAAGGCAATCCTCCCTGACGGTTATAGTGTAGAACGAAGTGAAATACAACATTGTGCACACTGCCAGTGAGCGACCCGAGTCTGACTGAGGCTAACAACGTCAAAACAGTGTAACGGGTACGCAGTCTCACTCAGATTGCCAGTTTTACACAAATCACAAAAATAATCGGACCAGCTGGCTAAAAGCAGAATTCCCATATCTCTTTAAAGCTGCCCTGCTTGACTTTTTAGGTGTATAATTGACTGTAAAACTGTAAAATTATGAACTTTGTGACATGACGTGAAGACATGGCTGCCGCATAAGACTATGCGGTCTACCAGGCGACATTCTCACTCAAATTTAAAGACTTTCGTAACCCAAATCAAAATTCTGATGCGACAGATCAATGGGGAATCGCTTTTTCTCTTAAAGGCTGTCCTCCTCGATCTTTTTGGTCTTTTTAAATCGAACTATTTGTATAATCAGTGTACTTCTCTTAGCCTGGTCCTAACCAGACTCTCATACATTTCATTTGTACAGAGAGTCTGGCCTCGCTCCATTGACAAGCGTTGACTTCCTTGTAGGCGGGTACTCTGTTGAAGTTTAAAACTATTGGATCTGCCCAGAGCCACTCTGATATGCCATAACCAATCGCTAGCGTTCGCCTTAGCCAATTCCTTCACCACTACTGTAACAGAGCTAGCTGCCTAGCTGGAAAATCAAACTTTTCCCGAACCCTGTGGGGAGGAGGGCCACAACATCATGGCCACCAACAAAACTCAGTAAAACTTGTTCTTGCTCCGGCTTTAGCTGTTGGATATTCGGCAGCGTTGCCACAACGGACCGAATGGCTTTCCTCGCATCTTTCTCCGCCGCCATTACGGAACTACAACACAAACTAGCACACGACACCAACGTCATCTCTCAGCCACTCCCTCTGTTCGCTTATTGGACAGGTAGAAAATCAACCTGCAGAATCTGACTTACGGACCTCATGGCCAGACCTATGTACAGAAGCAAATAAATTTGAGCGGAAGTACGTAGGACGGCAGAGCCAGGCTAGGCCACAGGGGGGGCCAGGGACATTTTTACAGGGGCACTGGCCCCTGTAGGCCCCCGTGTAGAACCGCCCCTGTGTTTGCCTCCTCTTTCGAATGCAACATTCAAATTACTAGACAAAAAATTATATCCTGAGAAAAGTGGATTTTGAGGGGTATAACTCCATAGACCTCCATTCATTCTGCACTCACTAGTAGGGATGGGTATCGAGAACCGGTTCTGTAAGGACCCGGTTCCAAATTTCTCAAAACCCAAATATCAATAAGGTCCAAGCTTATCGATACCGCTATCGAGACTAAGTAATATAATGTAGCCTAACGTTGACTTATGTCTCGAGAAATAAGTAATGCCATTTAAATCAAATCACTGGTGCACAAACATACAACGTTTGACTAATAAAATGACAAAATTCAATTGAATGGCCTGCCAACCGCCTTTAAACTAAACGAAGAAGGATTTAATTGCCTCACGCGCTACTTCGCTTCATTTCTCATTGTGTTGCTAGCTACGATGGCAGAACACACGAAACGGTCAAAGGCTTGGCTACATTTTATTAAAGCCAAAGATAAAAACGAAGCAAAGTGCAATATATGCAGGGCTCTCAAGTGTCACGCATTGAGCGTGACAGTCACTCATTTCGGTCTTTTGTCACGCACTCCCGCCACACATTGTATTTCTCACGCTGAAAAACTATTTATAATATATTTAATATGCCGCAGCGCCCAACGGAAATGTATCTGGCCGCGCCGCTCTCACTATGGAACTGGCAGGAATCAAGCGCGTCTCCACTGGAGTTCTTACAGTGCAGTGTGAACGCACTGTAAGTCGAGCCTGCCACTTATCACCCAATCAAAAAAAAGAAAGGGTCTACGCAATAGCCAATCAGAAAATAGCACTATTGTATCTGGGTAAGATTTAACGCAACAACCAATGGACAAAAAGCATATCCTGGATTTGTTCACGTGATTCTGCGTGATTTCTTCCGAAAGTTTTGTTCACCCACAGAGCAAACCACTGGAGCTCGAGCATCACTTTGAACACAGAGTAAGTCATGATCTCCTGTTTTAATGTTACAACTAATTCACAACTTGTTTGACACAAACAATGACAACTTAGAAAATAATAGAAAATGTTTCTTAATAATTTGCAGTTTTTCATGAGTGTCTGTAACTTAACCAACAGTTTTACAGCCTGTTCACTGACAACACCTGCTCTGAACAAGTGGTCTAGGCAGTGGCGATTTTAGACCCTTTTTAGGGGTGCTCAAGCACCCCTAAATTTCATCTCAGCACCCCTAAAAATAATAATTAAAGAAATATATATTATTGTTTATTATCATAAATGTTCTTACGGGGGAGCATGCCCCCGGACCCCCCTATAAGGTTGGGGGTTCGCCGCATCCTTCTCACCTTTTTCACCCCTGAACTGTTTGCATGCCTGTTATTAGCATGGGGGGTTAGCACTTTTCCAAGGCACTGTATTCATGTCACATTGTCATTGGGGGCTGAACACCCCTAAAGGTCTGATCCTAGAATCGCCCCTGAGTCTAGGACTAGTCATATTTTCGTTATCACACAATGACATATTGTCACATTATAAACATATTTTTCCAAATAGGCATAATAATTTTATTAGCACTAAATACATTTAAGTGTTTTGCATAGTCGATGTTATAGGTCTCTTTTAAAATCAAGTCATATTTTATCATTATATCCTGGCCATGGATGCATTAATCATTGCTGCCTTTCAAAGATGTCAGGTAAAAAGCGATTAAGTAATTAATTTTGCCCCCCTGATGGGGGGGGGGGGGGGGGGGGATGTCACTCTTGCCTGTCTTCAAAACTTGAGAGTCCTGTATACTCATTTTTTTTAGCAAGTTTGTGGGCTTCATTGAGCGGTAACTATCACGTGTCATGTGTCAAGAGGAAGAGACGCGCGTGACAGTTACCACTCAATGAAGCCTGTTTGAGACAACTCTGCCGGTGTTTTGGATGCAGGCTGAATATCCTGAGATCGCAACAAAATCACTGAAAACCCTGCTTCCATTTCCAACATAATTTGTAAAACGGGATTTTCTGCCGTGACAGCAATCAAACAAAATCACGGAATAAACTGGATATAAGGAACGCACTTCGGATATCACTGTCGTCTCTATAGCCTCTCCGTGACAGCATGGCTCAGTTGGGCTAACAATTTATTTCTTTACTGTGCACACGGACCTGCATGTGATAGGGCCCCCCTACACACAAAAGTGGGACTGACAGATCGAAAGCTAGCTAGCAACAATATAACGATGGAAAACCAGGCTAAGAAACGTAAAGATGGGGCTGAAAGATTAAGAGACAAAAATACATCACATTCATTAGACAAGGTTTTACCAATTGAAAAACGTCTGTTTATTTTACATAAAGCTCCAAAAACTATTTTTCGCTCAAATCAGCACATCTTTGCTCCCAGTCCGTCCCTGCCGGTCCGTGAAAATATGTCTTACATGAAACCGGTCCGTGGCGCAAAAAAGGTTGGGGACCGCTGCTGTAGCCTACAGCTTGCGGTTGCGATGAGCGTACGGTCGGAACAGCACATATTTTCAGGTTCAGCTTCTTAGCAAATCCTGCTTGAAATTGTCCAAGGTTGTCAAAAGGTCCGTGTACCTTGTGGGTCCGTGTACCTTGTGGCCATTGGTTTTTCTATTTTGCAACCCATGTTGACAAACGCAAAATAGGGCCGTAAGATCGTTTTGTCATTTTAGTAACTCAAACACACATTTAAGTATTACGGCTTGTTTTTGGTTGTTTCGGTTTTTTTGGAATAATGAAATAACCATATAACACAAATGGTATAACGGTCCGTGTACGTGAGTTTAATTCCTTGTATCATTATAACGGAACACGCATGAATACGAAAAACGTTTGTGAGTCAGTTTTTTCGTTTTTTTGCAAAAACGAAAAAACGGATTTTGACGTGTTATTTGGTTTTCTCGTTTTTTACACACAAACCATAAAACAACTTTATATTTGGATTTTTCTCACGTGGGTGGAGCTAAGTGTGAAATGCCTGTCATTTGCCGAATGTGTCGTCAGCAGTACCTGTTCCTTCAAAGTAAAAGTTTCCCCCTTCTAACTCGATTAGCCTAATATAGGTTATCTATCAGTTACATTTTAGGGTATTCACGTTTATAAACTTGCCAATTACTCTTTATTGACTTGGGAGTTCGCCCTTCCAACTACTACTTTTTCATAATTGATGTAGGGCCTACCAAAATGCTGTAGGCCTAGTCGTGTTTTCCATTTATATTTGTATTAGTAATATTATAAGATCACAGCAATCAATTGTATTGGCCTGTTAGTGTGGTGGTGTTGCTGTAAATTGTTAGCTAACTGATTATGGATTAAACATTCCATTGAACTTCTTTCACATTATAAGATTAGATTAAACTTTGTCATTGAACAGTACAAGTATACAGTACAACAAAATGCAATTAGCATCTAACCAGAATTGCAAATAGTATTTACAAGTATTAAGTAGCCTACATTAAGTATATGTATATAACAAGTGAAATACATAGATGTGCAAATGGTTATTCTAAGTGGCATTGTAGATGCCAAATGAAGGCGAAGGTTGCATGGGCACCCGGGATGTGGAGATAGCCGCCGTCGGGTCCCCGAGGTAGACATGTGTATGTAACAACTGTAAAAATATATACATCATGGCAATTCTAAATGTGCAGAGGAAAATGGAATGTGCAAGGAGCATGTGCAACTGAAATGCAGGGATAGCAGCATGTGCGGTTCTTATGCACTGATGATCCTGTGTACCCTGCTCAGACACAGCTTGTGCATGTGAGGTTCTTATGCACTGATGATCCTGTGCACCCTGCTCAGACACAGCTTGTGCATGTGAGGTTCTTATGCACTGATGATCCTGTGTACCCTGCTCAAACACAGCTTGTGCATGTGAGGTTCTTATGCACTGATGATCCTGTGTACCCTGCTCAGACACAGCTTGTGCATGTGAGGTTCTTATGCACTGATGATCCTGTGTACCCTGCTCAGACACAGCTTGTGAATGCCGCTAGGCGCTTGACCTCCTCCCTGTAGTCTGTCACTGACACAGAGTTTCATGCATTCAAATTTCCCCCCAGTCATCTACACACCATACTCCACTAATTTAATGGTTACTTTTATGAAATAAGTTGCACTATTAATAATACAAAAGCTGTGTCAAGTTGCATAGGTAGTTTTGATGGAGAGCAATCTTCAAGACATGCCACACATCTTTCATTGGATATAGGTTGGGGCTCTCACTGGGTCACTCAAGGATATTTACCTTTTTATTCCTTGGACCAGTGGTCACCAATCCTGTTGCAGGAGAGCTCCCTTTGTGTAAAGGTTTCACTCCACATGGCCTTAGCTGCCGTTAGTGAGTGGTTGCACAACTTACTAGCACACATATGGTGTACTTTTCTCTGTTTCTTTGTGATGCAACATTCAAGTACCATACAAAGTCAAATACATTTCAACACCTAACTGCACCTTCTCTTTCTGCATGAAATACTGTATCTTAAATATATCCAGATATATGTGTTAGTTATACTACATTCATTTAAGAACTCTGAAATCCAAACAAACATTCATGTACTTTATAAAAAATATCATTTCTGAAGAAGGGTCATTTCAGGTTTCAAATAAATGTTATTACAGACAAATGCAAAAGGGCAACATGGCGTTAAACTTGGAGCTTTTTCATATACAAACTGTATATGTCAACACTTAATAGGGCAACAAGGGATGTTAAGGGTGTTAAGGCGTGTGTGTGTATGCGTGCAGTTGTTTGTCTCTGGGATAGAGGAAGTTATCTTTTCATAGGTTTACAGTTGAGTAAGATGGATCAGATGCATAAGAGCATCCTGGAAGGGCGTATATGTATTGTTTATTACATTGTCATAAATGACTGTCATGTCTGGAAACTGGAGGACTAAAAGTGCCACAATGAATTAAATAAATACACCATTAAATAAATAAATACACCATTAAATAATTACTTAAATGTGTCATTAATGAATTAAAATAGGAATTAAATACATGTGTTCTTAAATGTGTCATGAATGAATTAAAATACCAATTCATTTAATGTAAAATACATATATAATTATTTCACTATTTAAGTATTTCATGGTACATTTCCCAATGCTACATTTCCCAATGCTACATTTCCCAATGCTACATTTCATGCTACATTTCATGCTACATTTCACAACGAGTTGTGTTGCAGTGCTTCATTAATTGTGTTATCTGTCAAACTCGCCCATCAAAGTCAGTGAGTGGGGCTAGCGCGAATCTAATCTGATCCATTGCGTTGGTCTGAAGTAGAGTGCCTGGATAGAGACGATGGAGGATCTTCATGAACTTTCTAGGGAGTTGGTGAGAGACATTTAGACTTAGCTGAGGATGTGGAAGCAGGACCTGCTGACCCAGAGCATGTAGCGAGTAAATATTTTTGCAGTTACATACGCATGTCTACCTCGGGGACCCGACGGCGGCTATCTCCACATCCCGGGTGCCCATGCAACCTTTGCCTTCATTTGGCATCTACAATGCCACTTAGAATAACCATTTGCACATCTATGTATTTCACTTGTTATATACATATACTTAATGTAGGCTACTTAATACTTGTAAATACTATTTGCAATTCTGGTTAGATGCTAATTGCATTTTGTTGTACTGTATACTTGTACTGTTCAATGACAAAGTTTAATCTAATCTTATAATGTGAAAGAAGTTCAATGGAATGTTTAATCCATAATCAGTTAGCTAACAATTTACAGCAACACCACCACACTAACAGGCCAATACAATTGATTGCTGTGATCTTATAATATTACTAATACAAATATAAATGGAAAACACGACTAGGCCTACAGCATTTTGGTAGGCCCTACATCAATTATGAAAAAGTAGTAGTTGGAAGGGTGAACTCCCAAGTCAATAAAGAGTAATTGGCAAGTTTATAAACGTGAATACCCTAAAATGTAACTGATAGATAACCTATATTAGGCTAATCGAGTTAGAAGGGGGAAACTTTTACTTTGAAGGAACAGGTACTGCTGACGACACATTCGGCAAATGACAGGCATTTCACACTTAGCTCCACCCACGTGAGAAAAATCCAAATATAAAGTTGTTTTATGGTTTGTGTGTAAAAAACGAGAAAACCAAATAACACGTCAAAATCCGTTTTTTCGTTTTTGCAAAAAAACGAAAAAACTGACTCACAAACGTTTTTCGTATTCATGCGTGTTCCGTTATAATGATACAAGGAATTAAACTCACGTACACGGACCGTTATACCATTTGTGTTATATGGTTATTTCATTATTCCAAAAAAACCGAAACAACCAAAAACAAGCCGTAATACTTAAATGTGTGTTTGAGTTACTAAAATGACAAAACGATCTTACGGCCCTATTTTGCGTTTGTCAACATGGGTTGCAAAATAGAAAAACCAATGGCCACAAGGTACACGGACCCACAAGGTACACGGACCTTTTGACAACCTTGGACAATTTCAAGCAGGATTTGCTAAGAAGCTGAACCTGAAAATATGTGCTGTTCCGACCGTACGCTCATCGCAACCGCAAGCTGTAGGCTACAGCAGCGGTCCCCAACCTTTTTTGCGCCACGGACCGGTTTCATGTAAGACATATTTTCACGGACCGGCAGGGACGGACTGGGAGCAAAGATGTGCTGATTTGAGCGAAAAATAGTTTTTGGAGCTTTATGTAAAATAAACAGACGTTTTTCAATTGGTAAAACCTTGTCTAATGAATGTGATGTATTTTTGTCTCTTAATCTTTCAGCCCCATCTTTACGTTTCTTAGCCTGGTTTTCCATCGTTATATTGTTGCTAGCTAGCTTTCGATCTGTCAGTCCCACTTTTGTGTGTAGGGGGGCCCTATCACATGCAGGTCCGTGTGCACAGTAAAGAAATAAATTGTTAGCCCAACTGAGCCATGCTGTCACGGAGAGGCTATAGAGACGACAGTGATATCCGAAGTGCGTTCCTTATATCCAGTTTATTCCGTGATTTTGTTTGATTGCTGTCACGGCAGAAAATCCCGTTTTACAAATTATGTTGGAAATGGAAGCAGGGTTTTCAGTGATTTTGTTGCGATCTCAGGATATTCAGCCTGCATCCAAAACACCGGCAGAGTTGTCTCAAACAGGCTTCATTGAGTGGTAACTGTCACGCGCGTCTCTTCCTCTTGACACATGACACGTGATAGTTACCGCTCAATGAAGCCCACAAACTTGCTAAAAAAAATGAGTATACAGGACTCTCAAGTTTTGAAGACAGGCAAGAGTGACATCCCCCCCCCCCCCCCCCCCATCAGGGGGGCAAAATTAATTACTTAATCGCTTTTTACCTGACATCTTTGAAAGGCAGCAATGATTAATGCATCCATGGCCAGGATATAATGATAAAATATGACATGATTTTAAAAGAGACCTATAACATCGACTATGCAAAACACTTAAATGTATTTAGTGCTAATAAAATTATTATGCCTATTTGGAAAAATATGTTTATAATGTGACAATATGTCATTGTGTGATAACGAAAATATGACTAGTCCTAGACTCAGGGGCGATTCTAGGATCAGACCTTTAGGGGTGTTCAGCCCCCAATGACAATGTGACATGAATACAGTGCCTTGGAAAAGTGCTAACCCCCCATGCTAATAACAGGGGCCAGTTGCATAAAAGTAGACCTAGTCTTAGACCTAAATGCAACTTTAAGTCCGACTTGCCATAGACACTTCAATTTACCTGTTGCATAAAGCTTTATGATCAGTGACTAACGTAAGACTGACTTAGCGCTTTGCATTATA
Source organism: Thaleichthys pacificus (assembly GCA_023658055.1). NCBI lineage: Eukaryota > Metazoa > Chordata > Actinopteri > Osmeriformes > Osmeridae > Thaleichthys > Thaleichthys pacificus. Next base: position 2,403,055 of record CM042860.1, on the reverse strand, counting down.
GGTAAAATAAGACACTTCAAGAAAAAATAAAACATGGCGGACATAACAGCGACACTTAACGGAGGAAGATCGAGACATTTAAACCTGATGAAAACCTATATCTGTTGGAGAAATACAATATAAAAAAAGTTGTCTCATTAACAAATAGTGTATCATGCGTTTTTAAGATTCTTTATTTAACCCCAACGCTACTTCCATTGATCAACAACTCCAACGCAGATGGCTGGTGCTAGCATCAATAAAGTGAGTTATGTTGTCATCTACTCACTCGTTTAATAAAATGACATTTTATTCTGCGGAAAAGCAGAACCCAGTCAACATTTTCTGCAGTTACAAATAACACACTTATTTCCTTTCGTAATAAATTATTCTAAGATAATGACGTAGCCTACTAACAGATCGTTGGCATAGCAACTCAGCCCTTACCGCAAGGTTTAGCCAGGGGGAGAGGTGGCTAACTTTTTTACCTCAAATTAAGTCAGTCTTACTATTTATGCAACAGACAGGCTTAGTTAGACTAGTCTAACCTGACAATTTAAGACAGTCTAAGGCTAAGACTAGTCTTAAACTAAGTTTATGCAACTGGCCCCTGGCATGCAAACAGTTCAGGGGTGAAAAAGGTGAGAAGGATGCGGCGAACCCCCAACCTTATAGGGGGGTCCGGGGGCATGCTCCCCCGTAAGAACATTTATGATAATAAACAATAATATATATTTCTTTAATTATTATTTTTAGGGGTGCTGAGATGAAATTTAGGGGTGCTTGAGCACCCCTAAAAAGGGTCTAAAATCGCCACTGCCTAGACCACTTGTTCAGAGCAGGTGTTGTCAGTGAACAGGCTGTAAAACTGTTGGTTAAGTTACAGACACTCATGAAAAACTGCAAATTATTAAGAAACATTTTCTAATATTTTCTAAGTTGTCATTGTTTGTGTCAAACAAGTTGTGAATTAGTTGTAACATTAAAACAGGAGATCATGACTTACTCTGTGTTCAAAGTGATGCTCGAGCTCCAGTGGTTTGCTCTGTGGGTGAACAAAACTTTCGGAAGAAATCACGCAGAATCACGTGAACAAATCCAGGATATGCTTTTTGTCCATTGGTTGTTGCGTTAAATCTTACCCAGATACAATAGTGCTATTTTCTGATTGGCTATTGCGTAGACCCTTTCTTTTTTTTGATTGGGTGATAAGTGGCAGGCTCGACTTACAGTGCGTTCACACTGCACTGTAAGAACTCCAGTGGAGTTCTTACTGTACTGTTCAATGACAAAGTTTAATCTAATCTTATAACGTGAAAGAAGTTCAATGGAATGTTGAATCTATAAGCACTATCAGTTAGCTAACAATTTACAGCAACACAACCACACTAACAGGCCAATACAATTGATTGATGTGATCTTATAATATTACTAATACAAATATAAATGGAAAAACACGACTAGGCCTACAGTATTTTGACATTAGTTTATTTAGCCTGTAGATATCAGTAGGCCCTACATCAATGATTAAAAAAAGTAGATGCATTGAATGAAGTTGGAAGGGCGAACTCCCAAGTCAATAAAGATTAATTGGCAAGTTTATAAACGTGAATACCCTCAAATGTAACTGATAGATAACCTATATTAGGCTAATCGAGTTAGAAGGGGGAAACTTTTACTTTGAAGGAACAGGTACTGCTGACGACACATTCGGCAAATGACAGGCATTTCACACTTAGCTCCACCCACGTGAGAAAAATCCAAATATAAAGTTGTTTTATGGTTTGTGTGTAAAAAACGAGAAAACAAAATAACACGTCAAAATCCGTTTTTTCCTTTTTGCAAAAAAACGAAAAAACTGACTCACAAACGTTTTTCGTATTCATGCGTGTTCCGTTATAATGATATAAGGAATTAAACTCACGTACACGGACCGTACTGGCACAAGTGAAAAAGAGAGAGAGGGGGAGAGATGTGAAACGATTGGGGGTGTTATTACTTCCGAACTCCAGAGGGCAGCAACGACTAGCTTTAAAAAATATATATATTCCTGTGATCTGTAGGCCTACAATCTTGACGACATAGCAGCAGGTTCTTTAGTAGAAGACACACACACCAAACTGGAGGCACATGTTGACGGAGTTTGCTAGTTGATACTTAGTTCATAAATCTTTGATGAACCTTAGTTTCTTATTAGAAACATTACAAGACGAGGCTCCAATGTGTGTTCAAACAAGGCCAAAAGTGCCAGAAGGTATCAGTTGAAAAAGACAATCACACCTGTGCGCCAAACCCTCCCTCCCCCCACCTAAATTACAGCTTTCAGCTCTGTTGTACGTTTTAATGAAGTGCATTGAGGCAATCATAGTGAGCAAGTTGAGGTCATGTGGGCTACCTTTGCAGTTTACATAGAAACACAACTGACAGAGGCACTGTTGTGGATACTTTTGTCAAAGTTCTGAGCATATTCTATGTCCAAATTCAACTTCTTCAAAGTCCAAAAACAGCACGGAGCAGCAATGAGAGGGTTCCCAGGAAAATCTGATTTCCTTTGTCTGTGTTGCACCTTTTATATCCAACAAATTACACCCCTGAACTTTAATGAAGTGCATTGAGGCAATTGAGCAAATCTTCCCTTTTTATTTATAAAAAAACATTATATATATTATTTTCTCATGTAACTTTTATTCAGTTTGGATTAAATGTAGAGTTAACTTGACCCAAAACATTACATTTAAATCTATTCAATTTTGCAAAAGGCCATTGTAGTGACAATACAATTGTTGTCCTTACATCCATCAATGTACACACGTTTTAGCCTACATCAATGCATTCATACCCTGTTACACACAATTTAAAAATGTCCTTTGAAAGAAAATTGCTGTTCTGCTTGTGACGATTTGTATATCAGCCTACACTTCTGTGCTTAAAGTTAGTATACTAGCTTGAGACCACCATAGCTATGGGAAGGAGAGTGAATGCAATTAGAGGGGTGGCTGTGTCTACATACAATTTTTCTTGTTGTTTGTTTATAATTTGCATATAAATGTGTACACAACAGTTAGTTCCAACCAAGTAGGTCTACTTTAATTGGACAGGAGGCATTCCATGAGTGCTGACATTTGACGACCTCAGACAGCAGGGGGGGGCAGTTACATTGGGGCCAGAGGTTCTGTTAGAGGGGCCAGTTACATTAAACATTATTGTTGTCATATAGTTTTCTTCACTGCAGTGCAGGCATTAACAGGCAAAAGCAGTGGCACCCCCAGAAATGTTTTATAGGAGTGGCCAGATGGGGCTACTGAAATCCTGGGGTGGCTTTCCAAAATCAAAAGCCATAACTGAATTTCAGCAATTGTATTATGCTGTTGTAGTATACAGGTTAGTTGAAAACAGCAGCAGACTGGGGAAGGGTGACAGGATCTGAGTGTGGAGATTCATGGATTTATATGCCGGAATGTTTTATATACAGTACACAGTCATCTTTTGTGCAGAATACAGTGAGAATAGAGTATAGAGACTTGTTTAAACAATTGGAAAGCGTGAGAAGGTAAAGAAGTGAGTGGAGAAAAGAGAAGCAGAAAAGTGCAACACCCTCCCATTACCTTTATCTCTAATTCACTCTTCTGAGTCTCATCTGTGTTGTATGTCTGCAAACTGCTATAGTATGGGCCTACACGAAAGTTATTAAGTCATTGGACTTGTGTGGGGAGGGTTTGACTGTGTGATGTGTGATGTGATGACTGTATTCCTCCACAGATACCATGGACTTGGACATGGAGTTGGACCAGTTACTATTCACTTTGACTTGATGGGTGTGACCTGTGAAGAATGAATGGCACCATGCAATGGTGAAAGGCTATAAACCAGGGTTGATTGCAACTGGTGTTGGAAAACACATGTAGTAGGGCAGAATAGAGGAACTGGGCACAAGGTACTGGTTTGGTCCCTGGTTAGTCCCCAAAAACGTGGCAGAAACAGCAGAAAATATTAGATGGCATTGCATCAAGGCCCAATTGGAGCAGAAGTCATAGGATATTTACAATTGTAGTAGGCCAATAGATCTGTTTTAAAAGTTCAGGGGTGTAATTTGTTGGATATAAAAGGTGTAGCACAGACAAAGGAAATCAGATTTTCCTGGGAACCCTCTCATTGCTGCTGCGTGCTGTTTTTGGACTTTGAAGAAGTTGAATTTGGACATAGAATATGATCAGAACTTTGAAAAAAGTATCCACAACAGTGCCTCTGTCAGTTGTGTTTCTATGTAAACTGCAAAGGTAGACCACATGACCTCAACTTGCTCACTATGATTGCCTCAATGCACTTCATTAAAACGTACAACAGAACTGAAAGCAGTAATTTAGGTGGGGGGAGGGAGGGTTGGGGAGTGTTTCTTGCACGGGTGTGATTGTCTTTTTCAACTGATACTGTCTGGCACTTTTGGCCTCGTTTGAACACACACTGGAGCCCCGTCTTGTAATGTTTCTAATATATATTAAAGAAACTTGGGTTCATCAAAGATTTATTAACTAAGTAGTAACTAGCAAACGCGGTCAACATGTGCCTTCAGTTTGGTGTGTGTGTCTTCTACTAAAGAACCTGCTGCTATGTCGTCAAGATTGTAGGCCTGCAGATCACAGGAACATTTTTTTTAAAGCTAGTCGTTGCTGCCCTCTGGTGTTCGCAAGTAATAACACCCCCAATAGTTTCACATCTCTCCCCCTCTCTCTCTTTTTCACTTGTGCCAGTATGCATAATAAGGCCGATCAAACAAATGAGTAAATGGCTCGTTATACCGTTTGTGTTATATGGTTATTCCGTAATTCCAAAATGAAACAAAACAACGGAATCCAAGCCTTTCCCCATAATCTGGTTCTGACATCCAAAATGGACAAAACGATATTACGAGGCAATTTTTGTATTTTTTTTGCAGATACCAGCATGAAGGATATGGAATAATTAAACGAACGAGTAAATGGCTCGTAATACCATTTGTGTTATATGGTTATTCAGTTATTCCAAAATAAAACAAAACAACGGAATCCAAGCATTTCCCCATCATCTGGTTCTGACATCCGATATGGACAAATCGATGTTACGAGCCTATTTTTCATCTTTTGCAGATATCAGCATAAAGGATATGGAATAATCAAAACATCGATTAATGGCTCGTTATACCATTTGTGTTATATGGTTATTTCATTTTTCCAAAAAAAACGAAACAACCAAAAACAAGCCGTTACTAAATGTTAGCCTGACGATGTCATACTCATAATTCTTGTCAGAATATGAGTCTGAGAACTCTCCATTGGGCTGTGACTATGGGGCGTGTTTCAACCGAACCCGGAAAACAAATGCCTCTTCACTCAGTTGGATAGACCTACAACCAATCAGAGCAACGTAGTATGTTAACTTTTACCAAACCCCGTAGGAAGGACGGCAAAAACATATTTTCCATCGACAAATGCCTTGATTGCGTTTCTCTGTTCCTCTTTCAAAACTAATGCGCTGTCGATGTCTTCTAAAACAGACTCGATGGCAGAATCATAACATCCCAGCTCTCCAGCGGTAGCCATGTTTGTTGAAAACGAATTCAACCAAAGCGCTCTTTGGTGACGTGGTTGATTACGTTACTGTTGATCATCTGTCCATCATCGTATAAAGCCCGCCCTGATTTCATTGGTCCGAACAGCTTCTGTTCGGACAATAGTTGTTCCCCAACCGAGACTCCCCAGACCCATCTTCCCGACCAAATTATTTTGTGGGCGGGGATAAATTGGGCTGGCAGCCAGGCTACTTAAATGTGTGTTCGACTTACTAAAGTGACAAAACGATATTACGGCCCTATTTTGCGTTTGTCAACACGGGTTGCAAAATAGAAAAACCAATGGCCACAAGGTACACGGACCAAGAAGGATGCTCGCTTTTACCAGACAGTGACATAACAGCAGTCGCAACTACAACATAATTCACATATTACCCTCATTCCGATAATAGGACAGTGTAGCACAACATCGACATCAACATCGTTTTTCAAGTGCAGCTCCAAAGTACGTCTATTTTCTTGAGACAATCATTCGGACTTTACGAGTAGCACGAAATCGTATAGGCTCTCAAGTGCAGCACAACATAACTTATATTTTGATGAAACATGAATTAAATAGCCTACTGACAGTTTCCTCAAACCCTAAGACGAGGGAACCTAGGCTTGTACAAATCGCCTCGGTTCGTCAAACTACAACTAGCAATACGCTAGGAAGGCAGTGCGCGTTCACGCGTAGGGGAGTGGGATTCTGCGGGGGAGTGAGAATTCGGTCTAACACCGGCATGACCTCACTCTCAGTTAGTAAGTTGTAGTTAGCCTTCACTAGTCATCCTAGATCAAGAATGCTAGCAACGCCACCAGTGTAATTTTACAACAATCATTTTACAGCACGAGACATAAAACTTGAACAACAAATCGAATTGGTTACCTGCAGAATGGGTCATCAAATATATAATTAATTAGCATCGGCATGAATGTGGTCCGCTTAGACAAAATACACCGTTCCGTCAGACCAACGCAAATGTGCTTCAAGGTCAAACGAAAATAGCAAATCAAATAAAGTTAAACTACAATTCTAAATATCGCAAGAATGCGATTTATATGATGGCTTATATACAATACAACAACCAGACATTTAATTGACACGTGTAATACAAAAATATAGTATAAAAGTATACCGCGGTTGAAACGGTATATCTCTCCCCGGTAGACACATTTCTACCGTCGCACGGTATATACCGTCATACCGCCCAGCCCTACTGTAAGTCGCTCTGGATAAGAGTGTCTGCTAAATGACTCAAATGTAAATGTAGAAGAAGCCAGTGCACTGATCACCGGAACAGCTTGAGTTGTGTACATCCGGCTAGAAAGAAAGCGCTTGAAGGAAAACGCTAACTTTCTCGAGCTAAAATTTCGTAAACTATTCGCGTTTTTCACCACCAAAATGTCCAAACTAGAGGTGTTCAAGGATTTTATCACAGAGCGATTAACAACAGCAGCTTTGGAGATATTCGCTGCCGCTGAAAAATCGTTTGCAGAGTTCGAAGAGGAGATTTCTCGTTCGAAGGAGGAGAGTGCGCGACTGCAACGGTTGTTGGACGTTGTTACTCAACCTGAAATCAAGATTCACCGAGCAGGTTCGATATAATAACTGTAATAATTCAGAGCTGCCAACTCTCACGGTTTCGCCGTGTGACACACGCATTTCAACCATTTCTCACGCTCTCACGCCACACATTGTATATCTATATCTCACGCTGAAAAGGCAACGCCAAACAAGTAACGTTAGCCAAGCTAACGTTGTAAACAGTAACGGACGAGGCGCAGGTTAACGGAGTGAAGCATAATTGAAGCGCAAACTGCCGTGTAAACTCGCCTGGGGGGGGAGTGAAGCTCGCCGCGGGGGGGGGGGGGGGGGGGGGGGGGGGGTTGCTACCAAATCTCACGCCAAGGTTTTTGGAAAAGTTGGCAGCCCTGGTAATAATAACTGTCCCTACTCCTTCCCTAAGTACATCAATAATATCAGCGTACATCGTAGCCTACTGTACATTACATCTCACTATTGTGTTTTTATCATAATGTTCAATCAGCAATAAATTCAGTTTTACATTTGTTGACGCTTGGAACTCTCCTGAGGCCTGTTCCATAAAGAGAGTTTACCGAATAAGCCAGACTTATGTCAGTTTGTCTGACTCATTTACTGGCTACACATTAGGGGTGGAACGGTACACTGAAGTCACGGTTCGGTTCATACCGCGGTTCAGACATCACGGTTCGGTACAATGGAGGGAAAAGCAAAACAAACCAGGTTCCTCTACGAATGATTACGGCGCATTGAAGATGACATGTAAATTCCGATTGCGTCAGTAATTTATTTGGCCCTATTTGTATGTGTATCTAATGGCTGGTTAAGCACTGTAGGGAGAAGTTGAAAAACATTTTTTGTCTCGTTCCAGTGATTGGCACACCTGGGTGATGGCGTCGGATATTTTTTAGTCATTTAGCACACGCCAGATGCGTTATATGCGTTAGCATGTTAGATGTATTTCCAGTCACATACCCCACAACCAGTGACGTGCGGGGATGTCAGTAAGAGGCTAGGCACTTAAATGGGAAAATGTGTCCAAACTTTTGACTGGTACTGTACATGTAGAAGAATACAGAATCGAAAGTGCGCAAGTGAGTTTTTCGCTTGTCGTCCGCAGGGAACGGACAGTAAAAGCACTGCTTATTCTACAATTTTTTTGTATTCGATTATGCGTAACTGCTACATTCGTCATCGTAACGTCTAAACAATTGGAATAACACGCATATTGCATATCCCTTGTGCTGCCTTCGGGTCACATGACCCAAAGGTTCATAACGAACCATCGTTGTGTTTACCCAATTTTACCCAATACAAAAACAAATAAAAATAATTTTCTTTTAACCTTTGCAATGTGGGGGGTCTGAGACAGCCAAACTGTTAAAAGAAAATGCTTCACTTTGTTTTTGTATGCGGTATATTTGTCGCAATACGACGGTGGGTCACAATGACTGATGGGTCAGAATGACCCGAAGATAACACAAGGGATATATAAATCACAAGAATAAACAGTAAAAATACAAATCCAAGTTTATTAAATAAAATGATTTAATACAAATGTTTACGTTTGAATTTTGGCAGGGTAGGCAGTGCCTACCTTGCCTACCCAGACTGCACGTCACTGCCCATAACTGCTGAACCACGCTGACACATAGTGCTCGTCTTATCCACCACTCTCTCGCCTGTACTACTGTAACTGAATGGGAAACCCAAGTTTTCCCAAACTTGCAATCTTAAAACGGTCCTCTATTGCTCGTGGGTCGCCACCACTCGCCATACTCGTCCTTAGTGCTGCTAGCTAGCTGCACTGTGCTATCTCTGACTCACGGCGGCGCCAATCAGAGCTACAGATTAGATGTCCCGAAAGAACACGAGTATCTAACAGTAGTTCCGCATTATATTAATTAATTTGCACGCAAGTTTTATTTATTTTTATACTGTGTATTCTCCGTGTAATTTCATGCACCGAACTGTGACGTCCGTACCGTACGGTTCAGTACGAATACATGTACCGTTACACCCCTACTACACACCATAGCCGTTAAATGTATGGCTATGGTAGTTTGTGATTTCAAATGTTTATAGGCATCAGGCATAGGCCTATATCTCAATCTAAATGATCAGAGTATAATTATCATAGCTATTGTTAATAGTAGTCTACAATTGCTAAACAAACCTAAATCCATACCCTCCATTTCCCCGACACAAAAACCATGTTAAAAAGTTAGGCTATGGATAAAGTATTGATTAATAGTAGGCTATTTATTTTAAACAATGTCAAAAAAAGTCAATTTAGATGTGTTTAGAGGGTGTCTGTTTTTTAATCAACGAAGTAAAGGTCTAAAAAGGTCCTCGACCTACGTAGCCTATCGTTCACGTCAATCATGGCGTGTCATTTTATTTTGATGAAGCGGTGGATGAGGGAGCTGTCATTGTACACGATTTAAAGGGAACGTTCTTTCTGGAAGAAGTCACGTGGCCGTGTGCATTGCTCGCTTACTTCAGCAGGAGTTCCGTTCCATTAAGGTGGCTTATTGTAGTTATACCTACATGACCAAGGTAACTTATACTTCGGAACTAGCCTGCTCCGTGTCAGGCTAAAAGTCGAGTTAAACAGACGGGCTCTAGCTAAACTAAGATGTGTTGCAAATAATTTCAAACAGGCAGAAACTGAATCCCAAAAGACAGTTCCGTCAAGTAAATTCCTAGCCTGGCTCTGCCCTCCTACGTACTTCCACTCAATTTTGATTTTGCTTCTGTACTGCGTCTGGGCTTGAGGTACGTAAGTCTCCGGTTAACTTTCTACCTGTCCATTCAGCGAACAGAGGGAGTGGCTGAGAACGATGACGTTGATGTCGTGCGCTAGTTTGTGTTGTAGTTCCATAATGGCGGCGGAGAAAGATGCGAGCAAAGCCATTCAGTCTGTTGTGGCAACGCTGCTGAATATCCAGAAGTTAAAGCCGGAGCAAGAACAATCTTTGATCCCCACGGGGTTCGTCTGATTTTCCAACTAGCTCCGTTAGTCGTGAAGGAGTTGGCTAAGGCGAACGCTAGCGATTGGTTATGGCAGATCCAGAGTGGCTCTGGGCAGATCCAATAGTTTTAAACTTCAACAGAGTACCCGCCTTCAAGGAAGTTAACGCTTGTCAATGGAGTGAGCCCAGACTCTGTACAAATGAAATGTACACGAGTCTGGTTAGGACCAGGCTAGTAAATTCCTGCGCGCAAAGCACTTTGTTCGGAAACATAAGTGCAGACTTTTTGAAGTGCAGACATGAATGAATTTACGTGTTTACTTCATCTCCAAAGAATGTATTAATTTAAATAAACAAGTTAAAGACATAATGTCACTTTAACTGTTTTCAAATGCCATTGGTTAATTGACATAAGGCCTTAGATACTAAGCAGAGCATCTAGACAAGTTACAATCAATTATGTATTATCCGTTTTTTGACAACTCTGTGGATGAAGGTGCCCAGATTATACAAAGAGCGTTTATCCCACCAGCCCCAAGGGTCTTCAGAGACAGAAGTAATGTTTCCCTGACCAGTATATGTGGAAGAGGTATAGGTTCAGCAGGCCCAGCATAGTTTATCTTGATAGATTTTATTGTCATTCAGGGCTTGACAATAACGATGGCCCGGGGCCAGTAAAAAGTAACGTTGGGACAGTTAAACTAGCAACTCACTGGCCCGATCGGGCCACTGCAAATTATTGATTGCAGTTCTATCGCATTGTAAAAGTTAACATCCTTCTTCATGTTTTGCTATCTGCTAAATGCATAAATAACTTTACAGCTTGTTGGCAAAGCAGTTGGCAAAGCAAGAGTTGAGTAGTGAGTATAGTGTCAAATTGTAATTCTCTAATCTCGATTTTTTTTGTGAAGATGGCAGCAAAGTAGAGCTACGAGCTCAAACGGAAGCAACTTTTTTAATGGAACGAAGATGCACTGTGTCGTCTGTCGTACGTTCCTGTCTACAGCAGACAAAAGTGGATCTTTTTACACAGGCACTGACAATTTTCGAAAACAATCCCTGACCAGCCATGCTAGCAGACAGCACCTGGTTTGCGTGACAGCTAAGCGGATGGTTGACAATCCATCTTCCAGGCCGTTGACCATGCTGGTCAGGAATTTAAATGCAGATGCCCATCGTGTTATTGCACGATTTATAACAACGGCATATCACGTAATTAAGACGGGCCAGCCGTTCGCCTCGTTCCCCCAAGCTATTGAACTGCAGCAGAAGAATGGTGTCGTCTTGATTACTTAGTATCATACTGATGAAATGCTATGGAAGCTTTTATATATTAGCATTGAGGGACCAGAGGTTTCAGTTTCAGCCAGAATAACACAATTTTTAAGTCTTTGGTTTTGTTGTAACAATGATAAATTACAACTTTTGGAGGGGGGGCCAGTAAAAATGGTCTTGTTTTTAAGACATTTTTTTTTGTTGAGCCCTGGTCATTACATAGAAAAACACTTAAGCAACTCTTAAGGATGGCAATGAACACATAAGAGCAGCCTACCATCCTTCGTAGAAAATAGTAGAAAGGAGATAGTAGACTATAATAGTAGAAATTAGGGTAGTAGACTGCAGTCTATGTAGGTAGGCCTAGACTATGTAGTCTGCTGGAATCACACACAAGGAAGCAAACTCACTGTAGCCAAGCCTTGACCACTGTTTAGTCTGTCTGCATCTCTGTGTGTCTTTGCATGTGGGACATTCTTGAACAGGGTTGGTGACTTAAAAAAAGTTTAGCAAAGGAAACTATGCCAGGAAATATGAAGGGTATACCTTGCTCCAAAGCAGTACCTGAATATTATCATCAGTTTTCCAGGTCATCTTGAAACACAAAGAACACAAGGAGACTTTTTATTCAATTGTATAAAGCATTTTCATTGTTTAAAGGGGCGATTGATTGCAAAACCGATTTTACCTTGTCATAGTTGAAAAATGACAGTTTGGTGTGTCAAATAGACATACAGTGAATCTCAAAGTCCATTGAAACCTCTTTCCTATCAAAATTTCACTTTTTGAAACTGCAACCTGAAAACGCTAGCTTTTGAAACAGTGCCTTGTTCTGTGGGAAGATGGTGAAAAGTGTCTCCATTTTCAATATCTTGAAAATGTATGAATTTTCTTTTTGGTAATTCCTGTGGAAGTACCGAGCAGCGCGCAGTTAGCTAAAAAAGTGTCGGAGATCTACGCGACCTCCGTTTATGTTCCTGGACCAGAAAACCAGAGGGCGGGTACATTTACCCGCCCTCTGGTTTTCAAGATATTGCCTACTCCAGGCTAGAGTAGGCATGTGAACTAGTTTAGCTTGCTAACGCAAGAGCATAGGTAATGTGTGATGATTTAGTTTATTGGCAATGGGGCTAACACGTTATTTCATGTTCCTGACTGTGTTTCATTCGAATAAATAACCCGTACATGTAAATCTACAATTCACGATGCATGTTTGTCCAGATCTTTGGCAGGTTATTTTTTATCTAGCTAACTCAGTTAGTTGAATCACGATATAGTTTGGTTGCTAAGCTGTAACGTCCTACCCACTTAAGTCGATCCAGTTTGCTTCAACAACAGAAGTGGAAACAACTAACGTTATAATTTTAAATGATATCTAGTCAATCTGTTGAAAACAGTGTTGTGTAGACACAATAGATTTATTTGTACGTTTTTATTTCAAGTCTCCACCTTCGTTGTTTCAGTGAGTGTTGGCTGTGTTGCGTCTTTGCTCCACAGCTTCACTCGTTGTAAACAAACCAATCAGCGCGCAGCTCATCTATATATTCATGAGCATACCATAAAAGGAGAAAACCTACTCTTATCACCCAAATAAAAGTACCCCCCCGGAATAAAAGTACCCCCCGGAAAATTGCCAAATCAGCACGCAAACTGTGTCCATATGCTATCAAAATGTCTTCCTACCAGTGTAAGTGCGCATCTTTTACTGTCACTTGCAATCAGGAATAGAAATGGACAGCAAATATACCATTGCTAGGAAAAAACTTCAACACTTGTAGTTTGGAAATACATAATCATTGTTAGAAAATTTAAAAAAAGAGGCTGTCTGGTTACAAATATATGGTAGTACTTTTCCTCAAAAACTTACAGTCAACATGACTGCAACATAACATGAAAACCACTGGAAATACATAGTTATTACAAAGTAAAAAAAATAGGCTGTCTAGTTACAAACATACATGTACTAGTACTATCACTTTTCCTAAAACAGCTTACAGTCAACATGACAACCACTACCAAATAAAGCATTGCTAGGAAAATACTTCAATGCCTGTAGCTTGGAAATACATAGTTACAAATCTGTCAAATAACAAACATGCCATGACTACTGGTATATCTCAACAAACTTATAGTAGACACGACTGCCGCGCAGCACAATTGCAGGTGCTGTGATATTTCTAATGACATCATCTCGCAGCACCTCATATTCCGCGTCTTGTGCGGCATGCAATCCTGAACTTGCACCAGTACTAGTTACAGTAGCTAATGTCGTTAGCTAATGTAAGCTACTTGCCAGTAGCTAGCTAGCTAAGGTAGCTAACTTTTTCACATCAAAGAGTTCAAATTTATCTTCCCTTCCGAAAAAAAAAAATGGAATTTTCTAAAATTATGTCTCGATTTTCCCCCAAAAACTAAACATACCGTCCAAAATAAGAACATACCGGGTGGATTTTTCGGGTAAAAAAAATAAACGTACCGGTATGTTTATTTGGGAGATAAGAGTAGTGTTTTTTCCCGGGAAAATTTCAGAGGATGTATCAGGGGGCATAGAACAGCACCCGGGCCATTTTCAGCCCAACCAATGTTACATACCCTATTCGGAGACCTTAAGGAACAGTGTGAAATACCCCAAAAACCCAGTCAATCACCCCTTTAAAGTAACCTATATGTTGACAAGCCTCTATATTACTTCATCCTCTCCTTCTGGCTTCCCCAATATTGTAGGTGCAATATACTGTCCCCAAGGGTGTATCCAGGCCCACTGGAAGACTCAGGGGTGACTGCCTGGTGCCCCCAGGGTTGACAACGCATTTCTAAAATGGTCTCTAGAGTGGCAAAAATTAGATCAAGTGCTTTACTGTCTGCCATTCACATTGTGAAATATGCTTGAGTGCCCAGGGTGCCCCTTAACGCAATAAATGATAGTGTGCCCTCTGTACATTTCAAAACATGTCTTAATGAGTTCCTTTATAGTAGAGAAAATGTGATGCAGTAAGTACTTCCAATGGAAAAGGGTACTGTTATGAAGTGCCCTTTATGCTGCCCCTACATGACAGTGTCCCAAATGGTGCCCTTTCCAAAGAAGACGATTAGATGCTGTACCCAACAGTCTCCCCTACAATGTGCCCACTAGGGCATGCTTTCCCAAAGTGAGGCTGTGACGACACTTGGGGTGTCGCCCCATTCCCATTGTTACACTGGTGAGAGCCCATGTCGTGCAGTAGCAGCCCTTAACATTTTTCCGCCCCTGTCCTACAAACAGCCACTGTCCAAGCCCCCTCTGGATCTGTGGAGGCAAACTATGCTAATTGGAAATATGGGGCAGCTGTCCATACACTGTCAGCCAGAATAGTAATAATTGGATTTGGATTAAATATGCGTGCAATATATATATATATATAATATATATATATATATATATATATATATTGCACGCGCAATATAAAAATTATATATTCTTAGTCATGCTGAGCAATTTTAAATGACTGTTCTGCCAAGCAAAGTGTGCTACAGTTTGGGTCACCTTCTGATCTGAACGTTTCTGCTGGATCTGTGCAATAATAATTATTTCAGTGAATCCCCATTTTAGTCATGGTTATCTTTCCCTTTTATCTTAAAGCTCAGCATTTAGCCTATCAGTTAATAAATGTGTGTGGCAAAGTTATTTTGAAGTAATTTATCAATTTTGTTCAAGATGTGAAGACAAAAACATTATTAACCCGCATCAAGTGCAATTAACCATGGCCTTCTTCAGTGTTTAGAATTTTATCTTACAATTTTCAATTGCTGCCATGTTCTTTTTTGGGATATTACTCTCAATCTCTTGTTGAGAATATTGGCCATAGGCTACTGTCAGACTGGTTTCAGACAGCTCATCAAATTATCAGTAGGCCTAACTGCATATAGTTATATTAAGTAGATTTGGTAGACCTACAATTTACGCAATTTAACGGTCGTAATGGTTTGACAAGTTGTCTCCCTTGCCGTGTTAATTGCGGCAACATTGCCCGTTTTGGAGAAAATATCCTTTTACGCTGCTGAAAATAACACCCCTCTGCTGGTTTACGCGTTTTGCAACATAACTCCTCTTTTCGACGATCGCCTGATCTGGGCTGCACAGTCTAAGCTTATTGAGGTCTAGCTTGAATTAGCGTTGCCTGTTAGTGGAACGTAACGTTAGTGAGAGAGTTCAAAGCGTCAACAAATGTAAAACTTATTGCTCATTTAACATTGTGATAAAAAAACACAATTGTGAGATTTAATGTACAATACGATGTACGCTAATACTGTTACAGGGCTCCAGACAAACTTTTTTTACTAGGAGCACGGTAGCCCCTGACTGAATTTTAGGAGCACAAGCAGAAAATGTAGGGGCACACCTTATATTAACCTGCATGCAATTATTAATGTCACTAGAGAGGGTACAATTCAGTGGCAATTTTAGACCCTTTTTAGGGGTCGCCAAGCACCCCTAAATTTAATCTCAGCACCCATAAAAATAATAATTAAAAAATATATATTGTTTATTATCATTTGATGCTGGTAGTTCATGAAGAAAGGGACATCCATAGTTTTTTCATTCATTCATTATTTTGCATAATAATACATAAATGTATGAATTGTTATCCAGTGAAATTAGGGATTTATATTAGCAAAGGGGTTTAGCACTTTTGCAAGGCACTGTATTCATGTCACATTCTCATTGGGGTCTGAGCACCCCTAAAGGTCTGATCCTAGAATCGCCCCTGGTACAATTTCTGGGGAAATTGTGGGGTGTGCTTGCGTCGGTTGCAGATGGGTCCGTTTTTTACAGACCTTTTTACAACTGATATACAGCGACGCACCACATAAGTTTGAGTTTAAATACATTATTTAATGTGACATTACGTACTGCAAGTCTTCGCTAAATGACTTAAATGTATGATGCGCTTTTCGATCAGTCCTCCGACACCTCAACACTATACTTGCTGAGTATAACAGCGCAACAGCGCAAACACAGGCAGGGATACAGTAGCAACGCTAGTGCTAATAAGTATTTAGCTGCTCAGCTCCATGATGCCGGGTAAGAAGGGCTTGTGAAACTGCTCACCAAAATAACGAAGGGGAACCCACTTGTCTGGCAGATTAAGGGCCAATCCCATTACTCCCCCTTGCCCCTAGCCCTTACTTTTGCGCGTTCACGTGAGAGCTAGTGGTGTCCCAATACTCTTTTTGAGCTAGGGGTAGGGCAAGACGAAGGGGTATACACCCCATAAAACCAAGTAAGATCAGGAGCTTACTTGAAACCTAGGGCTATGTGAATACTGCGCGACCGGCAACAATGGCGGCCAGGTAATCCAGAGAGTCCGATAAATTTAATATTTTCGTCTTAATTAATTGATACAAAAATTATGATAGTCTTGTTTTGTGCTATACACAGTCCTGTACATATATTTGCAACCATTTTCCTAATTGAAACGTTTCTAAAAATCGCTAGTTTGCTACGCTAATGTTACAGTGCTGATTTGCACAACAGTCCCGCATTTCTCTCACTAGCATGTCTACAGTTTTAAGTAAACTCCATTAGCAGTGAATTTCGTTTGATATCAGTGCATAACCCTACTTTCTTTGGAGATGTCGATACGTGCTAGATGACGTACCCGTAACCAAGTGGCGTCCCATTTCTTAGGGATATGTAGCCCTTACCCCTCAGTTTAAAGGGCCAAGGGCTAGGGGTAAACTAAGGGCTAGGGGTAAGGGGGAGCATTGGGATTGGCCCTAAGACTAGCTACGATACTAATACCAGAGAATGTCTAATATAGAGAGAACTGCCACTCTCGGGAAACTTCCGGGTTCTGAACTGGTTGCAGTTCCACTCTACTTCCATATGAGGGCGCTAACGGTCGAGTGCAGAATGAATGGAGGTCTATGGAGCTATACCCCTCAAAATCCACTTTTCTCAGGATCGAATTTTTTGTCTAGTAATTTGAATTCTGAATTCGAAAGGGGAGGCAAAAAAAATACACACCGCTTGGTGATAGATTTTTTTTAAAGTCGCCTTTCTGTTCTAAAAAGCCTTTTAAAATGTAATTGACGTCATACACATTGTACGGCCCGAGATACTGCTTGACGGCAAGCTCTGGTTACTTCCACTTTTCTCTCGAGGCATCGACAACACAGCTGACAGGTTAGGCTCTCACTGTCAATACACATGCTAGAAAGAGTTTTGGTTTGCTAATGTTGTTGCTAATGTTGCTAATGCTCTGACATTCTGGTTCTGCTTCGGATGCCATCAAGCGGGATCTCTGGTCGTAGTCAGTCCTTCACTAACCAATCAGCATTCGTTAGCAGAATACTAGCGTGTTATGGGCAACAACGACTTACCCTGTAAGAAATCGAAAGGACATAAGTACTCGTTCATTCAACTTTCGACCCGTAATCCATGTTGAACATGCAAAAACTACAATCAAATCTGAGATTTCTCAACGACAATCAGGTGAGAGACAAATGTAGCCGTTTAGCTCCATAGACTCCCATTCATTCTACACTCGACCACGATCACTCCCAGTGGAACTCTGGTGGAACTGCAACAAAATTCGGTACAATGGGGCTTAATAGGGAGTGGCCAGGCTCTCCTTAAACAGGCTCTGCTAATGCTGAGGACTCGCTGATATCGCTGTCTTACTAGAACGTCGTATCTATGCGTCGTTGCTAACGTGTGCTGACGTTGTGCACACCCAATAAATTCCAAATTTGTAGGTCGCACATGCGCGAGTGCTTGTACAAAATGCTCCCACTGTCTCAAAAACTGGTCACAAAATGCGACCATTTGTCATGTGTCAAATGACGTTGTGTCCTTGGGCAAAGCACTTCACTCTACTTGCCTCGGGGGGAATGTCCCTGTACTTACTGTAAGTCGCTCTGGATAAGAGCGTCTGCTAAATGACTAAATGTAAATGTAACTAGAGAGGGTACAATTTCTGGGGAAATTGTAGGGTGTGCTTGCTTGCGTCGGTTGCACAGGGTCCGTTTTTTAATGAAATTTTTACAACTGATATTTCTGTATATTTTACATAAAAATGCATACTTATTATTTATAAAGATTACATAGATTTAAAAGCATCTTTTTTTTGCTGCTCATTTACAAATCAAAATACGAGTGAAGTGTAGAATGAAATAATGTCTTCTCATTTCCCCTGCAAGAGGCAGCCTCATAGCTGAATCAAAACGAATACATTTGGCAGACCGGTGTAAAAATTGACCTAATCTCTATTACTTAAACGTCCTTTTAAGTTTTTCCCTTCTCGTGATATTTTCCAGCATTTAGCCTACTCATATTGCATTCTTTCATTAATAAAGTATCCCCTTTGAAGATTATTCTACGACGTTACCGGCAGTAGAATATGGAATCGCGATTCAAACAGTACCATCTGCTAACTGAAAATATGCCCCCAAAAACCTAAATAAGCTTGACATTTATTTAGTGGAAAATCGCTCGTTAAAAAGCTCACAGGTAGCGATCATTGTCAGTAACAACGCAAAATGCGATATAGCCCTGTGTGGAGAAGCTGCCCCGGTAAATTGTACTACTACAGTACAGTACTAGACTGGCAGTGCTCGTCTTGGTAGCGATTGCGTTGGTTGAATTGGATGTAACGTTCCGTTGTACGGTTTAGGCTGAAATTAATTATTTTCATGTACAGATGAACAGAACAAAGTTTAGGCTGTGGCAATGAAGTTCAGGTTAGTAGTTAGACGTTTGACTTCCTAAACAGCTGTGTAGTGCTAGATGTTTTTGCAGTGTGTCTCGCGTAGGCTACAGCGTTGCAGTGAGCAACACTGGTTTGTAACCACAGGTAATGATAATTTCACCAACAAATCGTTTACTTGTAATGTAATGTCATAATAAATCCTACAACGAAAATGTATTTGTGAGGAATGTTTATTTTAACGACTGAAAACAGATGCATCATAGATCAATGTAGTATGTGTTGCCCGGGCAACAGAGGCTAATGTCATTATGCTAATGCTCCAGTGAAATAGTAGACTACCGTTTCCGAAAGTAGACGTGGGCCTACTTCCTTAATAATATCAGCTAATATTGTACATTACATTTCACAATTGTGTTTCACATCACAAAGTAAAATGAGTAAATAGTTATCACCCTGGCCTCTTTGCTTGTGGCGTTTCTGCAGCTGCCTTGCAGTAAAGCTATAGTTAGCCTAGCTATCCCCCAAGTTAACAGATGCGAAACGAATGTTCTGCTAAAGGTAGTCACGCGTGTTTTCGTGACGTTAGTGACGTAGTGACGTTAGTAACGTCAGTGACAGTGGCTAGCAAATTAGCCACCGTTAGCTTCACTTTTCGCCACAAAACTTTACTTGAGCCTAAAACCATGCAACGGAACGTAAATCCCAATACAAGCAACTCAATCGCTACCCAGACAAAACTTTTGACACCTAGGTTGTCTATGTAGGCCAAATATTGACTGAGTTTTAGGGGGGCAAAAAGAAATAAAAATAATAATAATAATAATATATATATATATAAGGAGTCAGGTGGCTGAGCGGTGAGGGAGTCGGGCTAGTAATCCGAAGGTTGCCAGTTCGATTCCCGGTCATGCCAACTGACGTTGTGTCCTTGGGCAAGGCACTTCACCCTACTTGCCTCAGGGGGAATGTCCCTGTAATTACTGTAAGTCGCTCTGGATAAGAGCGTCTGCTAAATGACTAAATGTAAATGTAATATATATGTGAGAGAACAAAGGTTGTGCCCTTGCCGAAGGCAAAGCACACCCAAATATGTAAATGGAACTGTTTACTCTGCGTATATGTAAAAACCACTGTGATTTCCCACACTGACAATAAGACTTACATTTGTCTAACATAAGTCTTACAATAACTTTGACAGGGGACAGTTTCATGGTTTGCAGATGAGCAGTACTGAGTCTACAAATGTTGTTCAGATGTATGAGGATGTAGTTGATCGGTTTACCTCGAAGAATGACAACCCAACAGTGACTTTTGTAAAGGCTTCTCACAGAACAATGGCAAAAAAAAAAATTCTGACTGGAGGGTTGGATGCTTTTCAAGCAGGACCAGTCTTGGTATGGCCATCAGAACTAGACACTGACTGGAAAGCACAAGTATGCTACTATAACTAGAGCTTGTTTGTGGGAGCAGAGATCATTTTGTCATTATCCTTTTTTAATCCAACCTAATCAACACAATAAAGTAGGCTTGTTTTGTCCTTGGCTAATGCATGGACCAGGGGCGTCGTTAGACCCTTTTTACTGAGGCACGTGTGCTGTGAGCACAGCGCACCGTCACTTCAGGAGTAGCTCTGTACAGGATCGTGAAAGTGTTATTATCAGCGGTGGAGCCTACATGTAAAGATGTGTTATGCCAAAGCAGTATCCCAACGCCTGTAAAATCAAAGCAGTTAAACCGAAAACTCAAACCCATGCCCGCAGAATTCCATGTCAGTGCGCTCTTCTGAGCTTGCCAAATAGCCACTGCAGCACGCACACAGAAGTTCAGGTGTCGGACTCTGCACACAAGTCAGAGGTAGGCTAAGAAAACATTACAAAACTAAAGAAAGTTTCTAAATGATAGGCCTACCGATCATCTTATTTTGACTAAACCATAAAAACAATATTACATGAAGCTCCAAAAAAAGTATTTGCGCTCAAATGAATGCGAGCATTAACTATTGATGTCCCTGCTAAAGCTGATATCAAACTTGCGTATCTGAACTGTTGTATAGTGGGTTAAGCAAGGGGAGTTTCTATAGCCGAGTAGTGTATTGTGCGCAGCAAGCTTGGAAGAAAAAAAAGGGATATGAATAGGGGCCTGTGCCCCAGTAGAGCTTTATGTCTAACAACGCCCCTGGCATGGACATTAAGATGCTTGCATTTGCCTTACTTCACTGATCCAAGTTATCAACTATTGTATGTCTGGCAGAATAATGTCTCTGAGGCCAAACTCAATCAACCTCCTCCCTTGATGTATCATACTCACTCATCATGTCTTTGCTTTATTAAATCTTTCTCAAAAGATTGCTACCAGTGCTGTAGGCCTGTTGCAGATGTTGACAACACCTGTCTGTGTCTTAGAAGAGGTACCTTACACCTTAGACTTGTGTACTGTAGCTACCTTCACTGCAGTTACACTGGTGTCTGTCTAGTGTGTGATTCAAAGTGTAAATGAGGCAGTCGTTTCCTAAGCAAACTAATTTGAGACTACACAACACAGATGTAGTGTTGCTATTTAAGCAAATCCACCAAAAAACTCAAATGTAGAATTCCATAGTTGTTTAGGAAGCTATAGCACGGACAAGCTAGCACCCCCACTACTTCAGTCAAAAGTCCCAGATCAGTTTTTCAATTGATGAAACAAACTATCATGTAAATTAAAGCCAATGCCTGTATGTGGCACTGGGGTTTTAACAGTTTAAGACGTCTGTAATTAGCCGAGTGGTCTTTACACCCTTGGCTACTAACCTGAACTTCAATGCCACAACCTTAACTTGATGTCAATCTGTTCAGGAACATTTCCTCTACAGGACTGTGAAACCGCTAACATTTTCCAGTTGGGACTTTTGAGATATTTGAGTTTATGCCCGATGAGTGCCCGCACCCATTCACTGCAACGAAATAGCTTAATGGAACTCCGACTCGGAATCTGAGCTTCAGGGATGCTTGACAAAAAAAGACAACATTTGGCAGAATGGTTAATGTGATGTGTTCCCATCGTATTTAAGACAAAATATTTTACAAACAAGAGGTTTGTTAATGTAACTGTATACATATATCTCACCCATACTGGCTAATCAGCTAACATGTTAAAGTAGTCTACTGTACATCCAAAGTCGCTGTCGTGAAACTAGCCTCTTTTTCACAAACTGCTGATTAACGGAAGTAGCTTCAAGGTAAAATTACCGTCAGTCCAGCTGCCGAAAACACCCGCTCTGAGGGGACTGACGTTGCCGTGATACACAGGTACCTCCGTGCTAACTTGGCAAGCCTGGGGAACCTTATTCCATTCACTTTCCACCAGTCTGTAGGGGTGCAATCGAGGGGTGGGGGAGCTTCCCTCAGAAAGTTCTGAAGTTCTGCTTCGATGCCAGACTCGCATTGAGAGGTATAGTGCTCCCCAAGGAGTTGTGTCATAGCAGAGACCTGGGACTGGGAGGCCGCGACTCAAGTGTTTGCGCTCCCCTCATCCGTGTCAGACAACGCAGGCTCCTCGTCACCCCCAGCCTCTGGGATAGCCGCCCTACCGATCTCCACTGCTTCTCCCAGTTCAACAAGTTTCACTTTACTAGCCATTTTCTGTGCTGGTGTAAGAAAGCCAAGGTGCTTGTGACGAGGGTCCAGCATTGATGAGATCATGGCGGCGGATGACACAAACTCATCAGACTGAACCTGTAAATTATGGCGGAAATCAATAAGATTGGCATCTGACCTGTTTTTCCGTCTCAGGGTACCTGCAAATGCAGACCGAATTGCCTATTTATTATGGAAATCATTTAAACTAAGATAAAAAGTTTAGCTTACATGCATTCGCTTGATGAGGGAGGACCGCACTTTAGCTTTGAATTCGATGAGTCTGGACCCGTCTTCCTCACTGTGTATGAGGTGGATATTGATGAGGTTGAAGGTGACGGGATACGTGTTCAAGATGGAGACGTCTTTCTCTGCAGACATAACAGTGGTGGCACATTTAAGTGCTGACGGCACAGGCTGTGTGTCCTCCATCATCTGCCAGTATTCATCCTTCAACTCCAGGATCCGGGCATCTTGAAGCTTGGTCATGGTTCGGTCCGACAGCACAGCAGCAACAGCCCACCGCTGCTCCACCAGCCGATCAAACATCTCGCACATGGAGTTCCACCGTGTTTTACACGACTGGATAAGCCGGTGAGTTGCGAGGCCTATTTGTTCCTGTTTCTTTTGCAATGCATTGGTTGCTACAGTGCTGTGATTGAAGTGGCTAACAAGTTTACTAGCCGCTGATATTACCCGATATAGATACAGTGCAAATCCGTCATTTATGGCCAACTGGAGTGTGTGCAAAGCATGCGACGGAAATCCAGTTCACTCTAGTGGGATTGTTGGCAGCAACAATATTGGCCGCGTTGAACGCATGCAATAACTCAGTCTTCAAGTCCCCATTGCTCTACAGCTCCATTCATTTTCTCAGCAAGGTGGTCAGCTGTATGCCGGCCTGGCAGGCTTTCTGTGAGCAGGACCGCTGAGTTCATTTGCCAGTCATCACTGATGTAGTGGCAGGTGATTGTGATGTAGCTCTCAGCTGTTAAAGCGGTCCAGCAGTTGGTGGTTAGAGCAACTCTTTCAGCTGTGCTCAATTCTTTTAACAGCTCCGGCTTCCGTTCTTCGTAGCGCGTTTCTACCAGTCTGGTGATGGTACATTGTGACGGAATGTGATATGCCGGTTCCAATAAGTTTATCAGTTGTCGAAAACCTTCGCCCTCAACAATACTTAAGGGTAGCATATCCATCTCGATGAACTTGCAGATCCGTTGGGTAATTTTCTCTGCTCGTTGTGCATCGCAGCTCCTCCATGCTAACACCTAGTTGATGGTCGGTTGAACTTGAGAGCAGGATGCACCGCCACTAACCAGGGTCGGATATACGTTTTTCAAGTGGTACATCATTTCAGTCGTGGAGGAGTTGTATTTATACTCAACTTTGCAGTGTTGGCAGTGAACAACGTAATTTTTTAAGTCAAAATGGTCCCACGCTACACTTCGCCGTGACCTCTTCATGTTTACTTTTGAAATACATGGAAACTCGCGGGTAACTAAGTAGGCCTGTGGCGTGTTTTTCAAACATTGCCCTTGTGTGGTAAAATGTTTAATTGCTGCCACATAGCGAAATCCATTGCATTCCTTCAATACTCAGAATACGCAAAAGAACATGCATTAGTTTTATCGATGAATAAATGTCATCGACAAAATTCTTAATGATCAATTAATCGATTGTCGATTAATTATGCCCATCCCTACTTTCAAGTGCACTTTCAATTAATGTAAGTACTTCAAGAAGTAAATTTAATGAATGTCCATTTACTTTGATTTACTAATATATTTAAATGTTTATGGGCCCCTCAAACGCCGCCGATCTTGCGTCACTTGACGAGAACGGGGCCCTCGCCAAGTGACACTGCAGGTTATTAGCTGAAAGAAGCTAATCACTGCGTATAATCCCCCCCCCCCCCGAGACGAGCTTTCACGTCTGTTTCAACCCCCCCCCCCCCCCCCTCCACGCATTGACCGTGAGACACACGCATTTCAGCCCCTTGGCTGAATGCTTGAGAACCCTGTTCATTGAGAACCCTGTTCACCCCTATTCATTTTTACGTTTCATTAGGCCTATTTGGATGGAACCGGTAAGGTTGGCTTGTATTTGCATCATTGTATTTAAAAGAACGTTAATAATAGTAGGCTAGCCGTTTGTCCCTGTCGATGGTCTATTCAAAAATCGCCTGATATCCATGGCTAATTAATCCATTCCGAACAGGTAGGCTAATCCACAACATGTATGTGTGTACATACTTCGTGGATCCTGATTGGTGTCAACGCATTGATTGGAGGGTCACAGACCATACAGCGCAGATGAAATGATTCAGACTACAGTGTTTATATGTTAAACAATATGAAATTTAGTCTTTGGTGTTTTAAAATTACACCAAATTTATTTTGGATTATTCCAACGGCAGAATACGAGGCGCAGGGAACTTAGATGTGCCTAAACGCGCATAAACGCTATTTAGAGGTGGATAAACGCAATTTCTGCAATTTAGAGGTGGATAAACGCTATTTCCGAATTTCGGGAGGTGCGTAAACGGCGTTTAGCCCCCACTACATCCCTGGTTACAATGGTAAACCATAGGGGTGGAACGGTACATGTATTCGTACCGAACTGTACGGTACGGGTGTCACGGTTCGGTGCATTAAATTACACTGAGAATACACGGTATAAAAATTAATAAAACTTGCGTGCAAATTAATTTATGTAATGCGGAACTACTGTTAGATACTTGTGTACTTTAGGGACATCTAATCTGTAGCTCTGAAGCTCTGATTGGCGCGGCCGTGAGTCAGAGATAGGCTAGCTAGCAGCACTAAGGACGGTATGGCGAGTGGTGGAAACCCACGAGAGATACAGGACCCGTCGGCATTTTTAAGATTGCAAGTTTGGGAAAACTTCAGTTTCCCATTCAGTTACAGGCGAGAGAGTGGTGGATAAGACAAGCACTGTGTGTCGGCGTTGTTCAGCAGTTGTGGGCAGTGACGTGCAGTCTGGGTAGGCAAGGTACTGTAGGCACTGCCTACCCTGCAAAAATTTAATTTTTTTATTAAATAATTTTATTTAATAAACATGTATTTGTATTTTTACTGTTTATTCTTGTGATTTATATATGCAAAATGTGTGTTATTCCAATTGTTTAGACGTTACGATGACGAATGTAGCCATTATACGCATAATCAAATCAAATAAAAAAGTAGAATAAGCAGTGCTTTCACTGTCCGTTAACTGCGGACGACAAGCGAAAAACTCACTTGCGCACTTCGATCCTGTATTCTTCAACATGTACAGTAGCCTCCCAGTCAAGTTTGGACACATTTCCCCATTCAAATGCCTATAGCCTCTTACTGACATCACCGCACATCACTGGTTGTGGGGTATGTGAGTGGAAATACATCTAACATGCTAACGCATATAATGCATCTGGCGTGTGCTAGCTAAATGACCAAAAATATCCGACGCCATCACCCAGGTGTGCCAATCACTGGAACGAGACAACAATTGTTTTTCAACTACTCCTCCCTACAGTGCTTAACCAGCCATTCGATACACGTACAAATAGGGCCCAAAAAATTACTGACGCAATCGGAATTTACATGTCATCTTCAATGCGCTGTATTCACTCGTAGAGGAACCTGGTTTGTTTTGCTTTTCCCTCCGTTGTACCGAACTCGTACCGAACCGTGATGTCTGAACCGCGATATGAACCGAACCGTGACTTCAGTGTACCGTTCCACCCCTAGTAAACCAGCACAACTATGACAATTACCACACAAAAAAACACTACATTCTAAGCAGACACATTAAAAAACGAAATTAATGAAGTTACATTTGTATTTCGAACAAACGGCAAACTTATCAGCAAATTGTATCACTCAATTTACCGCCTGGCATCATGGGAATTGACCAGCCAATGTATCTTCATTTTCACATCGTTATTTCGTTCTTCAGTCATTTTGACAGTATAACTTTCACATGCATAATGCAACCCTTCTGTCTGCTTCTTTCTCAAATAGCTTTTTCGTTTTTTCCATTAATACTACAATTGATAATTATTAGTATAGTATAAGAGTATAGGGCTTCAAAATGTTTTCTCAGTAATTAAGGTTGCAGCTTCAGTAACAAAAAAGATTCAATGTGCAATGCATAATAGATTTTCCTAGACATGAATAATTAGAATATACAAGATGGATCTAAAAAATGTAACTTGTACTTTAAAAGTATTTTGACTGTTTTTGCTGTATAATAAAAGAAAACGTACATCCTACTCCAGAAGAAATGTATACAATTTTTTGTTTCTAACCATACTTCTTAAAAGTATATCAAAAGTGAACTATTTTCAAAGCATACTTAAAAGTATATCAAAAGTGACTATCCATTTTTAGTATACTTATAGTATACTTTAATATACTTCTTTTCGTAAGGGTAGGCTGCAGTCAATTGAACCAAAAGTTGAATACACCAAAATACATTCATTTATCCAAAGAGACAAGTAAAGTGTGCATGCAGAAAGTAGGGATCATAAGTGTACAAACAGTATTTCAGTTGTCTGAGTCAAGGAATTGTCTGTATTTACTAGTCACATTGTTAGGTAACCACATCTTAGCACCCAGGCATGGTGAACAATAATAATAGTACAGTGGCATGCAAAAGTTTGGGCACCCCTGGTCAAAAATTTCTGTTACTGTGAATAGGTAAGAAAGAGAGTAAAAGATGACCTGATTTCCAAAAAGCATATTTTAAGCAAAGTAACCTTTTTTATTTCCATCTTTTACAGTAAGAAACAAACAAAAAGGAAAGTCATGAAGCTAAAGTTTGTGAACCCTGCATGTTCAGTACTTAGTAACACCCACTATGTTCAGCCAAAAGGGTAAACAAGAGACTTCTCCACAGCAAACACAGGTTTCAATCACAGTTCATATGTGTACATGATGCTTGTGGCCTGCAGACACTAATTGAAAACAAGTCAGGAGATCAGGGGGGTGTTCCATCAACGTTGATTAAGGAAAAGCGAGACTTATTTCGCCAAGTCTCACTTACTTTAGCAAGAGTTCCGTTCCATTAAGGTGGCTTATTCTAGTTCTAGCTACGTAACCAAGGTAACTTATTCTTCGGAACTAGCCTGATCCGTGTCAGGCTAAAAGTCAATCTAAACTAAAATGTGTTGCAAATAATTTCAAACAGGCGGAAACAGAATCTCAAAACACATTTCCGTCGAGTAAATTCCTGCGCGCAAAGCACTTTAGTCCGTGTTCGGAAATGTAAATTCAGACTTTTTGAAGTGCAGACATGAATGATTTACCTGTAAATTAAGAAATAATGTCACTCTAACTGTTTTAAAAGACATTGACATAAAATAAGGCCTTAGAAACTAAGCAGAGCGTCTAGACAAGTTACAATCAATTATGGCGTATCCGTTCTTTGACAACCCTGTGGTGGATGAAGGTGCTCAGATTATACAGAGACCAGTATCTGTGGAAGAGGTATAGGTTCAGCAGGCCCAGCATAGTTTATCTAGATAGATGTTATTGTCATTCTTAAAAAATATATACATAGAAAAACACTTTAGCAACTCTTAAGGATGGAAATGAACACATAAGAGCAGCCTACCATCCTTCGTAGAAAGTAGTAGAAAGGAGAGCAGTAGACTATAATAGTAGAAATGAGGGTAGACTGCAGTCTATGTAGGTAGGCCTAGACTATGTAGTCTGCTGGAATCACTCACAAGGAAGCAAACTCACTGTAGCCAAGCCTTGATCACTGTTCAGTCTGTCTGCATCTCTGTGTGTCTTTGCATGTGGGACATTCTTGAACATGTTATGAAGTGCCCTTTATGCTGCCCCTACATGACAGTGTCCCAATCTGGAAATATGGGGCAGCTGTCCATACACTGTCAGCCAGAATAGTAATAATTGGATTTGGATATAATATGCACTCGTAATATAATAATGATGTATTCTTAGTCATGCTGAGCAATTTTAAATGACTGTTCTGCCTAGCAATGTGCACTACAGTTTGGGTCACCTTCTGATCTGAAAGTTTGTGCTGGATCTGTGCAATAATACCTATTTCAGTGAATCCCCATTTTAGTCATGGTTATCTTTTCCTTTTATCTTAAAGCTCAACATTTAGCCTATCAGTTAATAAATGTGTGTGGCAAAGTTATTTTGAAGTAATCTATACATTTTGTTCAAGATGTGAAGACAAAAACATTATTAGCCCACATCAAGTGCAATTAACCATGGCCTTCTTCAGTGTTTTGAATGTTATCCTACAATTTTCAATTGCTGCCACATTCTTTTTGGGGCTATTATTCTCAATCTCCTGTTGAGAATATTGAGCCATAGCTACTGTCAGAACGGTTTCAGACAGCTCATCAAATTACACTAATTATCAGTAGGCCTAACTGCATATAGTTATGTTAAGTAGATTTAGAAGGCCTAAAATCTACGCATTTTAACGTTCGTAATGGTTTGACAAAAATCTCCCTTGCCGTGTTAATTGCGGCAACATTGCCCTTTTTGGGGACAACTCCAAAAAAAACTAAAAAAGATCTATTAACACTGCTGAAAATAACACCACTTTGCTGGTTTACGCTTTGCTTTTTGCAACATAACTCCTCTTTTCGACGATCGCCTGATCTGGGCTGCACAGTCTAAGCTTATTGAGGTCTAGCTTGAATTAGCATTGCCTGTTAGCAGGGTTTTTCCTGCATAGAGAAAATCTTGGCGCGCGCCAAAGCGCCAAAATGACAAATCCCGAGCGCCAAAGGCAAAAAAAGTCCGCAATGAAAAAGAAAAAAAAACCTGTGTTCATCACGCGTGCATGGCATGTCAGCGAATATTTTCTCAATAGTATGTTTCAAGTACGGGGCTACAGCCCCTCGTTCTGTTTTGATCAATAGTAATCGAGTTGATAAGCGTGTCTTCTTGTCTGATCAATACGCAACTTTGAGGTGCGGGAATGGACAGAGCGGCCAGTAAACTGTCGTTCCGCTGCGAGGGCCAGTCCGACGTGCACGAATACACCTGTGCAAATGAAATTTCCACTCAAAATGCTGACAAAAGTTTGATTTACGATTTCCAACGCAGCCTCCATTGGTATTCTTAACCTGGAATGATAATATATAGTGCAGTGTTTCCTCTATGGCTACATTTCTGCCGCCACGGTATCAGAAATCAGGCTGTACAAAATTTTAGGCAGTCTATCAGCAGTGATTGTTAGAGTGCATGTCGGAGAATTGCACGGACACGCGCTTCACACCGCAGTTGAGATTGCGTGTGTGCGTCCTTGAGAACTGTAAGTCGTATAACTTATGTTGTCTTATTAAGCCTATTATTGTATACGTTTATAGTTCTTGCAAATTTAAATCAAGTTAACTGGGGATTTTAGTTGTTTGTATTCTTCCCCTGCTAGCTAAATTGTCTGTTGATTCGATAGCGATTGCTGCCCTTGCTCAGGTTTGTATTTTAGGTGCATTATTATGCTGAAGTAGTTTTAATTAATAAAAAGTGGGTTTATTGTTATTATTTGCTACAGAATGCTTAGCCTATCAAGATCAAATGAAGCAGGCAGTGTACATGCTTCTGAGTGGCCTACCTTAATCGATAGGCTAGGCTACTGACCATTTACAATAAGTTGTTACGTCAATTATTAATTTGCAGCATTTATGCCATTTACATTTAGTTATACCATGGTCTGGGTGAATACTCGATTCTGATTGGCTGCAGGGGTGTACATTATCCGGTGATATACGGACACCTACTGCGTCATTGCAGCAAAACTGTCTTTTCACCGTTCTAAATTATTCCGCTGGCTACATAGAATATGAGCCTGTACAAAGTGTCTGAAATAAGTAACCATAACAACGGGGACGGAGTCAAAGCCTCCATTTACAATTTTGAAAGACTTACATTTACATTTACATTTATGCATTTAGCAGACGCTTTTATCCAAAGCGACTTCCAAGAGAGAGCATTACAAAAGAGCATAGGTCACTGATCATAACAACGAGATAGCCCCAAACATTGCAAGCAGCCAAAACATGAAGTATACATTGTGAAAAACCAAATAAGTGCCAAGGGGAAGAACCATAAGAGCATGCAGTTAAACAAGTTACAATTAAACAACATGAAACTCAAAAAAGTGCAAGAGTGTACCTGTAAAGGAGAAGACAAAAACAACAGTCAACAGTAAAATATTTCACAGCGAGTACAAGAATTTAAAACCGTCACAACTAACCAACAGGAGCAACAAGTCTCTCAATACGAGTCATTGTGATCCTGGAGGAAATTAACATCAGGTCCAGCCAAGCATTCCTAAGTGCCGTTGTACTCCCGGAACAAGTGCGTCTTGAGCCTTTTCTTGAAGGTGGGGAGACAGTCAGTGTCCCTGATGGAGGTGGGGAGTTGATTCCACCATTGGGGGGCCAGACAGGAGAAGAGCTTGTGTTGGGACCGGGCGCTCTTGAGCGGTGGGACCACCAGACGGTTGTCAGAAGAAGACCGTAGGTGGCGGGTGGGGGTGTACGGCTGCAGGAGAGACTTGATGTAGTCGGGTGCAGTCCCGTTCACCGCTCGGAAGGTCAGTACCAGAGTCTTGAATCTGATACGGGCCGTGACGGGAAGCCAGTGGAGGGAGATGAGGAGCGGGGTAACATGGGAGCGTCTGGGTAGATTGAAGACCAGACGGGCTGCCGCATTCTGAATCCTCTGGAGAGGGCGGGTTGCAGCATGCTGGGAGACCGGCGAGCAGCGAGTTGCAGTAGTCCAGCTTTGAGAGGACAAGTGCTTGGACTAGCAGCTGGGTGGAATGCTCAGACAGGTATCTCCTGATCTTCCGGATGTTGTAGAGGGTGAATCTACACGACCGGGAGACCGCAGCAATGTGGGCTGTGAGGGAGAGCTCGTCATCCATGGTCACCCCGAGGTTCCTGGCAGAGGATGAAGGGGTCACCGTCGCCGATCCCAGGGTGATTGAGAGATCGTGGGAGATGGAGGGTTTGGCCGGGATGATGAGGAATTCTGTTTTGGCGAGGTTCAGCTGGAGGTGGTGCTCGGTCATCCAGGCGGAGATGTCTGTGAGGCAGGCCTCGATCCTAGCTGAGATCCCCGGATCAGTCGGGGGGAACGACAGGTACAGCTGCGTGTCGTCAGCATAGCAGTGGTAGGAGAAGCCATGGGAGGTGATGATTGGTCCAAGCGAGGTGGTGTAGAGGGAGAAGAGGAGCGGTCCAAGGACAGAGCCCTGTGGGACACCAGTGGAGAGCTGGCGGGGGCCTGACACTTTGCCTCCCCAGGAGACCTGGTAGGATCTTCCCGACAGGTAGGATGAGATCCACTGAAGTGCAGTGCCAGTGATGCCCATCTCAGAAAGTCTGGCCAGCAGGATCTGATGGTTAACCGTATCAAATGCTGCAGAAAGGTCCAGCAGAATGATGACGGATGACCTCGACGCCGCTCTGGCAGACTGAAGGGCAGAGGTGACTGACAGGAGGGCAGTTTCAGTGGAGTGACCAGTCTTGAAGCCCGATTGGTTGGGGTCAAGCAGGTTGTTCTGAGAGAGGAAGTTTGACAGTTGGTTAGATACAGCGCGTTCAATTGTTTTAGAAAAGAAGGGTAGTAGTGATACCGGTCTGTAGTTCTGGAGGACGGCAGGGTTAAGGGATGGTTTTTTGAGTAGAGGGCTAACTCTGGCCTGTTTGAAGGCAGAGGGGAAAGTGCCGGAAGTAAGAGAAGAGTTAAGGACATGGAGAAGAAAAGTTATGATGGAGGGAGAGATGGTTTGAAAGAGAGGGGATGGGACTGGATCAAGGGGACAGGAGGTGGGGCGATGAGAGAGAATGAGGTCAGAGATCTCTGCCTCGGACAGGGGAGAGAAAGAGTTTAGACATTTAGTTGGGTTAGTCATAGAGGGCGAGTGGGTAGGAAAGGTGGGTTCAGGGAACCGACTGCTAATGTCAGCAACTTTTTTCTCAAAGAAGGAGGAGAAGTCGTCAGCTGTCAGGGTGGAGGGGGAGGGTGGGGGAGGTGGGTTAAGAAGGGTGGAGAAGGTAGAGAAAAGGTTTGTGAGGGTTTGAGGCAGAGTTAATTTTGTTAAGGAAGTAGTGGGTTTTAGCATCAGTTATGCAGGCAGAGAAGGATTTGAGGAGGGAGTGATACTTATCGAGGTCCAGACCGTCTTTGGACTTGCGCCATCTCCTCTCAGCTGCCCGAAGGATGGACCGGTCTGCACGAATCACATCCGTGAGCCACGGGCAGGAGGGAGAGGATCGTGCAGGCCTGGTTGACAGGGGACAGAGAGTGTCAAGTGATGCAGTTAGTGTGGATAACAGGGTGTTGGAGGCAGTGTCAGTGGGGTGGCACATAAACTCGTCAATGGGAGGGAGGGAGGATGTTACAATGGAGGAGAAATGGGAGGGGGATAGGGAGCGGAGGTTGCGGCGGAAAGTTACTAGGGGAGGGGAGGTAGGAGGAGTTGGAGGGAGAGAGACAGAGAATTGGATGAAGGAGTGATCAGAAATGTGTAGTGGGGTTACAGAGGTTAAGTCAGTGATACGTCAGTGATAGGTTAAGACAGAAGACTTTAACAAGCTAACTTGTATTTACAACAATGAGTGACTTGAATATTTATTTGAACCTATTTGAAAAATGTTACTTTTCTGAATGTAGTGTGTCAGTGTCACGTAACCGCTCATCTCATCCCATTCGCTATTCACCTCGCTAGTCAATCTACTGCAGACAGGCTGCAGCCAACACGACAGTAGCAGCAACTCAACACATGGCCGATTATTTTCTTCTTAGAAATCTTGATTTTATTTGGGGACAATGACATGGCTCGATAGCTGGCTAGTCTTGTTGTTAAACATACTGTAAAATTATAATTACTGTCTGGAGAATATGTCAACTTTGATGCGGTCATCTCACATCTATTTTCGATTCAACTCGCTCCACAGGCTGCGGCCGTACTGTAGCCTAGTACTAGTATATGGCCGATACCTTGTTCGTGAAAATCTTGATATTGATTTTGGGACAGTGACATAGCTGGTTAGCTAGCAAATCTTCTTGTCAAACATACTGTAAAATTATATTTACTGTTTGTCAACCGTACACAATGTTATTGCATTTAATCTTGCTAGCAATAACGTTAGCTTTCGGGC
This sequence comes from Thaleichthys pacificus, assembly GCA_023658055.1. Taxonomy (NCBI): domain Eukaryota; kingdom Metazoa; phylum Chordata; class Actinopteri; order Osmeriformes; family Osmeridae; genus Thaleichthys; species Thaleichthys pacificus. The sequence continues at coordinate 2,369,227 of CM042860.1, read as the reverse complement.
TAATAGCTCATCCAAAGGAAAGCCGGTTTTGGTTCTATGAGTTGAGCGGACTAGAAATATCAGAGTTGGCTAACGTTAAAAAACGTTAGATTTTCTTTTACAAAACGCATGAAAACATTAATTTATGTTTGGAAAAAAAATCGTTGGCAAGTGACCATGGTATAAGCGGGATAATGCCCTTCGAGGTGTCCAATATCACCTGATAATGGCCTCCGCTGCGCGTCGGATGGTTCACGCCTCCGCATCGGCCATTATCAGGTGATATTGGACACCTCGTCGGGCATTATCCCTTACTCATTTAGCAGACGCTCTTATCCAGAGCGACTTACAGTAAGTACAGGGACATTACCCCGAAGCAAGTAGGGTGAAGTGCCCTTGCCCCAGGACACAACGTCATTTGGCACAGCCGGGAATCAAACTGGCAACCTTCAGGTTACTAGCCCGATTCCCTAACCGCTCAGCCACCTGACTCCACCTCATTTAGAACATACTTAATGAGTGTAAGGTGTCTTTAAGTAGCCTAACTTTATTGCTTTAGGGGAAATAGGACTTGTGCAATATTACATAGCTATTGGGGGGAGGGCCCCCCCCCCTCCCCCCAATAGCTATGTAATATTCATTCAGACAGACCTGCCCCCACTGCTAAAAAAAATCCTAGAGGAAACACTGACTTTTTATTAATTAGCTACATAGCTTTCTACAAAATCTGGCAAGCAACTGAAACTAACGCCCTGAAACATACAGTATGTTACATACAGTATAGCTAATACTCGCTAAATCTCTGTGTAATGGGGAAAGAGATTTCTGAAGAGTTTTGGTACAGAGGCAGATTGCAAACATTTAGGTAGCTAGCTTTGCTAGCCTTACGCCTAGTTTACCTTTTTTTATGTTTTCTTTCTAAATGCCGGTAAAAGTTGGATGTAGGCCTAGTCCCAGTCGTCTCAGTGAGTGTCTCTTTACGCAAGCAGTGTGTTTTCTTTTGGACGTTATTGTAAACTCTTTGTGGTTCAGGTAACCAAATATAATTATAGCTGATTTGGCCAACATCTTCAGACAGCCACTGTTTCACCTATCTTCCTCATTCCCTTTTGGGGTGCAAGGAGGTTGTAGTTATTGGTTGCATTTGAAGCGTGGCGTTTTACATCCAATAACAGTAATGATATTAACAAATAAATTAAACATTGCACAGGCAATTTAGTGATAGTCCCGCAGTTGTGGTCTTGACAGGTCTTGAAATGAAATCCCGAGCCCTCTTTGTCCGAGACAAGACCGAGTAAAAATGCGGTAGTTTCCGAGACCTTCAAAATATGATCTTGAGACCAGTCTCGAGTACTACAACACTGTGAAGTGTTCCCTATTTGGATGACCATCCCAGAGACCCCATGCTGAGATCTCTATCTACATACTTTAGTTTTAATTGGTCTCTTTAGCTGTCAATCTAGGTTGCAGAATAATAAAGCAGGCCACATCTAACTGTTGTCTTGCCTCTTCTTCCCCCCAGATGTGCAGCAGCTCTCTCTACCGGAGCCCCCACAGATTAAAGAGGAACAGAAGCTGTGGACCAGTCAGGAGGAAAAGCAGCTCCAAGGACTGCAGTCTGAAACTACAGACTCCATGTCCATTTCTACCAGTGTGAAACATGACTCTGATCAGGAGGGCTTTTCTGAATGTTCACATGTTGACCAAACTGTTAAAGTGGATAACAGAAAAGGAGAGTCTCTACCCAGCAACACAACTGAGGAGCAAATCAAAGCAGAGCCTGATGGACAAGACTATGCAGCACCAGAACCAGGCAGTGACTCTCAGCCCCTCTCTGTTGTAGCTCCAGACTGTCCTACAACTCAGAGTTTGGAGGAGGAACATGGAGGAGTGCTTCTGTTTCGGAACAGAACACAAAACATTGAGGCTCAGCCAAGGGAAAATATCCCACAGAGACGTAACACAGGAAAAACAATACATCAGTGTCAACAATGTAACAACATTTTCAGTCAGAAAATTAATTTGGTTTCTCATATGAGGACACACACAGGAGAGAAACCCTATCAATGTCAAAGATGTAACAAACGGTATTCTCAGAAGGTTAATCTGGTTGGACACATGAGGACACACACTGGAGAGAAGCCATATCAATGTCAGGAATGTAGCAAAAGATTTAGCGTGAAGTCAGATATGGTTAGACACATGAGGACACACACAGGAGAGAAACCTTTTCAATGTCAGGAATGTAGCAAACTATTTGCTCGAAGTGGTACTCTGGAAAAACACATGAGGACACACACAGGAGAGAAACCTTATCAATGTCAGGAATGTAGCAAACTATTTGCTCGAAGTGATTCTCTGGAACAACACATGAGGACCCACACTGGAGAGAAACCATATCAATGTCAGGAATGTAGCAAACACTTTTTTCATAATTGTTCTCTGTATAAACATATGAAGATACACAGGTGTAAACCCGTATCAATGTCAACAATGTAAAATATATTTTGCTGTGAGGCTGAGGCCTATACCATGAAGCAAGTTCAACATAGCTGGTATATATTGTATTTAGCTGGCTTTACCCAGCTTAACTACAGCAAACTATAACATTAAACATATATCAAAGCTATTAGCAACACCATTGCTGTTGCCAAAAGCAGGAAAGAAAGCTGTCTAAAAGTTAACATGAGGACCCACACAGGAGAGAAACCCTACAGCTGTCCACTCTGTGACTATTTATGTGAAACAAATAGCCAATTAAACATTCACCTGCCTATCCACAATAGAGAAACTTCAAAGCAGTGATGTCTGGGGCCAAGCTGTCCCAGCAGTCACCACCTGAGAGAACTTATGTATGACCCACGGCTGGAAGAACTACTGGCCTACACCTACTGGGACAGCACATGCATTAACACCAGCTCTACAGTCCAACATGACAGGACACAGGAAATATACTTTACACCTGTAGTGATGGAGGGAAGCTGTGTTATACTGCATAGAATGTTGGTAAAACTATGACTGACACTTTCACATTTTAAACTACATGGATTTGTGTTGTTAAAAGTGGCTGGTAATGTATAGGAGCTCTTGAGGGACATGTGTGTTGTTCTAAACACACCCTGAAAATGTATTAGCATTTCCAGGGACACCAGACTTGGTGGTTCTGATGCAGAGGGTTACTGTGTCTCACAAAGTGATAACTTGCTTTTGGTTTTCAGACTACTGATTATATTTCAGATGACACTGACTCCTGAATATGTTCAATCTGTCTATATTGACTTGGATCACCTACATACTGTTTTATACTATTCATGCTGTACTTTCTATATACAGAATTGATTCACGTTGATACTGTGGTCTTCATAATCACTTGGTTTCAATCTGTTGGCTTTGTTGAATTCGATAAATGCAAAGCCCTTTTGTAAGAAGGATTCTAAAGGTGATATACAAATATATTTATGACCTACTCTCTCTGTCTTAGTTGAAAAATTATTTGTGACGATTCATCTACATTGGGAAGAGTTTGTTTCCAAGCTACTTGTCAGAATGGAAAGGAAGTTTGCACATCTAATTTACAATTGTGGGTATGATCCTGACATTGGAATGATTAAAAACAACTACTGTATTTTGCTGCATTTTCTATAAACTACCACCAGAATGGGAGCTTTGTGTTAACTCAAATAGACGACAACAAAAAGTATTAAATGTATTACTTTACTGGAGCTCTCCGTACACATGCATCACAGGCATTGTTCACTTCTAAAACTTTTCGCCCCGAACCGCACATGCGCAGTTATACTTAACAAACGGACCCTTATTCTTAAAAGTCACATGACATGAAAACTTCACTTTAGGAGGTTATTTAACATTAATATGAGTTCCCCTAGCCTGCCTTTGGTCCCCCAGTGGCTAGAATTTTCGATATGCGTAAACCAAGCCCTGGGTGTTCTTCTCCGCCTTTGAGAAAATGAAGGCTCAAACGCTCGGTTTGAAAATCTCCTCCTTGTGACGTCACAAGGAGGAAGGTTACCTCCCCTCTCTCTGCTTTGCCCGCCCAGATAATCTGGTCCGCCCATGAGAAACTGAGCTATGACCGTGCAAGGGCGAGTGCGATATCGGTTTTTCCTGGAGAGACATCATGGCGAGCAAACGAACAAAGCATAACAGTTGCTCAGTGCTTGGATGTACAAATTTTAAAAAAGTATTTTTTTAGTTCCTTCATCCGAGCCTCTGAAGACCCAGTGTCTTTTTCTCTGGAAATGCGCCGACACAACTTCCCAAAGTTTTGTATGTCTGCGCCAAACATTTCAGCCACGACTGTTTCCTCAACTTGAGCCAATACAAAGCTGGCCTTGCTGAAATTACATTCTGGATCAGTACTAACTCTCCTTGGTCCAGCTACAAACCTCGGACAAGTAGTTAACTAACGCTATATCATTTTGTTGCTTTACTGTATATGGTTACCTAGCTTGCTACCCTTAGAATGTGGCTGTAACAGCTCTGCAGCTAACAGCTGTGTTACTGTTGCTAATATAAAGGTAGATAGCATCAAGTATGTGTGTGAATACACATGCTGTAACGTGAGTGTTGTACATTTATTTGTTATTTGGCTAACTGTTCTGCTTATGTTGTTATGGCGCGTGCGAAATCCGCCTTTCCCCTCATTGAAATGACTGAGTGTGCTCCTCTGCAAATCAGGGTGATCAGATGAGAATGGGCAAATTCGAGGCATCTTCCAGCAACGGGGCTACGATACATCCATTGTAAACATTAGCGCATGGTGCCGCCCCTCTCCTCCTCATTAGCATTTAAAGCTACAGACACAGAAACCGCGTCTTGAGGAAAGCTCATTGTGGGACTGCTCATAGTGGCTGTAATTATGCACCAAGGCTGAATTTCGGAAAGAGACTTCAGATACAGTATTAGGGGACCACTAAGGCCTATATAAAAGCATCCAAAAACAGCATGTCATGTGACCTTTAAGGAAAAAAGAAAAAACAACTCAGTTTCTTCTTTTAACTGAACTGTTCACTAAACAAAGAAACATTTTTTTTTTTATATCACATCAGTCTCTTTGATTTGTAATTTTGTCCTTTCATTCTTTAAGTTGCCATACACCTTCGTTGAGGATGGACCAGGACCGCATCCCCAAGATCGCCCTACGAGGGACTCCACCTGGGAAAAGGAAGCAAGGCCGGCCCAAGAACACCTGGCGGCGAACGGTGACAGCGGAGCTGAAGGAGATGAACCAGTGGCGATTTCTTTAAGACTGCAAGGGAAGCTCAGCGTCCCCTAAAATTTCAAAAAGTTAATGGTCAAATATTTACTATTGTGTTAACATTTTAAATGCGTTAGAACACGTTCATATCGAAGACGAGTTCTTTCACAATCAGCTACATATAGCAGGTCGACTGACTGATTTCCTTCTCATACATTCCCGTAGCGTCACAGTGCATTTCCCTGTTGAAGCCCAGCTTCCATGGACTTCGATGGGGCTGCTTTTAACAGTTTTTTCAGTGCTTCGAAACTATACGGTCATTGGATGAATGCTGAGATTATGTCCCGCCTCGGACGCTCAGCGTCTCTGGGGGTGAATGGAGGAGTGGGCTGGCCTGGACGCTGGGCTTCCGCGTGATGATTGGAGGGTCTGTCGAAAGACTGCATCTCCTTTTGATTGACAGTAATTTTGTACTACAAAAAGTCACGAAGCTATTCAAGCTCAGTCCCATCGTGGATTTTGCAACTGTAGTTGAAAGACAAACTGCAGCAACCTATTTCTTGGTATTTGCTTGGCGAAATTGCTAACCAATTTTCATCATACATTTCATACAATTATACACCACGTTCCTTGTTTCAGTTTAACCAAATTTCCACATTTCCTCCTTGATTAATATTCGTTTGTTCATTCATTCAGTAGGCTAGGCTAGTGTCGTAGGGGTGAACTAGCCAGTGAACTAGCCAAATAAATAAAACATTTTTTAGGATGTAGGCCGAAAATGAGCTTCCCCTCTGAAAGACCAGCAGCCGCCACTGAGATGAACCTAACCTGGGGCGAGGCACAGCATGCGGCACAAGACAGGTCCAGATGGAGGCAGATCGTCGAAGCCTTATGTCCCATTAGGGACGAAGAGGATTAAGAAGATAAGACACCTTCGTTGAGAGCCCTCAACAGGACAAGTGCTGATGTTCCTTTCTTTGTCAAGCAGTCAGCGAGCTGTTCTTTGGAAGCTGACCACATGATGTTTTGAATGGTTCCAGATTGAATGAGCTCTTTGACATTGCTGATTTCAAGATGCAGTCTCTTCTCAGTAACTGTTTTGGTGGACTTAACAGCATCAAGCAGTGAGTGATTGTCAGTTACACATACGATAGGTAGACCTCTGTGCTTGCAGTCACCTACAGTAAGTTCTGAACAGTGTAGCTAAGAATATTGCATTGTCAATGCCATCTGCAAGAGCCAAAGTCTCTCCTGCCAAAGTGCTTCTGACAACTCTGATTCTTTTTGATTGCCAGCATATAGGTGAGAATCTTCCATTTTCTCCCATAAGCAGGATAAGATGCCCACCCTGAGTACCTCCATCTGGAAGGTTGACCATTGAAGAATCACTGAACACTACTAGCTTCAGGGAGACATCATTCCTAGGTGCTGGAACTTCAAGGTCACTTCATCAGATTGTAGTTTCCTGACCAGTTTGTTTATACAGTGCAGAGCCTGAACAGTTGCATGTTTTGTACTGGAAGCCAGGATGGATACATCACACATTACATCAGGCCTTGTTTGTCTTGCGACCCATAGAATTTGGCCGATCTTTGACCTCAGCATGTCAACTTCCTTGTCTGTTAAAGGAGCTTCTCGCTGAGTAGCTCTAGCTGGATGCACTGGAATGATTTCCAGATTCTGTATGTAAGTACTCTGTTGTACCTGTATCTCGCCATTTATAGAATTAAACTTTATTCCCATGTAGTTGAAGGTGTCATGCTCTTCTCGTCCTACTTAGAAAGCTGCTTTCAAGCATGGTATGACTGTTGTGGAGAACATTTCTGAACCTCCCTAGATAAAATCATCCACATGGCAAGGGAGGACTCCCATTACATTATAGAAATCATCCAGCCAGTAGACGACTGCTGGGTCAACTAGTGACAAGACAGCTCCCAACTGATACATGGTGTCTTTCACTTTATTGTACCAATAAAAAGAGGCGTCTGCTAGTCTGTAAACACATGTCTTCAGTTTCCACAGAATTCCTTGGCTCTGAGCCTCTGGTGGTGGATGAATGTAGATATTTCGAGTCAATTCTTTGCCTTGTAAAAATGCTGCTTTAATGTCCATAGAATTCCATTAGTAGTTCCATAGTTTCCATTTCCTTTGACAGATGACTGCCATGATCATTCTTAGAGACTCAGAAGCACATGTAGGAGAGTCCTTTGGTAGCTCCTCCCTGTTTATTTCCTCGAAGCCTCTAGCAACTAGTCTAGCTTTAGGTGCAACACCATCAGGAGTCTCTTTCAGTGTACACACCCACCGTGTCGAGATGCACTTTTGACCCTCATCACTCACTTCTGCAAAGACGCCATTCTCTTTCCAGTTACATAGTTCAGCTTGTTTAGCAAGGTGAAAAACATTATCGTTCACCAGAAGAATGTCATCTTCATAACTGTCTGTGCACAGGTCAGCATGCTCAGATGGACCCATGTGAACATTCTCCATCTGACTCAGATTGACTGACCCTGTAGTACCAGTAATTTCCTCTGGTCCACTGTATTGCATATTAAACCAGTCTGTTTTTTCTAGTGGTCTTTCCTGCATGGCCAAGAATCTGTCCCGTTAATGTTTGTCCACTTTCTATGTCTGTATACGCTCCAAGGACTGCAGTCTGAAACTACAGACTCCACATCCACTTCTCCCAGTGTGAAACATATCTGTGATCAGGAGGCCTTTTCTGAATGTTCACATCTTGACCAAACTGTTAAAGTGGAGAACAGAGAAGGAGACTCTACCAAGCAACAGAACTGAGGAGCAAATCAAAGCAGAGCCTGATGGACAGGACTAGGCAGCACCAGAACCAGGCAGTGACTGTCAGCCCCTCTTTGTTGTAGATCCAGACAGTCCTACAGCTCAGAATTTGGAGGAGGAGGAACATGCGGAGGAGTGCTGCTTTTTCGGAACAGAACACGAAACAATGAGGCTCAGCCAAGGGAAAATATCTCACAGAGATGTCACACAGGAAAAACAATACATCAGTGCCAACAATGTAACAACACTTTTAGTCAGAAAAGTAATTTGGTTACTCATATGAGGACACACACAGGAGAGAAACCATATCAATGTCAGGAATGTAACAAACTCTTTTCTCGAAGTAGTTCTCTGGAACAACACATGAGGATACCATATCAATGTCAGGAATGTAACAAACTCTTTTCTCAAACTAGTTTTCTGGAACAACGCATGAGGATACACACAGGAGAGAAACTATATCAATGTCAGGAATGTAGCAAAAGATTTAGCGTGAAGTCTCATTTGGTTGGACACATGAGGACACACAGGAGAGAAACCATATAAATGTCAGGAATGTAGCAAACTCTTTGCTCAAAGTGGTTCTCTGTATAAACACATGAAGAAACACAGGTGAAAACCTGTATCAATGTCAACAATGTAACAGGGGCCGGTTGCACAAAACACCTTAAGTTAAGATTTTCCTTAAAGTCAGAGTTAAGGTTTCCTTACAAAATAATCGGTTTGCAAAAGCACCCTTAAAGGGGTGATTTACTGTTTTTTTTTAGTATTTCACACTGTTCCTTAAGGTCTCCGAATAGGGTATGTAACATTGGTTGGGTTGAAAATGGCCCGGGTGCTGTTCTATGCACCCTAATGCAACCCTGTGAAATAGCCTATAATGAAACAAGCTGTTTCTCCTTTTATGGTATGCTCATGAATATATAGATGAGCTGCGCACTGATTGGTTGGTTTACATCGAGTGAAGCTGCGGAGCAAAGACGCAACACGGCCAACAGCACTCACTGAAACATCGAAGGTGGAGACTTGAAATAAAAACGTACAAATAAATCTATTGTGTCTACACAACACTGTTTTCAACAGATTGACTAGATATCATTTGAAATGATAACGTTAGTTGTTTCCACTTCTGTTGTCGAAGCAAACGGGATCGACTTAGGTGAGTAACGTTAGCACTACAGCAGGGGCGTGTTTAGAACATTTTGAGCAGGGTGGCCAGGCAGGGGCACAGCCTCAGAGCATGGTGGCCATCAACCACGTATCGAGACTCAAATACAATTTTTTTTATCTACCCTTTTTGTTGTAGGTAATGAAACACTGCGTGTTATATCTCAATAAACTAAGCATTTTCTATTAACATTTTCCTCCTGCGTGTAGTTGTTAGTAAATGGTCACATCCTTAATCTAAATTGAGCATTCCATATATGGGATTTCCCTATTGCAAATTATGATTTATTCTAATGTATTTATAATAATTTTTGAAATGAGTCTACAGTTTCTTCGATGGATTCCGTAAGTTCTACCAGTCATACACGTCAGAAACATTCTAACTGCAAACTTGAAATGACAGATTTATTATTTGTAGGCCTACTCATACATTTAGAACCATTTATTCAGTACCATTTATTTTACCATTATTAATCACGTTTTTATTAGTGCTGTCAAACGAGTAAAATATTTAATCGTGATTAATCGCATTAATGTCATAGTTAACTCGCGATTAATTGCAATTAATCGCACATCTTTATTCTAAATGTTCCTTGATTTATTTTTGTCCCATTATTTTTTCTCATTTTAATGCTCTTATCAACATGTGAAAGTTGATTGGATTGCTTAGTTAGTGCAAATGTTTTTTTTAAATTGAAAACAACATGGCAACATTGCCTGGCTTTGACGAGGGGGCGGAGAATTCGCATCAGCAGTGTGCTTGGCCATCAAGTGTGGTATTTCAGACTGGACGTGCTGCGATGATAGCTCAGTTCACAACGACAAAACACACAGATCAATTTGGTCTTGTCAATGGAACCATTTGGCAACTTTTGAAAAGTAACCTTTCCATTCAGAATCTTATTGGCATCCATTTCGGCGTCTCGCGCTCGCTATCCACTCAAAACGTAACGTTAGCCTACTACTCTTTAGCCGGCTCGCAAGCCCAAACAAGTGTGTGCGGCGTGCCTTTTGTTTTGTTTCCGGTCTAGCTAGATCCGGTGTGGTGTTGTAGTTTTTCTAACGACAGTAGTCGTTGCAAAAGCATGTGAAAAAAACGACAAAGTTTGCTAGGCCAAAAAGAACGTTAATCTCGCGATAAAAAAATTAATGCCGTAAAAATGGGTTTGCGTTAACGCCGTTAATAACGCATTTAACTGACAGCACTATAGGCCGCAAGGTGAACCACGAAAAGTCTTTTGGAAAATGATTCCCGCTCCACAGTCTGGCATCTACACAATCTTTAGCTCATAAAAAAGAACGAGTCGTGCTAAGCTACCAAAAAAAAGTTTGTCGCTGAAATTCCAGTCGATTATCGTTGCGTCTATGTTTTATGCAGAACTAGTTTCTTCAGAGCGTAATAGTATTTTGGTGGCACGGTTCGACACGTGATAAGTGTGTTCTACACCAATAAGGTAGCTGCTTTTTGTCAACATGGATGGATATGGTTGGTAAATAGAGGATGGGACCTTGCACGTAACAGAAATTCGGCCCCTGACAGTGTTTTGCATGTGATACACTGCGGCTGCAAAAGTGCCTGTGAGACAGGCAGATGTTCATGTTATTCTGCAGGACTGTGTTGCACAGACTTACGTCGTTGTTGTAATTGTGCCAACACAAAGGAAACTGAGGAACTGGAAGATAACTGTCCGGACACTGACAGTGAGGACTGATTGTCCTTAATCTGATATTCCTTATTCTGTTTTGTACAGTTTTATGTATCATATTTCATATTTTTCATAACGATTGTTTTTATGGTTGATCAGCGTTTTCATTTGTGGAAGAATGAATGAATTGAATGTTACAACAACGACATAAGTCTGTGTCCCCCCCCACCCCCACCCCCACCCCAGGTTAATGTAATAGTTTAATAACTAATGTAATATTTCACATATTTTCGTACTATTTCCCCTAAAGCAGTAAGGTTAGGCTACTTAGAGACCTTCCACTCATAAAGTATGTTCTAAATGGCATAAATGCTGCCAATTATTAATTGACGTATTAATAATTGACATTGGTCAGTAGCCAGTAGCCTATAGCCTATCGATTAAGGTACTCGAAAGGATGTACACTGTCTGCTTCATTTGAGCTTGATAGGCTAAGCATTCTGTATCAAATAATAACAATAAAACCACTATTTATTCATTAAAACTACTTCTGCATAGTAATGCACCGAAAATACAAACGTAAGCAAAGGCAGCAATCGCTATAGAATCAACAGACGTGCAATTTAGCTAGCAGGGGAATAATACAAACAACGAAGATCACCAGTTCCACCAATACACTACAATAACACAGGCTTAAATTAACTGACAAGTTAGCTATACGACTTCTCAGAGACGCACAATCTCAACTGCGGTGTGAAGCGCGTATCCGTGCTATTCTCCGACATGCACTCTAACAATCACATAGACGTCCTAAAATTTTGTACAGCCCTATTTCTGATACCATGGCAGCAGAAATTTAGTCGTGACGGGCCGCCAAGGCAAAATAAACATAGAGGAAACACTTTAACGTGCAAGGTCCCATCCTCTATTTGCCAACCATAACCATCCATGTTGACAAAAAGCAGCTACCTTATTGGTGTAGAACAATCACGTGTCGAACCATGCCACCAAAATCCTATTACGCTCTGAAGAAACTAGTTCTGCATAAAACATAGACGCATCGACAATCGACTGGAATTTCAGCGACAAACTTATTTTTGGTAGCTTAGCACGACTCGTTCTTTTTTATGAGCTAAAGATTGTATAGATGCCAGACTGTGGAGCGGGTTGAAACGGTAACAGGGTTCACCTCACGGCCTACTAGTACTTATTAAATCTTACTGATGTTCAGAGGACATACCTTGATGAGCAGACACTGCATCAGGCACTGTTGGGGGCTCATTGCTGCCTGTGTCAGTCATTTCTTTGTTCTTCAGAAAGTTCACATTGTTCAATAATATTATGTTCACCTCACGTCAGCCGTATGTAGAATTCCAAAGATTTTTTATTTTGTATTATACAGTTGCAATCTAAATTATTCAACCCCCATTGCACATTAGGTTTATTGGCAAAATATACAATTTCTCAGCTGTTTGCAATAAACAAATTACACAAGAATTGTTTAAGTAGTTTAATGAAACTAATATTACAAGGGTTTTATCCAAATTCAACACAAAATGCAACTTTTAATGACTTTAATGAATTTACTGCAGTCTCAAAATTATTCAACCCCTTCATGACAAGCATCTTCAGTACTTAGTAGAGCACCCTTTTGCTGTTATGACCTGCTGCAAACGTGATGCATAGCCAGACACCAGCTTCTGACAGCGTTCCTGAGGAATCTTAGCCCATTCCTCATGGGCAATGGCCTCCAGTTCAGTAATATTCTTTGGTGTGCGTATTGCAACCGCTTTCTTCAAATTCCACCAGAGATTTTCGATGGGGTTCAAGTCAGGCGACTGTGATGGCCACTCTAGAATCTGTCATTTCTTCTTCTGAAACCAAGCCTTGGTGGACTTTGAGGTATGCTTGGGATCATTGTCCTGTTGGAAGGTCCAATGACGCCCAAGCTTCAGCTTCATAACAGACGGCATGACGTTTTTTCCTAAGATTTCCTGATACTTGACTGAATCCATCGTGCCCTCCACACGCTGCAGGTTTCCAGTGCCAGAGGCAGCAAAGCAGCCCCAGAGCATCACTCAGCCACCGCCATGCTTCACTGTAGGCAGGGTGTTCTTTTCAGCATATGCTTCATTCTTCTTCCTCCAGACATGCCGCTGATCCATAGGCCCGAAAAGTTCCAGTTTTGTCTCATCGCTCCACAGAACAGAATTCCAAAACTTTGGTGGCTTATTTATATGGTTTTCAGCATATTGGAGCCAACTTTTCGTGTGCTTTTGGATCAGTAGTGGTGTGCGTCTTGGAGTCCGGGCATGGAACCCTTCAGTGTTTAGTATGCGCCTTACTGTGCAAACTGAAACCTCAGTGCCTGCTGCCACCAAGTCTTGCTGCAGGTGTTTTGCAGTCACTCAAGGGTTTTTGACCACTTGCCTCCGCAGGAATCTGGTGGCAGCCGCTGATAGCTTCCTCTTTCTGCCACGTCCAGGTAGTGTAGCCACTGTTCCTTCAACTTTGAACTTGCGAACTATGCTTCCAACTGTATCTTTAGAGACATTCAGTGCTTTTGCTATCTTTTTGTAGCCTTTTCCTTGTTTGTGGAAGGCAATTATCTCTTCTCTGAACTTTTTGGACCATTCTTTTGACTTAGCCATATTTCTAACATGCAATCAAACATCACTCTCAACAAAACCCTAGCCAGTCCAGGTATTTATGTGTTCTATCTCAAGCACACCTGAACTAATGAAGCCCTTGATTTGAATCATTTCAAAGGGTGCTCTACTAAGTGCTGAAGATGCTTGTCTTGAAGGGGTTGAATAATTTTGAGACTGCAGTAGTGATTACAAGTAGCATTCCGTGTTGAATTTGGATGAAAACCATGGTAATATTAGTTTTATTTAACTATTTCAACTGTTCTTGTCTACTTTGTTTATTGCAAACATCAGAAAAATTGTACAATTTGCCAATAAGCCTAATACACAATGGGGGTTGAATAATTTTGATTGCAACTGT
>CM042860.1:870871-1040871 GCA_023658055.1 Thaleichthys pacificus | reverse complement strand
GGCCTGCCCACCAAACGAACATTTGGTGTGCTGTGACGCGCCAATGGAAACCTCATAGGACATTGATAAGTACCAGATAATATGTAGCCTGAATGTTATAAGGTGGATGAGACGCTTGTTCTTTTAAATGTTTTAAGTAAGGGAAGAGTCATGACTAGAACAAGTAAACGGTGAACTAAAATCCAAGTGTCCAGATTTCACCCTATAGTCCAGGGCTGCGTTTCCCGAAAGCGTCGTAAGCCTAAATTGATCGTAGAATCCATCGTACGACGAATCTTAGTTTTACGGCCCTTCCCAAAGACACTGTAGCTAAAGTGTCTCTTGAAAATTCGTAGCTCTTGAAAGCGCATAGATTAACCTACTCCTTACGAGCATGTTTGGGAAACGCACGTAAGAAATATTGATGGTTTCGTTATTTAGCTCGATCGTTGCTACGATCCATCGTTATCGGGAACACAGCCCAGGGGTGTTCAAACCTGGTCCTCAATGTCCGCTGTCCTGTATGTTTTAGATTGTTCCCTGCTCAAGCACACCTGATTCAAATGAATTGTCGTTACATATTCACAGTATATTGGCTCCAAAAGAAAAGCATGCATTTTATAGTCTATGTATTCACCTGTTCAAGCAATTATAGAGCCTGCTTCTCACAATAGCATCACCAGAATGAGGGGTGAGAGTAAGCTCTTGTGAGCATGCGCACAGCACCTGCTCGCAACTATCATCAAGTGCTATTCGTTGAGAACTGGACCCAGAGGATGTTGTGTGCCGGTTCGTTCCTGCAGACCAAAAATATGATTATCTGCTGTATTTTTCCACAATGAAGACGTCTGAGTGTGTGTGTGTGTGTGTGTGTGTGGGGGGGGGGGGGGGGGTAGGTAAGCCTCTAAGCACAAAACAATTCTGACCGTGTTTACATACGGAGCTTTAGCCTACTGCGCCCAGGTGAAAGAAACATCGACGCAATCAGCAGGTCCATGGTTTCGAAAATCCTAGTTGTGAGTATTCTGTCATTTGATTAGGCTATTTACACAGCTCTATGCAGTCATAAAAACAGGTCTATCGAAAACTCAGAAGCCAGGTGCAGCCAACGATTGACAAACCCTCAATGTAGCCTTGTGTAACCAGTCAAAACCTACAGCGGTTTAAAACGCTTAAAATAAACAAATATTCGGGAGGTCACAGAAAATATGTTGTAACCTCCAGCACAAAATTATTTTGTGTCCTATGACAGCTTTTCGTAGCCTGAAAATGTGGTAAAGGGAAATTCATTATTTATTAGATGGCCGTTGTTTAATTAATCAAATGTTTTTGAGAAAAATGATTCCGTCTATAGCAGCTGTATTATAATATGGTTGATATAGTTTTAAAAACAGAAGCCTATGGACATTTTGCTTGTTGCTGCTGGTGTTAACCACAGTGGGCGTTTTTTCAGATGGCATAGGCTAGTGGAAGGGGGAGGGGGAAACCATATCATTTGTTTTTTTCATTGTAGATTAGACTGCAATTCAGTTTAGTTTGGGGTTTTAGGCAATAATGCCTTACAGTCAATTGAAGAGATATAAACACATCTTTCATTCCTCTCCATCTCTTCTAGTTTAAGATAATTTGACTCAGTAGCAGTAACAAGAAACATGGTGACCAAAATAATCCGGACTGAGTACATGAAGAAATTCAGAGATCCGAAATGGGAGACATTTTCCAAATACTATGAGGACTCATTAAAATACAGGTTAACTCGTCGAGTGATGGAGCATGCTCACAAGCCGTGGGTGTGGGAGGGATGGGATAGCGGCTCGGACTCCAGCGGAAGATCAACTCCAAATATGAAGAACAAAGTTGCGCCCATAAATGTTACCTCAACACTCTTAGAGTTGAAAAACGAAAGGTCATCAGTACCAAAGGACGCTCCAGAAAGGGAACTTAACTTTGAGAATGATCAGATGGAGTTGAACACTACTTACACCGATGTCTTGGATAACTTGCCTAATTCAGGTTTGTAACTAGTAAACATTTTCACTATGCTGTTTTGACTTCAATGTGTCAATTTTTCAATAGGTCGTTTTAACATGGAGTCATAACAAACTACTGTGTACTTTCAGATTAAAGTTTAATTTGTTATCCTAAATGTAACAGCATTTTATCCTCTTTATAGAACCTGTCATTGAGAATGGACTGACTGAATCAGATGAGGGAACTGGAAAGGAGGTTCTATTGAGCAGTAGTCTGTCAGATGAAACACAGACTGACAACGGACCATTAGACAAGGGATCCTCAGATGAGGAAACAGTGAGGATGCAGCCTAAACGCTGCCACCGCCTTCGCACCCCTCTGTCTGAGCCAGGTTACAGAGACAGTCTCCATGATGACAAGCAGATCCCTGTCCGGAAGCCCATCAGGGCAAAAAGCCAGCCTCCCACCAGCAAGGAGAACAAGCGATGTCTCAGTCAGGCCGACTGGACAGGCCACATGGCCTCTGTCAGAAAGACCCCAAACGAGGTTAGTGTGTCTAGGTAGATGTGATGTCAAATTTGATTATATTGAGCTTCAGTGCTTTCACAGACTTTTTAACTTTAAAGAGGAACCTATAGATGGCTGGTTATACAGGACAACAGTTGTCCTCATGTAAGAAGTTATGGATCAACGAAGAGACACAACAAACTCTGGTTTGTATCCGAACCAGAGACATTGAAAGAGAACCTACAGCAGAGTGTGTCCTTTTAACATTCCCCCCAGAAACTATTAATAATAGAGCAGTGGTATTTATTACCAAAGCAAGCACCTATCTAATTTCCTTTGACCCACCGGGCACCTATTTCCACCCAGGGCCGCATGTCCGACGCAAGCATCCAGACCAGACGGGAGTCAGATAAACAGGGCTCCAACCTGGATCGCAGGAGGGCACGGTCAGCTGACCTTGAGAAGATGCAGCGCTCAGAGTTGACGGTCGCAGAGGATCGCTGGATGACTGAGTACATGCGTTGCTTCTCTGCCAGGTTGAGGTAGAGTGCCCAGGACACAGGTATCAGGCAGTCTGCCACTGAATCTGAACATCATATTCCTCATTAAATATGGGATGACAAATAAATATGGTGAATGATTTATATTTCAAGGGGTTTGGTCCTTTTATTCTTTTAACCCTTGTGTTATCTTCGGGTCATTCTGACCCATCAGTCATTGTGACCCACTGTCGTATTGCGACAAATTTACCTCATACAAAAACAAAGTGAAGCATTTTATTTTAACTGTTGGGCTGTCTCAGACCCCCCACATTGCAACGGTTAAAATAAAATTATTTTTATTTGTTTTTTTGTATTGGGTAAAATTGGGTAAACACAACGATGGTTCGTTGTGAACCTTTGGGTCATGTGACCCGAAGGCAGCACAAGGGTTAACTTTATGCTTATAGCTAACAGCGATTGAGGTAACAACACTTATAACAATACTGATCTTTAAACAATGGTTAAATGTGTTGTTACTTCATTGAAGTTGCATCTACGCCCGATTTTAGTTCAATTTATGACTTGTATCTCCTGTGTTTTCTACTTCATATACTTTTTATTGACTTGTGGAATTTGTCTGAAATGAGATGTATGATATTGTTATTCAATTACCAGCTTTTCCATTTTTATTCCACTGGCACTAGATGTTACTCTATGAATGTATCTTATCTCTGAGTCTTTATATTACAGTTAATTGGTGTTTAGGTTCTCTCACATAGGCAGCTGCATTTATTAATGGTATCAAAATATGAACAAAGGTGTATTCATAGTTTAGCAGAAAGGACACAAACATTTAACAAGTTCAATTGTTGAGCATTTGAGAGCTACTTCAGTCTATGGGGTTTATACAGTAAATACTATACGATATATCTATCTCTCTTTCTTGACATCAACATCGATTCCAATACTGCAAGATGTTTTTTGTACTTTTTAGTAGAAGAGTTAAGTGTAGCATACTTTTATTATACATACACATACTTGATTGTGTTCCAGCAAATTGGTCTTAACATGAATCTCTTTAGCAAATTACAGTATAACATGCATTGTTTTTGTGTTATTGATGAAACCATACACATTCACAAGAGAAATTTATGAAATGGCCAGAAATTCAAAGAAGATATTTAGTTTATTAACATTATAACATAGCTGTTAAATTCACCACAGTTTTGACTTTGCTGTATGTAATGTATTTTGGTATTGATGAAAGAGTTACAGAATCATAAAGTACTGTATGTTTGCTCACCAAAGTCCTTCACTTCATTATAACTGTCCTGATTGAGTTTGCATTATTGGACTTTTTTGATAGTTTCACTCACAATTCAGAAAACAACTACGTTTCTTATAGTTATGAGGGCTGATGTTAAGAAAGTGGTGTACCGTGTTGTGAGTTGTCAGTGATTCTCAGTTTACACACTATTTGTATTTCTGAACACTTTGTGCATAATATTCATTTAAAAATGTTTACAGCCCATCTAACATCTTCAAGGTCTTTTGGGTATAAAGCTCAATTCCCACAAGCTACTTAATTAAACATGTAAAATGTGATGTAATAATGTAATTAACTTGAATCACTGTCATGATCAGGTTTGCTACTATGCTAGCTGGCATAGACCCACTGCATGTATTATTCCAATGTTTTGCCTATGCTGTGTGTGATAGTAAAGAGACAGTGGAGTAAAGTGAAGAACCGTTTTGTTCCCTTAAACCTCTCCAATATATTCCTAGACTGTAAAAACACCACAGTTTGGGATATAGTAATTGATTGGACTGTGAACAAAAGCTATACCTAAAGTATCAGAATATATAAAAGTATTTTTAATAAGTATACATTTTGGATTCAGCTAAAAAAGTTTACATTTTGATCACTTTATTTGAATTTAAAACCAAGCACTACATATTTTGTCCACTTTCAAATGATTCTGAATAAATTGTATTTGAATAGGTCATCAGCAGTTGGTTTATTTCCATCGTTGTTTTTTATATTGTAGTAAAAAAAGCATTTAACATTAAGCATTGTTGCTTGATACACTTTGTCCTGATAGTGTCCTAGTGTGGTCAATAATATTTAACATATCGACCAGCCATTGTCTACAGTGTATGATGTCTTATATTAGTATCAGGGGCAATAGAGGGAATCTAATCAAATATAATTGTATTTGTATAGCCCTTTTTACAAGCAATATCAGTGGATAGGGGTGAGGTCCCCAATGATTACATGTGATCTAGTGCAGCAGTTCAGTTGTAGGACTGACTAAACAGAAATACTTTTAATTAAGCTTTAATCACAGAAATCATGTCTGCCCCCTGACTGAAACAGGAAGTCTGTCCCAGAGGAGAGGGGCTCTATATAAGACAGCCCAAACCCCCACTGTTATCTCCTTAATTTACCATTACTACCATATATTTAGCATCTTTAGTGTCTTTATCAGAGTTGAGAATTCAAAAGTAATTCGTCCATTAGGGGCTCAAGAAGGAAGCTGATGAGCTTTAGATGCCATTAGCTTGAAGAATGCTTCAATAGAGAAAGGGTTGAAGTGGAGAGACAGCTTCATTTTGTAGGGATCTTGTTATGAAGGATTAGTTAATCAGGTCCATATTTCAATGGCTAGTCTGTAATTGGTCACTGATTGCTTTTTTTGTGGATGAAGAATTCCTGAAAATCATGAGTCTGGAAATCTGTGCCAGTACCAAGTAAACATTTTCTTGGGAGGTTAGAAATGGTAGCAAATAAGAATATAGGATTATTCTCAAGATGAGTGTTAGCTACAATCAGATGGGTGTGCTGGTGAGGGCATGCTTATAGTTCAATAGGCTTTTCTTCAAAACCAGATGGAATACCTCTGGATTTGAGGTCCGCAACTTCCGTTCCATTTTAAGTGGACTGCAGTGCAGGTGTCCTGTGAGTACCAAGGGAATGGAGGCACGGAATGAAGAACTATATTCAGAATCAGATTATCAATGTTGGCATCCATTGATTAATTTTGGACGTTGAACATTTTCCTGATATGATGCTGGCCAATTCCAGGGCTGTGGTTTTATAAAATGGCTAGAATGTAATTTTGAGAATAGAGCATGTCCATGATTCTGAAAAAATGTAATCTGAAATCAATCATAAGAACACCACCTTTCATAGAGGCATGAGGAATGTGTGAAAATGTCCCTGGCCAGGCATGAGGTAAGCACTTGGACTTGACCCCCCGTCGCCTTGGAACCTGGTCAATATGGTTGATCACACCTCTTGGCTGCCCTCGGAGGAAGGACAGCAAGATGGAAAAATGTGTTGCAGGATTGACCAATGAACCGCAGTTCATTTTTTGTCTGTGTTTTATAATTTTACAATGCATTGTATATAGTATGTATTTGCCATATATGCAGGTGCTGACAACACTGCATGTACTTCTGCTGATAATGTTACCCTCCAGACGTCTTAGATCTCTATTTAAAGCTACCTGGCATTTTGACATGCAAGTGAGCTAAAATAGGTGCCTTAGGAACACTAGTATGCATAGAAGGGTGGGGGATCTTTTGAGTAAAAATAGCCCCCTCACGTGTTCCTTTGCCAAAAGAGGACTCATGCTAAATTACTCAAGAGTGTGTAAGGGCAAGAAAGAGAGCTGGAGGGAGAAAGAGAAAGGCGAGAAATGATTGGTGAATTTTTTTAAACAATGGGAGTCTGGGTTTGTAAGTCAGAGTGAGTCAAAGACAAGTAAAACACAAGGACTGGTGTGTCATCAACAGTTGGTGTTCATAAATGAAGCAGTGGCTTTGAATAGAGCTGCTGAAAGCCAGAACACACTGTTCATGGGAAGGTGAAGTCTTTAACTTGGTCAGATTATCTCAGAGCTAATATGCCGTTGAAGAGCCCTGCTAAGACGCGTGACGGAAATAGCCTCTAAAAGCCTGTTCTTCATAAAGTGCAAAACATGTGGAAGCATTTCCTTAAAATTAGGAAGGTCCTAAGAATGTGTTTACTTGCATTTGTGTTTGTATGGAAGACATAGAATTTTTTTTTTTTTTGTGTGATACCTGGAGTTTAGTCCTATGATAACATGTTGACCCAGAATAGTTTTCATTCTGATGGGTCTGGGCACGACAAATACAATATATTTTACTTCTCTAATAGATGATCAAAGACGATGAGCTCCCCAAAAAACACTGATGGACCATGTAGGATTAAGGGACTTTTATACTGTATTTAAACTGTAAAA
Source organism: Thaleichthys pacificus (assembly GCA_023658055.1). Lineage (NCBI taxonomy): Eukaryota > Metazoa > Chordata > Actinopteri > Osmeriformes > Osmeridae > Thaleichthys > Thaleichthys pacificus. Next base: position 1,033,664 of record CM042860.1, on the reverse strand, counting down.
ATTATACTGTATTTGTGACATCTAGTGGAACCAAAAATAGCTGATCCTAACAAGCATTTCTTGGCTGGAAGGATATTCATTCTTCAGAAGCATCAGTAGCTGTCTTAAAACATTTGTTAAATCATACTAATTTTACAATATGCTGTAGAATTCTGTATTCATTTACATTTTGGGGAATACAATATTTTTACACTGTTGATAAACACGTTGAAGTAGCACCCCTTAAGACAATCAAAAGATTTATTCTAGGACAGACATAATTGTGTGGCAAATTTCAATTTATCTTGCAACTACAAAACAACAAATTTGCTAAATATAGTAAAAAGCACAATATTCAAAATGTCTCTATAAGTAGATCTACCAAACCCATGAAGAGTCCATAGGCAACTTGTCCATCTCATGTCTACCCTTAAGTTTTAGGCATGTTAACAAGTGTCTTGTGTTTAAGTCCTAAAAGGTTAACTCTGATATTGTGGCAAAATGTTCTGTATCATTCTGAATCTAAGTTACAAGCTGTTTGGCGATTAGCTCCACTAGTCAGATGCTTGTAGAGTTAACTACACCAGCTTGTCTATATGCCATCTCAAGCTGCTTTTGTCATTGTGATGTATATAGGACAAGGGAAATTAGGTCACATCCCCATATTTCTCTTACCCCATTAAGTTAACAGTGGATGTCCACTGCGCTACTGAAGATTACTCACAGTCCACCCTTAGTCATTTTCAGTGTTATGAATGTAATTATATTTGCTACGCTGTCTTAATTGTTATTAAAACAGGTTGAAGGTGTGTTAGCATTCAGGTAACAAATCAGGCACCATATGTCCATCTAATCCAATCCAGGTGGTCTTGTCCTATTATGAAGACAGTGTGAGGTCCACTGAAAACTACTACCAGAGAAGGGATCAAGGGGAAAAGCCAAACAAACCGATCTTCAGCTTAGAGTAAGATGAAAAGCTAATTGGCCAAGGGACTCTCCCTTTGCGTCCGTAGATAACTGGAAATGTCTGTAACATACAGTACAGGAATCAAATAAATAGAGGCACATAGTACATGATTAAGTTTTTAATACCAAAAGGACAGATTTTGTACATGATGCCAGTTATTTGGTGTTGCTGTTTCATTTGGTCACATTTGACTCCTGATGGCAGTTCAACATGTGGCAGGTCATCACTATTGCTCCCTCAAGTAGAATTGCACAAGATAATTCATTACAGTAACCTGCCTTGCAAAGGGTACAAGATTTTAGCAACACATGATGGCGCACAATTCATTAAAAAAATTATATCAAGAAAAAAAACTAAACTAGAAAGTGCATTTCCTGCAGAAAATGCTTTGGAATGCTGAAAGCTGAAATGAATTAAAAAAAGCTTTTATCCATCCCCCCTCTCCAGCAACTGCAGGAATGCAAGGGACCTGATAACCAATAGAGGAGGTGATACTCCCTTGAACTTACAGGATTGGGTGAGGGAGAGAGGGGGTGAGGAGACAGATTCTGAATGTTTGATATATCGACTTAAAAGTTATAAAATTATGCACCTCATTACTAGCCTGGTCCTAACCAGACTCTCGTACATTGCATTTGTACATGTCTGGCCTCGCTCCATTGACAAGCGTTGACTTCCTTGTAGGCGGGTACTATGTTGAAGTTTAAAACTATTGTATCTGCCCAGAGCCACTCTGGATCTGCCATAACCAATCGCTAGCGTTCGCCTTAGCCAACTCCTTCACCACGGAGCTAGCTGCCGTAGCTGGAAAATCAAACTTTTCCCAAACCCCGTGGGGAGGAGGACCACAACATCATGACCACCAACAAAACTCAGCAAGGATTGTTCTTGCTCCGGCTTTAACTTATGGATATTCGGCAGCGTTGCCACAACCGCAGAATAGCTTCGCTCGCATCTTTCTCCGCCGCCATTACTGAACTACAACTCAAACTAGTGCACAACATCAACGTCATCGTTCTCAGCCACTCCCTCTGTTCGCTGTGTGGTTGCCACGGTGATGGCGTAGCTGTGAACATTAATGAGCTGATCAAAAGGCAGAGAGAATAACAGAAAATTACCTAGAATCCACACTTCAAACAAGTTAACCTAGACGCAAAACAAAAGTCCAATCCAAAAAATAAAGATATTTTCAGAGACAAAAAAATAGTTTAGGGTTTTGTCAACATTTTAAATTTTAAATGGTGGCTGTAGCTGAAAGATTGAGGAAGAAGAAGGATTTGAAAGTTGAAGAAGTTGAAGAGGATTTGAAAAAAAACTAGAAAGCTGAAAAGTATAAGCTGAAAACCCCTGAAACTGCATATTTTTTTTATTCGAAGAGAATGCAAAGTTACGTCACTGTAGGTTAACGATACGTCACGCCGTGTTGCATGTTTGGACGTCGCCGCCATCTTTGCAGGTACACGCCCTTTCCAGCCGGCAAGTCCAAATATGGGAACTTAAATTCCCATGGCTCCTGCCTTAATATCTTCGCCGTCCAATCACCAATTTTATTTCTGAAAACTGCCAGATACTCGTGACAACATAAGCTAAAAGCAAATCTAATTTGGTTAAGGGGTTAATGGGCGTGAATTAATAAATGTATCGTTATCCATCTTTTGCCTAAGCAGAGTCAGAGAGGATACCATGGCATGGGAGATGTCCTACAGTGTTAGATGAGCTGCTTCAAATTGAAAACTGAGGCAATATTTCGAGTAAAAACACGTTTCTTAACATATGTTGTCAATTTTGTAAATTAAAAATCTAAACTTTTGTTACAAAGCATTTGTTTGTTGGAGTAACGCAAATTTTACATGATCCGGCTTCTCCGTTTGTGACAGGCAGCTACTGACCGTAGTAGCCTGTATGCCTCGTTGTTTGCAGATTTCTGTAAAACTTGCTAAATAAACATTAGCTAGCTACACTATGTAGGCTAGGGTGACCAGACGTCCTCTTTTACCCTTACAAGTTTTGGAAAGGGTATCTCCCTTACGTTCCACCTTCTTTTTCGACGAAAACAACTAGCTAGCTAGCACTAGCTATCGAAGGAATGAAAACGTTAAATCGTAGAGTAGAATAAACTGGTTTAAATAAGCCTAAATACAAAACTTCTTACCTAGTAACCAGTATAGCAACCATGACAGTTTCCTGCTAGCACGCGTAGATATCTCAGGAATTTAAAGTCGGCATAGCGACGGACACGTCCTTGCATCGGAACGGCATTGTGACGTCAGGTAGGACACTATTTGGCCCTAGGACACTATTTGGCCTAGCCTGTTCCTAACCAGACTCTCGTACATTTCATTTGTACAGAGTCTGGCCTCGCTCCATTGACAAGCGTTGACTTTCTTGTAGGCGGGGTACTCTGTTGAAGTTTAAAACTATTGGATCTGCCCAGAGCCACTCTGATCTGCCATAACCAATCGCTAGCGTTCGCCTTAGCCAATTCCTTCACCACTACTGTAACAGAGCTAGCTGCCGTAGTTGGAAAATCAAACTGTTCCCGAATCCCGCGGGGAGGAGGGCCACAACATCATGGCCACCAACAAAACTCAGCAAAACTTGTTCTTGCTCCGGCTTTAGCTGTTGGATATTCGGCAGCGTTGCCTCAACGGACCGAATGGCTTCGCTCGCATCTTTCTCCGCCGCCATTACGGAACTACAACACAAACTAGCGCACAACATCAACGTCATCGTTCTCAGCCACTCCCTCTGTTCGCTGATTGGCCGGTTGAAAATCAACCTGAAAAATCTGACTTACGTACCGAATGGCCAGACCTAGTACAGAAGCAAAATCTAAATTGAGCGGAAGTACGTAGGAGGGCAGAGCCAGGCTATATTTGGCCGGCCTGACAGCGCCTTCCAGCGAGGGGGCCGAGCTTCAGTTCCTTCAGGCGACACGCCCCCCAGTCTCGAACAGAGAAGACTGCTGATTTTCTTACGATTTCAAAGCCTAATTTAACATACTTGTCGGTGGGTTTTTTTTATTCGAATTTGGATGGGTAGTTAATAACACATTATTCTGTGGTGTGGTGAACTTGAAACTCGTTTTTAATTCCACTTTACAGGACCTTTAAGCTAAATATCTATAACTTGTTTGGACAATTGGATTGTCGAAGAGTCAAACCTTCTTAGTTATGTAGAATTCCGGTTCATCCACTAATCACTAGAATGGTCATATCTAACAAAATAACAAATAATATATTTATAATCTGTGTGCTGTTCTACATTGCCCACAATTATGTATATTTCATATGTTCTGGTGGTTGAAAATGAAGATGTAGTCTACGGACGGAGATTATTGTAAACATTGATGCATGAAATGTAATTGTTTTCTCATGATTTCCCTTAAATAATCATATATATGGGCTCTACTACAGTGCGCCCAAAAATGTGTGCAAGCATGGTAAAATATTTGGGCACACCGGTGCGAGCAAGTTTTAACCATATAGTCCTACAGTCTATGGTTTTAAGTTAACCTATTGCAGCTGTCAGTTACTGAAAAGAGGTGGGGGAACTCGACAATACTCGAACCATTATTTGCAATGGGAAACGTTTATTCCTTTCAACTAGCAATAATCGTGACTTGGATAAACCTCATAGGCTGCATCCTGCAATAGCCTACTGCATCTGCCCCGCTGTAACAGCCTGCAGAGCTGCCAACTCTCACGGTTTCGCCGTGTGACACACGCATTTCAACCATTTCTCACGCTCTCACGCCACACATTGTATATCTCACGCTGAAAAGGCAACGCCAAACAAGTAGCCAAGCTAACGTTGTGAACAGTAACGGACGAGGCGCAGGTTAACGGAGTGAAGCAGCATTGACGCGCAAACAGCCGTGTAAACTCGCCTGGGGGGGGGGGGAGGGGGGGGGGGTAGTGTGAAGCTCGCGAAAGATGCCTCTTGTGCTGATCAAGCAGACCCCCACCCCTCGGATTGAGAGATTGAGGTAACGGCCCCGGTGGATGTAGGTGGTATTGCATTTCCGATTTGCTACCTGACTCGTCCGGTCGTTTTGCCATCAACATATCTAAAACTATCTGCCCCAATAATTTTTGTTCGATTCTCGAACCTGGCTCATACTACTAGTTTTTTCAAGAAAAGTTGCCTGGAAACGTGCTCGCGGATACGAACAGGGGACGAGCACAAGAGGGAACATCAGCAAATCGCTGATTTACCAGAGCTGAATGAGAACAAGGAGAAAGGATTTGATAATCTACAGTTGCCTGCCTTTATTGTAGCAAGTTTTACTAATGTTTGCACACATACATGGCGGTTGTTTGTAGAGTTTATTTCCGTTATTTTAAAGCAGATTTAACCATTTTGTAATGAACGCTATATAGCATGACAAACGTAAATATAGCCTTATAATATCGTGGCATAACGTTACGGCGTCATTACAGATTGTTGACATGTTATTCTGGAGCAAAGACGAAGATGTATAAATCATGTCTGATAACCACAATATTGTTATGGTCGTTATAACGACTATATATTTTCTTAGAACTTTGTCAGTTAACACCTCAACGATGGCATTAACAATAAGCTAGTAATAGTAAGCAACACTCATCATCATTATAATAGTAACATGTAGGCTTAATTTAGCTTGCTTTGCCGAGGTAGAACAACGACGGAGCCAGATATTCAAGTTTACAGTTTATTTAATCCGACACAAAACTTAAGCAGTCAAACTAAAAACACGAAGCAAAAAGAGCAACGTATAGGCCCTGCACGTATAATACTACAGTACCAATAATATTGATTTTCGTAAAGTTCACATGTATCTGCTTCTTGATCGGACTTGTACCAGAGCCTGCTTAAGGAGAGCCTGGCCACTCCCTATTAAGCCCCATTGTACCGAATTTTGTTGCAGTTCCACCAGAGTTCCACTGGGAGTGATCGTGGTCGAGTGCAGAATGAATGGGAGTCTATGGAGCTAAACGGCTAAATTGGTCTCTTTCACCTGATTGTCGTTGAGAAATCTCAGATTTGATTGTAGTTTTTGCATGTTCAACATGGATTACAGGTCGAAAGTTGAATGAACGAGTACTTAGTATGTCCTTTCGATTTCTTACAGGGTAAGTCGTTGTTGCCCATAACACGCTAGCATTCTGCTAACGAATGCTGATTAGTTAGTGAAGGACTGACTACGACCAGAGATCCCGCTTGATGGCATTCGAAGCAGAACCAGAATGTCAGAGCATTAGCAACAACATTAGCAAACCAAAACTCTTTCTAGCATGTGTATTGACAGGGATGGCCTAACCTGTCAGCTGTGTTGTCGATGCTTCGAGAGAAAAGTGGAAGTAATCAGAGGTTGCCGTCAAGCAGTATCTCGGGCCGTACAATGTGTATGACGTCAATGACATTTAAAAGGCTTTTTAGAACAGAAAGGCGACTTTTTAAAAATCTATCACCCAGCGGTGTGTATTTTTTTGCCTCCCCTTTCGAATTCAGAATTCAAATTACTAGACAAAAAATTATATCCTGAGAAAAGTGGATTTTGAGGGGTATAGCTCCATAGACCTCCATTCATTCTGCATTCGACCGTTACATAGAGTTAATATAACTAGAGTAAGCTACTTTTGTCTTCCAAGATGGCGTCCCCATTCATTTCTATGAAAAGTGCTCAGTGGCGCAGTGAGGCAAGCGATAGCGCGAGACTGGACGCGGCCATCTTTCCACTTCCGTGTATTCCGGTCTAGCTTTAAACAGTGGCTCTTTTTTTCCCTAGCTCCGAGACCTCGTGCACGCTTTGCAACTAGCTGTACACGTCATACTTTGCGACAACCAGTCGCGAGCATAGATTTATATGGTTACGAGCGTGTGAGCTAAGGCATTGCAGAATCTATGGGCAGAATGGGGTACAAGTCCGATAAGAATCAGAGACATGATGCGAACTTTACGGAAATGTATGCTGTCACTGTATAGTATTCCTTTCACTTGTTTTTTATAAATAGGCTATAGGGCTAAATATAGGGCTATTCTAGATGGAACTCATCACATGTTTTTTTTTTCTTCGTGATTGGAGTATGATTTCCAACGCATTGTATCGGATTAAATAAACTGTTAACATGAACACTTAGCTCCGTCGTTGTTCTCGCCAGGCAAAGAAAGCTTAGTTATTTTGGTAACAGAAATCTTCCATAATGCAGACTTACCATAGCTTACTGTCAACTGTATATTCAAACGAAATGCCACGAAATTCACACTGCCTTCAATTTACGTATCAGTGTAGAAATGTGGCCTGTGTTTTATATGTTCAACCTACAAAACCAAACGCCTATTAATGGATATAACGTGATCTAATAAGACTTGGAAATAATGTAATAAATAAAAGCTTGAGAAGTGTGTCTAAAATATACTTTATTTAACATTTGCCTTTGAAAGGGACATATTAACAGAACTATATACAAGACGTTTCCATCAGATATAAGTGGGGGTGAAACAGTCACTGAGGACCTTCATTGTCCCACAAAAGCAGTCTGGCTTGATGACCCGATTAAAAAAAAAGAATGGGTGTGTTTAACAAAAGCTTCTGAAGGCAAGACTAATCATATTTATATCATTTCTTATTGTGGTTATCAGTTTAAGTATTAATCTTCGTCTTTGCTCCAGATAGACATGTCAACAATCTATGCTCACGCTTAACATAATGTAATAAATGTGGGTTTGTTCGTGGAGCAGGAAATTACTGCCAAGTATGTCAGGCTGGAAGAACAAAGGTAAGCTCGTAACAATATAAAAAGGTCTTGATTAGGTCCGGACAATGGTTCTCTCCAATTCATAAACCGGGGTGGAATACTCCAGGGCACAACACAGGCTACACAGACGTTTACGGAAGTTGGGCTCTCCCTGGACCACAATCCACCCGCCCCAATCCGGTGAAAGCACGGCACTCTCAGAGCTGGGCCAAACCCCCAGTAGACACCCCAACGTCACTGCACTCTCAAAGCTGGGACAAACCCCCAGTAGACACCCCAACGTCACTGCACTCTGGCACTCCCTCGAACACACACACCTATGCTACGTCACACGTGTATAGGGGAGACCCAACTACCCACTACGGTGCACTGAACAGGGTGCACACTACGGTGCACCCTGTTCTCTCCCACCGCCAGGTAATTTAATAAAGCTAGTTAAAATGGACAAGACAACAGTTAATAATGGGATACTTAGCCGCCGCTTGGCGAGACCCTCCCCCGGGGTCTGAGCTTGAGCGTCGTACACTCCGGGCTGAATGTTAACGCTAGCTGGACGCGTTGTCGGCTGAAGTCGTTGCGATCAGGTCGTCAATTAGCACGGAGCTCTCTCCTACTTTCCCCGCCCTATAACTGCTACAGGAGGCCAACACTCCTCCCCTCCTGCCGCAGGAACACTAACCGATCTCACTCACTGTCTTCGTCGCCGGCAGCCCTTGTGACTGCGAACGCTCGCCACCCGTCTCCCAGAATGCTCCAGCTCCGACCAGCCTACCTCTGTCTCGGCCAAGTCCCCCTTTTAACCCCTCCTCTATACCCCCTATAATCAGCCACACCTGCAACCACTAATTAAATGAGCCTGCAGCTCATTTCCATTACAATAATATAATATTTGCCATCATGTCATGAACGTAAAAACTTTGATGATAGAAAAATCAAATCTGTTTTAAAATAACGGGAATAAACTATATTAACAACATTTGATGTATGTGTGACAACCATTTGCTAAACTTGCTACAACAGGGCAGGCAACTCAAGCCATTTCTCCCTGTGCTCATTCAATATGGCTCATTCAGCTCCAGGTAAATCGGCAATCGGCCAATGTGAAATTTTGTGCTCGTGCCCTGTTAGTATCCGCGAGCACATTTGCAGGCAACTTTTATTGACGTAAGCAAATAAATGGGGTGCTAGTTTACCCATTTCGGATTGGTTTCAAACTTAGCAAAAATCATGACAAATTATTCTATGAAAAAGCTAGTAGTATGAGCCAGGTTCGAGAATCGAACAAAAATCTAGCTGTGTCTATTAATATATAAGTCTATGTGATCAAGACGCCCACTGATGTATGTTGTATATGTCCGTTGTGTTTTCCGTTGACCTCAAAAGATGGCTGCCCAAACAAAACGTTTTTTTCATTTACCCAGAATTCAACGCGGCGTGACGTCAACTTCGCATTCTCTATGAATATTCCAACAATAAATCTTACCTTTAAAAGTAATAAAAAATATTACTTTTCTATATTTAGATTTTAGACCAATCTGAGTTTCTGGATGAAACATTATATCCAGTAAATTGTGAAAATATTGTTTAAAAAAAAGACATCCAAAAGGACTTCCTAAATGGACGACTGAGCATTCTTGATGTTTACTCTATCTCCTGGTCTCCAACAAAACAACTTAGCTTTTTCCACCATGACTCTGAAAGGCTTTTTATCTTATGAGGTGTCTTCTTCCTCAGAGTCTGCCTCTGATGCATGCTGTCTACTTCTTGAATCCCAGTCAAGATGACCGAATCAAATACATCCTTCAGGTTCTTCTGGGTCAGAGCTGAGCACTCGATAAAGGTGATGGCCCCTATCTCCTGGGCACATTCCTGGCCCTCCTCTGTGCTCAGGGGTGTCTCCTGGTTCTGTGCCAGGTGGATGAGAACCTGGACATCTTCTCTCAGGTCCAGCTGGGTGCCCACCAACACCACAGGCACCCTGGGGCAGATGCGTCGGACCTCAGGCACCCACCTGTTTGTCACATTACACAATGAGGAAGGGCAGACCACGCTGTAGCAGAGCAAGAAGACATCTGCATTTCTGTAGCACAGGGGCCGGAGACGGTCCAACTCCTCCTAAATAACAAGAGGCAACAAAGTAAAAAATAAAAATAGACCGGAAACAGAGAAAATACTTTTTCTAAACTAGTCACACACCTTCTGACTAGTGTGACACGTTTTAAGCACAGCACATTATAGCTCGACAATGTATATCTTTGCTGTACTCTAATAGGGAGTCTTGACCAGAAGGGTCTAAAATGTCAACTGAAGGGGGGCAATAATAAACCCAGAGAACCACAGGGGGTCATGTAAATCACTTGTACACATCCTACAGGGGGCGATATAGGGTTTGGAATTGGGGACAGAGTGCTGTCTGAGAGAAATGCTCAGACATACTGCAATGAAGAAAATAGGGGAGGTTTTAAGGATGCACCCAAAAGGGGACTAGTATATTACTAGTGTACTAATACGTTTACAACTGTTTGAACCACATACTATATCTTATAAACTATTTGAAACTGGAGTCTAAAATCAGCCTAAAAACGATATTAGATAGATTCATATTACGGCTTACATTAATAGTTTCATCAAATCCCCATTTCTATTCACAAGCAGAGAATGTTGGAACAGGAAAACAAAGAATAATTATTGAAAACTTCATCTGATCAAAATGTAGACTGTACCTATAGATCTAATTTCACTCACCTGGCCGGCCATGTCACAGAGTTGTAATCTCACTGGTTTTCCATCCACAACAACCATTGCTGTTAATGCAGATAGAAACCAAACGATTTATAAACTGTGTTGGAGGATATAAATGTTTTGAGGATCACATAGAGTGAACGTACAATAGCACTGACTGCAGAATGGTTTGTGTCAATGTCAATAACGCACTACTGGCTATATGATTTAACAGAGATATTATATTACAAACAGACCTGCAAAGTTGTCAAATGCTGTTGGGATGTACTCTGTTGGGTATCCATTGGTGGTATAACTGACAATCAGGCTCGTTTTGCCGACTGCTCCATCTCCAACGAGGACGCAATTCACTTTACGCTCAGGTACGGAGCCTGACCGTCGTCGTTTCGAATTTAGTTGACAATCTCGGTATTTTAGACGACTCGGTACCTCCGGAGAAAACTGACAACACACCGGGTCCGACACTCGACGGGCTTTCTGCATCCCCATATCTTACAGAAGCATTTTGCGCCTAGTAGATAGTTAAGGTTTCTAAATATTTCCTATACCATTTTCATCTCGATACTCGTGTGGATAGTTTTGTTCGAATCCAGACAATAACATCTTAAACAAGAAATTATAAAATAGCCTGCATTTTGATTGCAAATAGCTGTCCGGCTGAACAAAGTTCAAAGACTACCGTTTGATTTGTCCGTAGCATATGAGTCGAATGGCTTCTCTGCTTCTTGTGTTCATGGTCGTAAGAAGCTTAGACTACTAGACGCCATGTGATGTGCGTGCTTTCAAAGTGAACTAGAACTGATACAAACGTTTGCTTTATTTAAAAGTAAAGTAATAATATTATGATGCATAGCTCATACCTACATCACAGCGTATAAGGCAATATGTTTTCTAACGGCATCAATGATATTTTGGGGATCCTTATGGAAGATTATATCTGTACAAATCTTAACTATAAATGAAATTCTCAAATGAGAAATTAACTATTATTTCTTTCAATAAATAATGTTATATTTATGAGAGAGTTTTCATTTTGAATAATGATTTCTGTTTAGTCAGTTTTCTGTTTAGTCAGTTTTACGGCTACTGAAGTGTGTGGTTGTATGTCTGAATATAATCGTGAACTAAGTATGTGTAGTAAGTAAGTAAGTGCTGTATTTGTACCATATAACTCACTAGAAATCACAAATAAAGCAAACCTAAAGTTATTAGCCTTAGGAGATATTTCCTCGGAAACAGTGAGGTGCAAACATAATAGTATGGGCAACAGGCAACCAAGGCTGAATACATATTAAATTGGTATAATTCCTAACAATTGAAGGCCGGAATGTTTTGGGATAGGAGCGGGGTACTGACACTGCCTCAATGGGAAAAACCACACCAGCAACCACACTGACTACATTACAAGCTAAGCTATCGGGCCCCAAACAATCCGCAACATACCTATCATACCTACTGTGTGTTGCTAGTTGAAGACGGGGGACAGGGCGTTCTTATTTAGTCTCTTCTGGAACAAACTTCATGTAGTATAGTAAATAGTTACTGTGTACCTGGAGTCCAAGCTACTGACATAGAAGCTATTCTTAGGGTGCTGGCTAGCACCAGGGCTAAGGAAAAGACCAAAGCTAAGGCACATGGTGCACACATTGATGATAGGAACAAGGATATTGTCATACATGTAGGCACCAATGATGTTAGGCTGAGGCAGTCAGAGGTCACAAAGGTTAATATAGCACAGGCATGTGACCTTGCTCAAAAGATGAGTTGGGATTGAGTAATAGTCTTTGGTCCACTAACTGTTAGGGGGAGTGATGAGATCTACAGCAGATTTGTTTCTCTTAACCGCTGACTGGCTCACTTCTGCACAGAACAGGGTTTAGGATTTGTAGATAACTGATCTTGTTTCTGGGCCAGACCTGGCTTGTTGAAAAGTGACAGGCTCCAGCAAGCCAGGCCACAGTCTCTTAGAGAGTCTGATAGGTATGGTGCGGGTCTGATAGCTTAGCTTGTAATGTAGTCAGTGTGGTTGCTGGTGTGGTTTTTCCCATTGAGGCAGTGTCGGTACTCCGCTCCTATCCCAAAACATCCCGGCCTTCAATTGTTAGGAATTATACCAATTTAATATGTATTCAGCCTTGGTCGCCCGTTGCCCATACTATTATGTTTGCACCTCACTGTTTCCGAGGAAATATATCCTAAGGCTAAAGCTGCTAAAAACCTCATACTGGAATATTGAACTCAAACATCATATCCCTATCCACAAAGGCTGTTTTGATTCATGATCTGATGTCTGAATGCAGTCTGTACCTGATTGGACTCGAAATCTGGACCCGAAATCTGTCTAAAACCTGACGAGTATACCCCTCTGAATGAAGCGTCTCCTCTGGATTTTGAGTACTCACACATACTTCATGCCTCTTAAAAAGTGGCGGTGTTGCTATGGTTTATACTTCCAGATTCAACCTCAGCCTGAAATCTTTGAACACCTTCAAAACATTTGAAATGATCCCCTCATTTTGTAAAGCCACTCTGTATCGCCCCCCAGGCCCGTATTCCCTCTTCTTAGAGGAATTTGATGATTTTGATGCTGATCTTGTGATGTATACTGATAACATCCTAATTATGGGTGACCTCAACAATCATGTGGATGTCCAGACAGATCCATGAAGAAAGGCCTTCACTGCTCGCATTGATTCCACTGGCTTCACCCAGGTTATCTCCAAACCTACCCATCTTCACTTGCATACATTAGATCTAGTTCTCACATGGGGAATTGTGGTTACTGACCTCATAGTCTTACCCCCACAATCCTATACTATCAGACCACCGTCTGGTTATCTTCAAAATGGAACTATGCCAGATCCCTGGAGGCTCTCAGAAAATTACTACTAGCCGTTGCAAACACAGCCCTGGAACTGGCTAATATACAATACTACCAGGAGCACTTGAAGCACTCAACGTCCCAAATAAATCACTAAATGTTAAAACTAGCAATCTGAATGTTTTTTCAGGTATCACTAGACTCTGTTGCCCCACTCAAACCTAGGGGGAAAAAAGATAAGAAAATGACTCTATGGTATTCAGAGGAAACCCGCACTCTCAAAAAGTCCACTCGAAAATGTAATTGGTGGACCACTAAACTGGAGGTTTTCCACCTGGCTTGGAAGGATAGCCTTTTGGAGTACAAGCAAGCCCTCATCAGGACCAGATCAGAACTAATAGATTCATCAAAACCCACCAGCTGCCTTCTTGACCCCATTCCTGATTTTAAACAAGCAATTATTAAGCCCCTGCTTAAAAAAACAATCTGGATCTTTCAGAAATTGCAAACCAATTTCAAGTCAGCCATTTCTCTCAAAGATTCTTGAAAAAGTTTTGGTACAACAGCTCACTGAACACCTTTCTTCAAATCAGTTGTATGAACCCCCCCAGTCCGGATTTCGTCCTCACCAGCACTGAAACAGCACTCGCCAAGATAGTCAATGATCTACTATTGGCCTATGATGCAGGCTCTATTTCTGTCCTGGTTCTCCTGGACCTAAATACTGCAGCATTTGACACTGTGAATCACCAAATTATCGTGGAACGTATGGAGAACTATGTTGGGATCTCTGGTACGGCACTCCAGTGGTTTAGATCGTATCTATCTGACATATCACAATTTGTCCACTATGACGGCCAGTCATCCAGGAGTACCGCAGGGTTCTGTCCTAGGCCCTCTATTTCCTCTCTACATGCTGCCTCTAGGAAATGCTGCTCAGAACGAAATGTTCACTGCTATTCAGATGACGCCCAGCTATACATGTCCCTAAAGCCTGGAGAACTACCACACGCTCTTGAAACATGTGTCAATAAGAACATAGATGACACTCAATTCCCGACTCAACTCGGATAAAACAGATGTGCAAATTGTTTGACCTAAAAAACACGGGAAGAATCTGTCCAAACTCACCCTGGACCTCGAACACATCAAAGTCTTACCAAGCCAACTTGTAAAAAATCAAGGAGTTACAATGGACCCAGACCTCTCATTCGAATACCATATCAAGAACATGGATGATGCTGAAAAATGAATACATGCATTTGTTACATCCCGACTGGACAACTGCAATGTATTATTCTCTGGCCTCCCACGTACCTACATAAAAAATTACCAGACCAGAACTAGTCAAACGTGCGCACGATTGAACTAAAACGAGGGAACTAATTAGTCAAACATGCGCATAATTTAATAAATCATGGCCACAAAATACAATTGCCAGCTCATGATGTTGTTACATTTGCTAATTGGCTAATGGCTACATTGTAGAAAGTCCCTTTGAAGTAGATTGTGTCATAGATTGTATAATATACAAATACTTGAAAAGGGTCGTAGCTGACCTCAGAGGAAAACGGAAACATAATATTTTGGTTTCAAACTGTTTTAGCTGATGCTAACCTAGCGATCCGGGTCACGGCACCAGTGTAACAGACGTGGTCTTGCAAGCTCCGTCAGAGGTATCGGGCCTATGTTCGTCCCGCACTGGGTACGAACCTGCCACCTCTGACATCCCAAGTGCCCCTACTACCAACTACACCAACAAAAAACTAGTAATCCGTCGACACGGGTGCCTGTTACATACCTGAGGAGTGAGTTTCACCGATACACACCAGCTACATCTATGAACTACTTGTTCTGAGCAGGTGTTGTCAGTGAACAGGCTGTAAAACTGTTGGTTAAGTTACAGACACTCATGAAAAACTGATGCTAATTATCTGGGAAACATCTTCTAACAGCAGTCAAGTTGTCATTGTTTGTGTCAAACAAGTTGTAATTTGTAAGTTGAATTTGTTGTAACATTAAAACAGGAGATCATGACTTAGCCTACTCTGCTCCAGCTCCAGTGGTTTGCTCTGTAGGTGAACAAAACTTTCAGAAGACGTAGCAGAATCACGTGAAAAATTACAGGATATGCTTTTTTTCCATTGGTTGTTGCATTAAATCTTACCCAGATACAATGGTGCTATTTTCCGATTGGCTATTGTGTAGACCCTTTCTTTTTTTGATGATAAGTGGCAGGCTCGACTAAGAACTCCAGGGGAGACGCTTGATTCCTGCCGGTTCCATAGTGAGAGTGGCGCGGCCAGAGGAATTTTGGTTGGGTGCTGCGGCATATTAAATATATTATAAATATTTTTTTTCTGCGTGAGAAATACAATGTGTGGCGGGAGAGCGTGACAAAAGACCGAAATGAGTGACTGTCACGCTCAATTCGTGACACTTGAGAGCCCTGTAATGGTGAGCTAGCTGCTTATCTTCCTAGCTATCCACATAATGTCAGACGCTTGGCGTAGCGACTTCCATCATTGCAGACGCTTGGCGTAGCGACTTCCATCATTGGCAGACGCTTGGCGTAGCGACTTCCACCATTGGCAGACGCTTGGCGTTGCGACTTCCACCATTGTCAGACGCTTGGCGTAGCGACTTCCACCATTGTCAGGCGTAGCGACGGTTGTGTGTTGTTCAGGTGTGTGAGGGCACTAATCTATGGCGTGCGGATATGGCGTACGGAAAGGGACATGGATAACCTGCCTAGGGAGACTGTCGTGTGACGTATACTTCTGGATAAATTGCATACGTCGTCGCCACCATAGATATATATATCTATGGTCGCCACTACTTCTGGATAAGTACGTCGTCGCCATACTTTGAAGTAGCCTACATTTTAAAGTAAATTTATAGTTATAAAGTTTTTGCCAGTTCATCATTTTGGAGCTTTTAACACGGAGCAAATTAAGGCAATGTCAGAAGATGACTTGCCTTCTCAATGTGTCATTCATTTCCTGTGATTCATTACATTTGTTGTCTAGCCCTTCAATCTCTCAGCAAAATGCAGCCTATTCAATTTAACAACTTTCAGAAGGACAAGGCAGTGGATAATATCTTAATATCTTTTTTTTGGTAGCCTATGCCACTTTCATTCTATCATTTGTGTAGCCAAAACACTGCTTTTTTAAAGACTAATTAGATTAATATGTAGTCTACATGTTATTAACTTAGATCTTTTTCCCATTTTTGATAAAGCCTTACATTTTGTTTTGGAGGTGTAGCCTCTGACCCTACACCCCTAGGCTACTGTGTATTGAAGAGGGTTGTCCTTAACCACTGATCAGTTAACAATAATTAAATATAATGATTATTTTATTACTTTTATACTGTTTGGAATACTCTGAATATAATAAACAATGTTTGATCTATACCCTGCTATATCAAGCTCATGAGAACATAACCCTTGGTCATGTCCAGGAGAGAAATATAGAGAATCTATGAATTATTTTGCTTGTATCATTGATAAACTGACATTTTGCTGTTTGCTTATGCCTGCATAGCCATAAGTTAGTTCTTTGTAAGCTAACAAAAGCTATCTAGCATACAGCATCCTCTTTCTGTGCTTGCAAAGACTATGTTGATTATCACCCCCTGATGTTTCTTGTGAGAGTAAAACTCCCCATATTGTGATACTATTTAACTGCCCTGACTCCTGTATTCTTTGTCCAGTCTTCTGAGTTGCTCAACCTTGTATCAGACACCTGCACTTTATAGATCTATAATAAATAAGTTGATTTTGTCTTGAACTTGTACTTGGTGATTCACTTCATTGACTTAGTACCCAATTGCTGTGAAAGTACCATCTAATATGTCTTCAGTCTTAACCCTGTAAGTTTGTCTGCAGTTGTATATGGTATAGAATCATGTGTTAAAGCTTAATATTATAAGCAATATCAATAGGCTAGTGACAAATACACTTTTGTATCATGTTCTAACAGTCTGCTGGTTTCTGTTAGTGTAGCGTCCACACAAAATGTTTTAAACCTTTACTGATGGTCTGAAGATGTTTAATGCTGTCTTGCACTTCTACACCAGTGATAAACAGAGAAGTGTAGTCAGAAGGCAACATTATAAATTAAAACTCCCATTAGCAAGGCTACATTCATTAGTAACTCATTAGCACCACCAAGTTAGCAAACACATCAAATAAACTCAATACAATTGAACTGCACTGTTGCCATATGTTGGGAAATAACCAAATACAAGCAATATAACACATTTCATGAATGCAAACTTTACAAGCATGAAACAAACTGTATTGTGGTCACCTAGACTATTCTAGGTTGTGGGTCAGTGAAAGCACGGCTTCTTCGGTAGGCTATAATTGTTAACTCCTACTTGAGAAAGGATACTGTTCACAGCTGTCAATAGGAAATTACCATTACCTGAATGACTTGTAGTGATTGGGAGGTTATGCCTGTTCTGATGATGGCATAAACCATGTTAGATTGTTGGGTCTATGTGCAATGTTTGGGTTTCCTCTCCCTTGTCTTCTGTTTCTGTGTCTTTGTTTCTGTTGCAGGATGGCAGGTAGGTAGAGGAGCTGTGATTGCTGCAAGGGCACACCTGTGATCTGTGCCTCGGTCCTTAATAAACTGAGCCCTTTAACAAGCTGGGTCTCTCCATACTAGCAGGAACATCATCACTGTTTGCTTTTTAGTTTGTAATGATTCTCTACACACTCTACACTTGCACTGATCCCACATCCACTCCCTACACTACTGATTTACATGACCCTCACATGCAACCGTGTCTTTGTAAGCACTTTTTATTTAATAAATACAGTGTTATCCTTATTTCATTTCCTGAAGTCCCTAAGTATCCATCTAATCTTCCTATGAACCCAGTTATGACAGCTTTAAACAAGTACTGGTTGGCTACACACCTCATGCCGGGCTTATACAGATGTGTGTATTGACACTTTAAAAGGTTTGAATTATTATATCCACATATCAATGTATAATTGTTAAATCAAAATGTGAATAGTCTACAAATAATGAGCATACTACAGGCTAGAGGCGATTCTAGGTTTTAAAACTGGGGGTGCAAAAACATGCTCAAAATTAAAACTAGATCTTAAAATGTATAATTAATCATTAGAGTACAACAAACCATGATAGAACATACAACTCTGACATCACTTTAACGTGTTCTTCGTTTTTTTACATTAATTTGAAAATGTAATGTTTTCATCCCAACAGTAGGGGGTGCAAAAGCACTCCCTGCACCTGCTGTAAAATCCTCTATGCTACAGGCTGTGCACAGTTGGCTACTATAGTTCTCAATAAAGACATTTTAACATATGAAACATGTAGCCTTATGCACGACTTGATTTCACTCAATAAGGTTTGAAAAAACAAGTCAGTGAAGTTCTCAATAAAGACATTTTAACATATGAAACATGTAACGTTAGCCTTATGCACGACTTGATTTCACTCAATAAGGTTTGACAAAACAAGTCAGTGACTTTGACGACGTAGCTACTTAGTAGGTGTGTTGTTAGGTGACGACGTCTGTCTCACACGGCTTAGTGGCGACGTACTTATCTCAGACGTACTTAGTAGGCGTAAGGAATGTCCCTTTCCGCACGCCATACATATTATGGCGTGCGGAAAGGGACATTCCTAGGCTTACCAGGAGAAGGATAAGGAGCAGCCTAACCATACGTTGCCGGCGACGCATGTTCGAAAGTATAAAAAAAACCTTACGCCTACTTAGTACGTCTGAGATAAGTACGTCGCCACTAAGCCGTGTGAGACAGACGTCGTCGCCAAACAACACACCTACTAAGTAGCTACGTCGCCAAAGTCACTGACTTGTTTTGTCAAACCTTATTGAGTGAAATCAAGTCGTGCATAAGGCTACATGTTTCATATGTTCAAATGTCTTTATTGAGAACTTCACTGACTTGTTTTGTCAAACCTTATTGAGTGAAATCAAGTCGTGCATAAAGCTACATGTTTCATATGTTCAAATGTCTTTATTGAGAACTATAGTAGCCAACTGTGCACAGCCTGTAGCATAGAGGATTTGACCGCAGGTGCAGGGAGTGCTTTTGCACCCCCTACTGTTAGGATGAAAACATTACATTTTCAAATTAATGTAAAAAAACGAAGAAATGTTTTTAGAACACGTTAAAGTGATGTCAGAGTTGTATGTTCTATCATGGTTTGTTGTACTCTAATGATTAATTATATATTTTAAGATCTAGTATTCATTTTGAGCATGTTTTTGCACCCAGTTTTAAAACCTAGAATCGCCTGGTTTGCTTGACCCGATGTTAGTTTCCTCAAGGATCACAATGACTCTTGCTTAGAGACTTGTTGCTCTTGTGGTTAGTGGTAACTGATTTAAATTGTTGTACTCTCTGTGATTTTTTAAATGTTATTGTTGCTTGCTTTTCTACAGGTACACTTGCACTTATAGCGGTTCATGTTGTTTAATTGTAACTTGCTTAACTACATGCTCTTATGGTTCTTCCCTTTGGCACTTATTTTGGTTGTTCACAATATGTGCTTCATGTTTTGGCTACTCGCAATGTTTTTGGGGCTATCTTGTTGTTATCAGTGACCTATGCACTTTGTAAAGCTCTCTCTTGGAAGTCGCTTTGGATAAAAGCGTCTGCTAAATGAATAAATGTAATGTAAATGTAAACAATCTAACATGGTTTATGCCATCATCAGAACAGGCATAACCTCCCAATCACTACAAGTCATTCAGGTAATGGTAATTTCCTATTGACAGCTGTGAACAGTATCCTTTCTCAAGTAGGATTTAACAATTATAGCCTACCGAAGAAGCCGTGCTTTCACTGACCCACAACCTAGAATAGTCTAGGTGACCACAATACAGTTTGTTTCATGCTAGTTTGCATTCATGAAATGTGTTATATTGCTTGTATTTGGTTATTTCCCAACATATGGCAACAGTGCAGTTCAATTGTATTGAGTTTATTTGATGTGTTTGCTAACTTGGTGGTGCTAATGAGTTACTAATGAATGTAGCTTTGCTAATGGGAGTTTTAATTTATAATGTTGCCTTCTGACTACACTTCTCTGTTTATCACTGGTGTAGAAGTGCAAGACAGCATTAAACATCTTCAGACCATCAGTAAAGGTTTAAAACATTTTGTGTGGACGCTACACTAACAGAAACCAGCAGACTGTTAGAACATGATACAAAAGTGTATTTGTCACTAGCCTATTGATATTGCTTATAATATTAAGCTTTAACACATGATTCTATACCATATACAACTGCAGACAAACTTACAGGGTTAAGACTGAAGACATATTAGATGGTACTTTCACAGCAATTGGGTACTAAGTCAATGAAGTGAATCACCAAGTACAAGTTCAAGACAAAATCAACTTATTTATTATAGATCTATAAAGTGCAGGTGTCTGATACAAGGTTGAGCAACTCAGAAGACTGGACAAAGAATACAGGAGTCAGGGCAGTTAAATAGTATCACAATATGGGGAGTTTTACTCTCACAAGAAACATCAGGGGGTGATAATCAACATAGTCTTTGCAAGCACAGAAAGAGGATGCTGTATGCTAGATAGCTTTTGTTAGCTTACAAAGAACTAACTTATGGCTATGCAGGCATAAGCAAACAGCAAAATGTCAGTTTATCAATGATACAAGCAACATAATTCATAGATTCTCTATATTTCTCTCCTGGACATGACCAAGGGTTATGTTCTCATTAGCTTGATATAGCAGGGTATAGATCAAACATTGTTTATTATATTCAGAGTATTCCAAACAGTATAAAAGTAATAAAATAATAATTATATTTAATTATTGTTAACTGATCAGTGGTTAAGGACAACCCTCTTCAATACACAGTAGCCTAGGGGTGTATAGGGTCAGAGGCTACACCTCCAAAACAAAATGTAAGGCTTTATCGAAAATGGGAAAAAGATCTAAGTTAATAACATGTAGACTACATATTAATCTAATTAGTCTTTAAAAAAGCAGTGTTTTGGCTACACAAATGATAGAATGAAAGTGGCATAGGCTACAAAAAAAAAGATATTAAGATATTATCCATTGCCTTGTCCTTCTGAAAGTTGTTAAATTGAATAGGCTGAACATCAACATGTAACATAACAAGTATAGCCTATAATTTGTATGCCTACTTGGACCATGTCCTGTCAATACATAAAAAACATTAGGCTACATGTTTTGCCAGGATAACTGCTGCTAGACTATTGAATGTTTATGATGTTCCTGTGTGTTAATTCCTTTGACCGGGTACAACAACGCGATCAGTCAACCGACTATAAAATATTTTTAATGTCGGGCTACGCATTTATAGCACAACTTCTGTTTGATACGCAACGTGTGTGGCATCCTACAGCGGCCAAATAATTAGCCTACATTTTGCTGAGAGATTGAAGGGCTAGACAACAAATGTAATGAATCACAGGAAATGAATGACACATTGAGAAGGCAAGTCATCTTCTGACATTGCCTTAATTTGCTCCGTGTTAAAATCTCCAAAATGATGAACTGGCAAAAACTTTATAACTATAAATTTACTCTAAAATGTAGGCTACTTCAAAGTATGGCGACGACGTACTTATCCAGAAGTAGTGGCGACGACGTATGCAACTTATCCAGAAGTAGACGTCACACTACAGTCTCCCTAGGCAGGTTCTCAATGTCCCTTTCCGCACGCCATACCCCCATAGCCCACTAGGCCTTCCATAAAAGTCGGCGTCTTTTTCGCCTCAAATTGAACCGTGTCACGTGACACGTTCAAAGCACGCGTTTATTTAGACGCGTGCTTTTAACGTGTCACAAAGCACGCGTCTAAATAAACGCGTGCTTTTTTGAGACGTGTCTAGCAAACCACACGAAATGAACGCCTGGTTTGGCTCAATCAGCGTCTGGTTTTCCAAAATTAAAGTCTGCTTGCTTGAATCTCCGATGGGAAATTATGACAACAATTGTAACATCTAATACGTAAGTAAAGTAGGTCTTAGGATGCTCGTGCGAGCTAGGCTACTATCAAATACAATGTTGGTTAGCTAGTTAGCTATTAGTATGAAGTTGGTGGTCACAATTGCAATACTCTATGATATAACAAGGGGTGCAGGGACAAATAAATGCAGTAATATCAGGCTGGCTGGCTGGCTGTCTGGCTTGGAGCTTTGTGAACTTCCCTTGCACTGCGATTGCGTTGCCTCAGTATTGTGCGCAATTTGGTTTCACTGCCAACATTCCTTAATGTAAGAGGCAAATGCGCAAACTTAGTTGGTGGCAATATACAACTGTTGTTAGGCTAATCTTCAAGTCAAGTGTATTTTATTGTCATTTTCAATTGCATATGGTTGCACATAATAAAAACGAAACAGAGTTTCAAGTTCAAGTCTTTTAATGTCAGATGCACAGACCAACACAGGGTCAGACTGTGCACTGAAATTCTTACAACAAAGCAACCTGGCATAACATGACATATAAGTACTCAGAACAAGTTTACACCTATGACAAGCTAACATAATAAACCTCAGGATCATGATGCCATATAAAATAACACATAACAGTAATTGGTGCCAGTGACAGGACAATATGTACAGTGATTGGAGGTAGCAGTTATGAAGTGATAGGTTCTCGTGCCAATATATTGTGATGCCAATTTGTTGAGCGGTCATCTTCCTTGTATAGACCTAGAAAAGTGAAATACACAGCCAAGGTGACAGAAATAAAGGTTCATCGGCTGTCCTTCACATTCACACACTGTTGTCTTTATACTTAACAGATCATCTATGATGTCCCAAAGGCCCAACTCCTTCTCAGGTCACCTTCTGGCAGCAACCATGCAGCTGGATTTCACTGTGCAACCAGGCCTACCCAAGCTGCTGCTGCTGTGCCCAGGGTTGATTGTAATGGCACACTGGGACTTGCAGATGACCTGAAATACATATTTTTCTTTGTGCTGTGTAAGATGTAGGCCTACTGCTTTTAACTTGAGTTGAACGCTATTAAACACCATGGTCAGCAAACACTAGCCATTGCTCTGTATGAGTCAATAGGACATTACCTGAATGACTTGTAGTGATCGGGAGGTTATGCCTGTTCTGATGATGGTATAAACCATTCGAGGAACGACATAATCAGCTGGTAGTTTGTGATTTCAAATGTTTAGGCATCAGGCATAGGCCTATATCTCATTCTAAATTAGTATAATTATCATAGCTATATAATTGTTAACAGTAGCCTATTGCAAAACGAACCTAAATCCATAGGTCATCTATCCTCCATTTTCCCGACACAAAAACCATGTTAAAAAGTTAGGCTACTGGATAATGTATTTATTAATAGTAGGCTATTTATATTAAACAATGTCAAAAAAGTCAATTTAGATGTGTTTAGACGGTGTCTGTTTTTTAATCAACGAAGTAAAGGTCTAAAAAAGGACCTTGACCTACGTAGCCTATAGTTCACGTCAATCATGGCGTGTCATTTTATTTTGATTAAGCGGTGGATAAGAGCTGTAATGGGGGGGCGTGCCAAGATGGCCGAGTGAGTAGACGCTTTCTGCCGAGCTCTGCAAGAGAAAGTTATAAAATGGTAAAAGTGTACACATTTTTTGGCCAAACACCAACTGCGGTTATCGTAAATAATACACAGCCAAGATCAAAAAGAGGAATTGACCAATGTCGAGCCAACGCGATAGAAAGAGAGCCACGGAGAGCACCAGACTGAAACTTCAGCTAGCTACTAATACTGCTAAGGCTGGCAACGTGCTGATTGACAATTGTCATGATTATGCCTCCACTGCCACACCGCTTCCCACCGTCGAAGAAGATATGGATGAGTTTTCGCCACTGTCTGAGCGGCCTGACACTTCAAGTAAGCCACCAGCTCTGAAAAAGATGCTGTACACACTAGGGATGTCACGAGAACCGATACTACCGATACCTTCCGGTTCTAAAATGACAAAACACCGACGATGCCCATTTTTTTGAAGCACCGTAGGCACCGTTAGCGACGATGCCAGTGTTAGCAGCATCGGTTCCGGAACTGATGGGGGCAGCATAAGCTTCAGTGTTCCAGTATTCGTTGCACTATAAGAATTAATTGCACTTAATTATGTTGTTCTATGCTATATTGCACATGTTTTTATGTAGCCTATTGTTCTGACATTTTTCAAGTATTTTAGACATGTGAGTTCTAAATATTTCCGACAGTCCACACAGCGCAAGTTATTTATCCGAAACGGTAGCTAGCTAGCTTTCGTTAGCTTCCGGGCTAAATTAGCTAGCATTATACTCGTAGAAATTCTACTACCATGCTAGTGTTACTTGTTAAGGCCGAATTATACTTCTCCGACTCCGTTACGGAAAGACGGACGGACGGAGTCGGACGGATTGGTTGAATTAGCCTTCTCATTAGTACATTTTGAAGCCATACTAAAGTGTTTGTCGCATAGTTTTTGTCTATCGGAAAATATTCAGTTGGAATGTTCGAAATCGCATATGTGAGACCCGCATTCGAACGATCACATATGTGCGACGCTACTCCTTTACGGGTTAATAAAGAAGTTCAAGTACATGGAATCTTAGAAAACACTTTTTTTAACGTGGTATCGAAATCAGCATTGAGAATCGTGTTATTTTACTGGTATTGGCACCGACTACTGAATTTTTGGTATCGTGACACCCCTAGTACACACCCGGATCCGAGAAAGCTGAGCTAAACGATATCGTTGCTAGCCTTGCTAGCCTTTCAGCCCTAATCAACACGAGATCAGATAACATTGAAAGCATGGTCGGTGCCAATGCACTGAAAATTGGGCTCAAAAAGACAATTGACTTTGTGTGTGCAGAGATAAGTGATGTTAAGGGAAGAGTGTGTACACTCGAGAAGACAATGGCTAAAGAAGGTGAGCGTGGTGACGCCTGTCAGCAAAGGATCTCAGATTTGGAAAGATACTCCAGGAGATGGAACCTTAGACTTAACGGAGTCAAGGAATCAGAAAAGGA
This sequence comes from Thaleichthys pacificus, assembly GCA_023658055.1. Taxonomy (NCBI): domain Eukaryota; kingdom Metazoa; phylum Chordata; class Actinopteri; order Osmeriformes; family Osmeridae; genus Thaleichthys; species Thaleichthys pacificus. Next base: position 1,008,365 of record CM042860.1, on the reverse strand, counting down.
AAACGCACGGAGGGAAGTTATCGAGATCTGTCAAGCTGTCGTGCCGGAGGAGAAGGGCAGGCTGGCCGACGCCGTCGACACTGTGCACCGTCTCGGTGCCAAGCGGCAAGGTGACAACAGACCCAGAGGCATCATTATCCAGTTCATCTCACGTGTCTGTAGAGACTCCGTATGGAAAGCTGCCAAGACATCATCATACTTGCGTGACAACGGATTAAGATTTTCGAAGGATCTCTCAAAGGAAGACAGAGAGCAAAGAAGCAAGCTGTGGCCACTGATAAAAAAGGCTCGAGAGGAGGGCAGATCAGCCTACTTTGTCGTAGGTCGCGGTTTCATCGAACAGAAGCTGTTCGGACCAATGAAATTGTCAGGGCGGGCTTTATACGATGATGGACAGATGATCAACATTAACGTAATCAACCACGTCACCAAAGAGCGCTTTGGTTGAATTCGTTTTCAACAAACATGGCTACCGCTGGAGAGCTGGGATGTTATGATTCTGCCATCGAGTCTGTTTTAGAAGACATCGACAGCGCATTAGTTTTGAAAGAGGAACAGAGAAACGCAATCAAGGCATTTGTCGATGGAAAATATATTTTTGCCGTCCTTCCTACGGGGTTTGGTAAAAGTTAACATACTACGTTGCTCTGATTGGTTGTAGGTCTATCCAATTGAGCAAAGAGGCATTTGTTTTCCGGGTTCGGTTGAAACACGGCCCATAGTCACAGCCCAATGGAGAGTTCTCAGACTCATATTCTGACAAGAATTATGAGTATGACATCGTCAGGCTAAGGGACATAGGCACCAGGGGTGGGAGTCAGTGCAGGGGAAAGTCTTGGATGGGCAGCCGCCCAGACTGAAAAATGTGGTAATGGACAGCCAGAGGTGACACTGGATCACAGTAGCGGCAGCCATAGCACTACCAACACATATGGCCCCCACGATGAGTGCAGGGTGGAGTGAGATCTCAGAGGCAGAAGAACCAGCGGCCCAGGGTTCGCCGTCTTCTTCAGAAGAGCTGGACCTCTGTTTGCAACACAATGTTGTTGTTGTTTTTGGAAATTGGCTTTAAAATCACTAAAATGGACCAAGCCAAAAGCCACGCCCCCTGAGGTTGTTTGACACGCCTTACATACAAAGTAATTTGCATTACATTTTCTAATCCTTTTTGGCAGGGTTGATGCGTACAACCCCAACAAGGAAATTAAACTGCAAATGACACCCTGCCTATCATTGAACCATTTCATAATTTTTTTATCAGATGCTTTAACCCTTGTGTTATCTTCGGGTCATTCTGACCCATCAGTCATTGTGACCCACCGTCGGTATTGCGACAACTTTACCGCATACAAGAACAAAGTGAATTAGGGTTTTAACCGTTGGGCTGTCTCAGACCCCCGACATTGCAAAGGTAAAAGAAAATTATTTTTATATGTTTTTGTATTGGGTAAACACAACGATGGTTCGTTATGAACCTTTGGGTCATGTGACCCGAAGGCAGCACAAGGGTTAAGCCTTTCATTTATCATTTGTGTAACTGCCCTTAGTTCATTAACATGTTTGTCTCTCATTAGGTTTCATTTATATAGTGGGTTATTGTACAGTTGTATGCAGGGCTCGAAATTAACTTTTTGGCTTACCAGCCAAAATGGCTGGTAGATGAAAAAAGTTACCAGCCAATAATATGTTTTACCGGCCAAAATTCAACCTGGCATTTCAGACGTACTCTGAAATTGTTTGACATAAACAACCTTTACCTATGATTTTAATATCATTGTAAATTGATTCACTATCAGAATAGATTAAACAAAATCAACCAATTTTACTTTTTGAAATAATTTATTAATTCAGGGGGTTCCAGGGGCCTACTACTACTCGTGTCGATCAGGTCATCATATATCTCTGGCCACTGGATTTCAGGGCTTGACATGAACTTTTTGAACACGTACATTTACGTTTCATTTGTCCATGCACAAAAGTCACTTGACCCTGATACCTTTAAATAGCCTGACCAAGTGATCGGGCAAAACTAGCCTGGCTAACGGAGGTCGCTTTCTCAGGCAAATGACGAATGAAACAGGCTCGGTTAAAGAAATCCGAGATCCTATCTTCAGCAGGCTTGTATCTACAAAAGGCAGTCCTCCCTGACGTTTATAGTGTAGAATGGAGTGAAATACAATATTGTGCACATTGCCAGTGAGCGACCCGAGTCTGACTGAGGCTAACGACGTCAAAACAGTGTGGGATGCAGTCTCACTCAGATTGCCAGTTTTACACAAATCACAAAAATAATCAGACCATCTGGCTAAAAGCAGAATTCCCATATCTCTTGAAAGCTGCCCTGCTCGACTTTTTAGGTGTATAATTGACTGTAAAACTGTAAAATTATGAACTTTGTGACATGACGTGAAGACATGGCTGCCGCCTAATATGCGGTCTACCGGGCGAATTCTCACTCAAATTTCAAGACTTTCGTGACCCAAATCTAAATTCTGATGTGACAGATCAATGGGGAATCGCTTTCTCTCTTAAAGGCTGTCCTCCTCGACCTTTTTGGTCTTTTTAAATCGAACTATTTGTATAATCCGTGTACTTCTCTAGCCATTATAAAGGCTATCCTAACTTTGTATTCACGCGCAAATTGTTAGAGTTGTATAACATGTCTTAGAACTTTATGTAGCACCACCCCTCTCCCACTGTTCATGTTGGCGTTGCAAGGTTTTTTTTAACCATGACGGGCGCGGTAGTCGGGAGCTGTACTCCGCAATTTCACTCGCCAAATGGCGCAGCATCGGACACAATTTAGTCGCCAGCCCAAAAATCTACACGCCATTGGCGCTTGGCGGGTGCCAATTTCGAGCCCTGTACCATAGGTTATCGAAAAGTCTGAGCAATAAGCACATTTTCAGCAACTACACTGCCCATTTCTCGTCACATTTTAATTCAGATGCTGATTTACATGTACTGTTTAGCTGAAATATGAATTGTAAAAACTTACAGTAATGGCGGTCAAAGAATTCTGTTCGTCTTATTGGTCACGGCAACCCCGCCCTCGCCCCTGACGCAAGCGCTTCTTAATACGGACCAATCACAGCCAAGCGGTATCCGTAAAATGACGGACGGACAGACGGATAGTCAGGAAAATCAGGAGGTGCACGTAGAGCTCTCCGAGGGGCTCGGAGAAGGCTCGGAGAGGTCGTTCCCTGTGTCCGTGAAAACGGAGTAGTATAAATCGGCCTTATGTTTTATGCAGAACTAGTTTCTTCAGAGCGTAATAGGATTTTGGTGGCACGGTTTGACACGTGATCGTTCTACACCAATAAGGTAGCTGCTTTTTGTCAACATGGATGGATATGTTTGGCAAATAGAGGATGGGACCTTGCACGTAACAGAAATTCGGCCCCTGACAGTGTTTTGCATGTGATAAACTGCAGCTGCAAAAGTGCCTGTGAGACAGGCTTATGTTCATGTTTTTCTGCAGGACTGTGTTGCACAGACTTATGTCGTTGTTGTAATTGTGCCAACACAAAAGAAACTGAGGAACTGGAAGATAACTGTCCTGACACTGACAGTGAGGACTGAGTGTCCTTAATCTGTTATAGTCCATGAGCCAGGGGGGTTGATCGGTATCATCGGGGGGACAAATGCTATCATTGTTTTTTGGCAAGGTATACACCCCTAGTACTAGAACAATCACGATAGCAGTGCAGGGGTGGTAGCGAAATCACTTTTTTCAGCTCATGAAGTTACTAACCCCCTAAGATAAATTCCGTTTTTGAGATCTGGTGTATATCTGGTTTAGGCTCATGATAGGTATATTGTCAATATTCTATAATTTAAGCCCAGGACTGAATCTGTCTGACAAACACAGAGGTCACATGACGTCTTTAAACCAGAAATAACACACATTTTCTCACAATTTCAGCCTAAACTGTATGCTTTCTTTTATCCCTGGGGCATGAAGGAACATCAGGGACACAAAACTCAACAACTTCAATACTCAATGCACTCTGATGATTCAGAAAATGTATAATATACCCATACTATTTATTTGTGAGAGCCTTAAATTACACTTGTGCAGCCAGCACAAGTCTTCAAAATAGAATGGAGCCAATAGAATGGACAAATAGGATGGAGCCCTATTCGTTGTAAAAGTCAATAAAGAAACAGGTTGTAAAGTGAATATATTTAATCAAAGACTGGTTTGTATGTTGATATCCATTTTTTAAATTATCTAATCATCATCATTTTCCATGTCGTCCTCGTCTTCATCTGAACTTTCTACACAGGTCGCCTGGTTTTCACACTCTGTCAGTTTACACGTCTGTGCACCTGAAGCCATTTGCAAGACACATACATCGTGGGAGTGAACACTTTTTTGTGCAGTTGCAGGCGAGTAGATCCAGCACAGCTTCAGGTGCTGGCTGGCCTTCCATCCAGTGCAGCACCAACTGTTCACCTTCCTCCTCTGTCTCCATCTTCCATCCTCTGCCAACAGGGCTTGGCACTTGTGGGTCCTTTTCTAAACATCTTCTCCAAATAGCCGCCTGATAGTTAGCTCGTAGTGTGTGTTGCCTCAAGCTATCCTTGCACGGTGGGAGTTGATGACTCTCGATTTCACTTTTCTTTGCACAGAAAATGTGGTACCTGAGCTTGTTGATCATGGTGGTTGATGCTTTTGGGGCATAGAGGACACATGTAAATGCTTCCAGTTTGTTGCTCAGTTCTGGTGAGAGGTCCCATTCCTGGCCCAACTTCAAGAATGTGTCTTGTGTTTCTTTGTTGTTCATCAGGAGTGTAAGTGCCCTTGTCTTTCCTTTGCCTGCAAAAGCGCTTACAGTGTCACATCCTGTGTAGGCGTGCAACCCAATGAGAGCCCTACAAGTGTCCATGCCAACAGTGGCTGCAACCTTCCTGATAGCTACCAGCCTTGTACGGGTTCTTGTGCCACACTTCAGGAACAATGGGGCCTCAATCTTGTCACAGAATGCTAAAAACATTTACATTGACATTTATGCATTTAGCAGACGCTTTTATCCAAAGCGACTTCCAAGAGAGAGCATTACAAAAGAGCATAGGTCACTGATCATAACAACGTGATAGCCCCAAACATTGCAAGCAGCCAAAACATGAAGTATACATTGTGAAAAACCAAATAAGTGCCATGGGGAAGAACCATAAGAGCATGCAGTTAAACAAGTTACAATTAAACAACATGAAACTCAAAAAAGTGCAAGAGTGTACCTGTAAAGAAGAAGACAAAAACAACAGTCAACAGTAAAATATTTCAAAGCGAGTACAATAATTTAAAACCGTCACAACTAACCAACAGGAGTCTGTTATTCTCTCAATAAGTCTCTCAATACGAGTCATTGTGATCCTGGAGGAAATTAACATCAGGTCCAGCCAAGCATTCCTAAGTGCCGTTGTACTCCCGGAACAAGTGTGTCTTGAGCCTTTTCTTGAAGGTGGGGAGACAGTCAGTGTCCCTGATGGAGGTGGGGAGTTGATTCCACCATTGGGGGGCCAGACAGGAGAAGAGCTTGTGTTGGGACCGGGCGCTCTTGAGCGGTGGGACCACCAGACGGTTGTCAGAAGAAGACCGTAGGTGGCGGGTGGGGGTGTACGGCTGCAGGAGAGACTTGATGTAGTCGGGTGCAGTCCCGTTCACCGCTCGGAAGGTCAGTACCAGAGTCTTGAATCTGATACGGGCCGTGACGGGAAGCCAGTGGAGGGAGATGAGGAGCGGGGTAACATGGGAGCGTCTGGGTAGATTGAAGACCAGACGGGCTGCCGCATTCTGAATCCTCTGGAGAGGGCGGGTTGCGCATGCTGGGAGACCGGCGAGCAGCGAGTTGCAGTAGTCCAGCTTTGAGAGGACAAGTGCTTGGACTAGCAGCTGGGTGGAATGCTCAGACAGGTATCTCCTGATCTTCCGGATGTTGTAGAGGGTGAATCTACACGACCGGGAGACCGCAGCAATGTGGGCTGTGAGGGAGAGCTCGTCATCCATGGTCACCCCGAGGTTCCTGGCAGAGGATGAAGGGGTCACCGTCGCCGATCCCAGGGTGATTGAGAGATCGTGGGAGATGGAGGGTTTGGCCGGGATGATGAGGAGTTCTGTTTTGGCGAGGTTCAGCTGGAGGTGGTGCTCGGTCATCCAGGCGGAGATGTCTGTGAGGCAGGCCTCGATCCTAGCTGAGATCCCCGGATCAGTCGGGGGGAACGACAGGTACAGCTGCGTGTCGTCAGCATAGCAGTGGTAGGAGAAGCCATGGGAGGTGATGATTGGTCCAAGCGAGGTGGTGTAGAGGGAGAAGAGGAGCGGTCCAAGGACAGAGCCCTGTGGGACACCAGTGGAGAGCTGGCGGGGGCCTGACACTTTGCCTCCCCAGGAGACCTGGTAGGATCTTCCTACCAGACATGATAAAGACATCTGTGTCTTCTGAACAGATAACTATAGATTGGTATCCCTCTCTTGCGGCATGGGCGGCATGGAGAAGTAGTCGTCCATCTGCTTCTTCTTGTTGACATTGAAGAGTTGACACCTCCTCACTGTCTTGATATGTGATTCTGTAGCATTTATCAATCACAGTTGCATATAGAATCTTCTCCTGTAGCTTTTCTCTGTATTCTGGCTTCCTCCATTCATTCACTATGAAGCTAATGAGACTAGTTTTGTTATTGACTTTGGTCAGGAAGCTCCTCCACTGCCTCACTATCTGTGTGCTTGTGATATCCTGCAACTCATGGCCAGTCTCTTCACCCCGTAGAGATCTTTCACTATTCTTGATTGAGTTCTGCTTGTATGTGTCAAACACAACATCTATTCTTCTACTCTGACTGCCTTCCCTCAGAGCCATACCCAGGATTGTTGTGGCAACATCTCTGAAAGTAACTTCATCACCTTTCACTCGTTGGACTAAGTGCATCCCATCAACTACTGTGGCAGAGTTTTCTGGGTGTTTCTCCTGTAGTGCTACATTTTTCTGCAAGGCTGTGGCCAAAGTAGCTTTGTTTGTTTTTCTCAGCAATCCATCTGGTGTGGAGAGTGCCCAGGGCAATGGACCAAGAGGATGAGAAAGGATATCCTCCATGTTAAGACTACGTGCTTGTGCCATCACTATGATGCGTCCAAACAGAGACCTGTCTGCTTTCAAGATGACTGCCCTCCCACTTGATTTCACTTCTCTCTTCTTACACATATCACTGAATGTTTTCAGCTTGTTGGTTTTCATTGGGTCGTGGAAATTCTTTGCTGGTGTTTCTTTGTCTAGTCTCTCATCCTTGAAGTGTGCATAGCATTGCTCGCCAATCTCATATGCCTTCATCAGGTCAGAGGCAATGTCTTTGGAAGCTGTCTTTGCCGTAGAGATGCTAATGAGTCCCGCTTCTCTGCAAATAAGAATATATTTTATTGTCACCGTACTATGTACAACAAAATTGAGTGCTCACAGTCCTTGTTTACAGTATAAAAAATGTTATGGCAGCATTTAATGTGACTACTGCTGTTGGGTATAAACTGTGTTTTGTCTGTTTGTGCATGTTTTTATTGATATATACTGTCAAATGGGTTTATCCATCCTTGTATGAGGCTAACCACTGCTGAAACTGCTTCCTCATCTTTCTGGATTCTTGGTGACTGTAGCTCTGAATGAGAAAGCTGTGATTTGTTGCCATGTAGCATCTCCCTTAACTGTCCTAGGAATGCACTGCGGTGCTCAGCTGTTGGGTAGTAATGCCTGATCGCTCCAGCTTTCAGGCTAAACCGTGATGTGCCTCCAGGAGTCTGTGTGTCTTTATTCATGGTGACTTCAATAGCCTGGTCTACAGGAATCCTCCCAAATGTGTTGTTATTTGACAGCTGCACTGAGAACTGGCCTGTCTTGAAGGCCTCATACACAGAAGGATAATTCTCTGGGAGGTTGGTCATCTGAGCAAAGTAAGGGGACAGATATCTGAGAGATGAGAGAGAGATTGATTTTAATATTTTGGCTAGCAATATTTACAAATTGAATCGATGCAGAATATTCAAACATACAGAAATGCATAATAAATGTACCTGGCATAATTATCGCAGGCAAAGCACCATGGGATCATGGTTCTTATAGCATGGAGGTGCAACTCCCAGTCCCCCTCATGAGACGCACGCAGAAGGCCAAGTACTACATCCTCTACCATGTCAATGTATGACATCCAGAATGCAGAGGGCTCTCCATTGTTGTGACGGGAGGTGTTCTAGAAAGTCTGTCCATAGGGTTATCGGCTCAGCTGAGAGTGGACTTTGCAGCAGATTGGTCATCTTTTCTTGGTTCAGGTCACTGGTCATGTCTTTCACATCCTCCAAGAATGATTTGATCATCTCACTCCTCTCTGGAGCATTTTTCTCAACCCAGGGTGTGAACTCTTCCCATGCAAGTCTCATCAGTGCTTCTGAGATGTACTTGTGGACCCTGACTGCACGGTTATAGTGTTTACCGTCAAGGACTCCATTGATGGACCCCTCTGCGACAACTCCAGCCTCTATGCATATGTCCTTTAGACCAGCATCTCTAAACCGCTTTCCTATGATGGCTAAGGCATTGCATATGGTATGGAATGTCCCCATCCTGAGAAAAATGTTGGAGAACCATTCTCTGTGCTTCCAGGTTATCTCAGCGGCTTTTGCATAGAGCGCTTGATCCATGACTACAACTATTGTCTCTAGGTGCAGCTCCTTCCTGATTAGCTCTAATTGTTTTAGGATTTCAAACACTGTGTTCAACTCTGTGGCTGGTGAGTTGATGGTTGGCAGATACCCAACAATATCTTGGGAGATTGGTTCCTGGTCCCTGGTGCTGATATTAAAACCAGTCCAGCTGGGGATTGTCTGATTCTCTGGATCTGTTTGCCTTGCAAGTTCCCACACCATTGTCTTCTTTCTTGCAAGAAGAGCAGCCTCCTTGGTTTCCTGGAAATAGTGTTCCCTGGTTGGAATAGGTTGTGGGCCCACACGTGCACCTGGATGAATGAATTAATTTAATTAATTATTGAATAAATGCTTTATATATATTAACATCTGTAATAGGGGCATAGTTTCTCACTTTGGCTGCGTCAAGCAATGTTTTCCAGGATTCATAGTCTTTAAGACCAAAGACTCCATCTTCTTTTGATGTTTCATGGTGTATGATACACACTTCAGATTCTTTGTACTGGCTGTCCATTCTGAATCCAGATATAAATCTCCTCTACTCAGTTCTATTGTGCAAGAGTATCCCACCATCACAGTAACTAAAAAGAAAATCACAAGGGTGGTGATGTAAACATTACAGGTTAATGAACAATTGTGTTGAAAAAAAGAAAGAAAAGGTTTGTTACTTGACATTACTTAAACCCAACCCATCATAACATAAGCTTAACCTGATGTCACTTACATCCTCTTGGAAATGTTTGGAAGATGTCCATTTTTTTCACAGTATGTTCTTGCTTTTTCCAACGTTTTAAATTGTTAAATTTTTCTTCTACACATTTTCTGCGCTTATTTCGACATCCCATATTTTCTGATCTAAAACTAAAAATGGGTCAATTTGACCCGAAGTCAACACAAGGGTTTTAACCTGCTAGCTAGCCTGCACTGTAGCAGTTTCTGTTACACTGTTTAACCGACAAGCTAGTTACTAGCTTACATTAGCTACTGTTACAGGTACAGCTGTAGGTATAATCTCCCTCTGTCTATTCCCCATCAATTCAAATCAATCAAAAGCACAAGAGAAAAAGTATTTTGTACTTACATTTAATACCCCTGGAATTCACTGGATTGAAGATGGTATAGTTGGTAGTGTTGTTATAACCAGTCAACTGAACCAACAATCTTTTCACCAAACTGACAAAACCTTGTTAAACTTCAACATTCCGTGCATGAGCTACTTTCTAACTGAAAGTGGGTGAATATCAAAATACATGATAGAAACATTTTTTAACCACTTACAAGTGTTATGTTGACAACACTATTGAAACAATTACTTTTTACAGTATTACAACTGTACATGAATAAATAGGCCATTTGACCCTGGACTAATAGGGTATTCTACGTGTCCATTCTATTGGCTCCATTCTATTTTGAAGACTTGTGCTGGCTGCACAAGTGTAATTTAAGGCTCTCACAAATAAATAGTATGGGTATATTATACATTTTCTGAATCATCAGAGTGCATTGAGTATTGAAGTTGTTGAGTTTTGTGTCCCTGATGTTCCTTCATGCCCCATGGATAAAAGAAAGCATACAGTTTAGGCGGAAATTGTGAGAAAATGTGTGTTATTTCTGGTTTAAAGACGTCATGTGACCTCTGTGTTTGTCAGACAGATTCAGTCCTGGGCTTAAATGAAAGCCTAAACGGTCCCCTTTCCAATGAAACCAAGCACCATATTATAGAATATTGACAATATACCTATCATGAGCCTAAACCAGATATACACCAGATCTCAAAAACAGAATTTATTTTAGGGGGTTAGTAACTTCATGAGTTGAAAAAAAGTGATTTCGCTACCACCCCTGCACTGCTATCGTGATTTTTCTAGTACTAGGGTGTACACCTTGCCAAAAATCACTATGAGACTTTGTCCCCCCAGATGATACCGATGGCCCAAATTTGGGGCCCTGGCTCATGGACTATTATTCCTTATTCTGTTTTGTACAGTTTTATATATCATATTTCATATTTTTCATAACGATTGTTTTTATGGTTGATCAGTGTTGTTTTCATTTGTGGAAGAATGAATGAATGAATTGAATGTTACAACAACGACATAAGTCTGTCCCCCCCAGGTTAATATTTTTGTCCTATTTCCCCTAAAGCAATAAGGTTCCACTCATAAAGTATGTTCTAAATGGCATAAATGCTGCCAATTATTAATTGACGTATTGACGTTGGTCAGTAGCCTATAGCCTATTGATTAAGGTACTCGAAAGCATGTACACTGTCTGCTTCATTTGAGCTTGAGCATTCTGTAGCAAATAATAACAATAAACCCACTATTAATTAAAACTACTTCTGCATAGTAAAGCACCGAAAATACAAAGGCAGCAATCGCTATCAAATCAACAGACATGTGCAATTTAGCTAGCAGGGGAATAATACAAACAACGAAGATCACCAGTTAACTTAATATAAATTAGCAAGAACTATAGACTAATACTAGCCTGGGTGCCAACCGAACTTAGCCCGGCCACAAAAAAATGTGGTCGGGAAGTTGGGTCTGGGGTTGCTCGGTTGGGGAAAACCTATGTCCGAACAAGAGCTGTTCGGACCAATCAAATTGTCAGGGCGGGCTTTATACGACAAAGGACAGATGATCAACAGTAACGTAATCAAACACATCACCAAAGAGCGCTTGGGTTGAATTCGTTTTCAACAAAAAACATACTACGTTGCTCTGATTGGTTGTACACGCCCCATACTCACAGCCCAACGGAGCGGTATCAGACTCATATTCTGACTAGAAATATGAGTATGACAACGTCAGGCTAGACTAATACAATAACAGGCTTAAATTAACTGACAAGTTAGCTAGGCTATACGACTTCTCAAAGACGCACAATCTCAACTGCGGTGTGAAGGGCGTATCCGTCCTATTCTCCGACATGCACTCTAACAATCACATAGACGTCCTAAAATGTTGTACAGCCCTATTTCTGATTAGCCTGGTCCTAACAAGACCCTCGTACATTTCATTTGTACAGAGAGTCTGGCCTCGCTCCATTGACAAGCGTTAACTTCCTTGAAGGCGGGTACTCTGTTGAAGTTTAAAACTATTGGATCTGCCCAGAGCTACTCTGATCTGCCATAACCAATCGCTAGCGTTCGCCTTAGCCAACTCCTTCACCACGGAGCTAGCTGCAGGAAAATCAAACTTTTCCCGAACACCGTGGGGAGGAGGGCCACAACATCATGACCACCAACAAAACTCAGCAAGGATTGTTATTGCTCCGGCTTTAACTCATGGATATTCGGCAGCGTTGCCACAACCGCAGAATAGCTTTGCTCGCATCTTTCTCCGCCGCCATTACTGAACTACAACTCAAACTAGTGCACGACATCAACGTCATCGTTCTCAGCCACTCCCTCTGTTCGCTGATTGGCCGGTTGAAAATCAACCTGAAAAATCTGACTTACGTACCGAATGGCCAGACCTAGTACAGAAGCAAAACCCAAATTGAGCGGAAGTACGTAGGAGGGCAGAGCCAGGCTAATTTCTGATACCATGGCGGCAGAAATTTAGTCATGGCGGGCCGCCACGGCAAAATAAACATAGAGGAAACACTGTAACTAGTGCAAGGTCCCATCCTCTATTTGCCAACCATATCCATCCATGTTGACAAAAAGCAGCTACCTTATTGGTGTAGAACGATCACGTGTCGAACCGTGCCACCAAAATCCTATTACGCTCTTAAGAAACTAGTTCTGCATAAAACAGAGGCATCGACAATCGTCTGGAATTTCAGCGACTAACTTTTTTTTGGTAGCTTAGCACGACTCGTTCTTTTTTATGAGCTAAAGATTGTGTAGATGCCAGACTGTGGAGCAGGTTGAAACGATAACAGGGCTCACCTTACGGCCTAGTAGCTAGTGTTAATACAATGAAGTTGCTGCAAGCAGCTGTTGTAAGTATTGTTTCATCTGCAGTTTTCACGGGATTGATGATCGACGATGGAATAAAGATCACTCTGTTCTTTACTAAACTTTGTGTGTCTGCGCGTATTACTGGGGAGCTACAATTTGCATTTTGTCAGGAATAATCTTCCATAAATCCTGCTAGGCATCCAAATGTAACTTTCCAACGGATACTAAAATTGCAAATGAGTTGTTTGTGCCCCCTAGTGGGCATGTGGTAAGTGTTATGGTACTGTACAATTCCCTGATGTTGCTGGGACAGCTAGGCTTTGAAAAAGTCAACTGCAGCAATTGCATAATAATGGGCCTACATAGCACACTGAGATGATGACAGAAAAATATATTCAAAAATGGAGAATCTATACACAATCTAGAACAGACAAACTCTTGTAGGACACTGCAGGTGGCTTACTGTCATCTATATGAATATGGTTATGTAACCTATACAATTACAATATGCATTTAAAATGCTACACATTTTACAGTAATTATAGTGTCACTATATTTTTTTTTTATGACGTTTTAATTATTAAACATTTCTGACAGAGATTTATATTCAAAATCTTGTGTGAGTCAACACACTCAGCTCATGGGCTGGCCATAGAGGGATTTATGTAGTCTAAAACAACAGCAGAAGCGAGTGGGAGTAAGATTGTGAGCATTGAACAGCACTAAGAACAGAGTACACCAAGTTCAGTGAGTGGGAGGGAGGCAAGTGGAAAAAAAGCTAGTATGGAATATGTCTAATGTTAAATTCATATGTAGTGAACCATCAGTGATTGATAATTTTGAATGAATATTGAATTAAACTTGCCAATACATATGGTATTAAATATGTAAATCTAAGCAACAGAATCATTAACCAACTGATGACTTAGGCGTACTTAAGGATTAATCAGAAGTCAATGGAATGACGACAGCAACAGAGAGACAATGTAGGCTTTAAAGGAAACCGTGGTTGGTATAGACCTATATCCCATGTGAACATACACACACAACACAAAACCACCATTCTACCCACTGGCAAAACAATCGGCTAAAAACATCTAACTGATGATAAACTACACACCTAATCCGAATCTTTAGGAAGCGCAGAACAGGCAAATATATTTACACAAACACACCCCATTTTCACTCCTTCTCTCTTCTCTGTCTTTTTGATGGGATCATGCAACCCCCGTTCTCCTCCCTCGTTCTCCTCACCCATGGTCCCTATCTCTCTTTCCCTTGGGGGACACAGCCCTTGGACTCTATAGTTATGGGGCAGGGCCATCTGTCAGCATGCGCATTCACGCAACCACCAGAAGGCCACAACATGTGCTGATTTAAATGAAGAACCTAACTTTCCCAGGACACACAGGCATGACCCCAGCAGCCGTAACCCCCCCCCCCCCCCCCCCCCCCTCCTCGTGCTCACCTCACTCACAGCCATCCCTATCCATCCCCTGCCCCGGACGCCACCCTCCTTCACACAAGAAATACTGTCTGCATATGAATCAGTAAATTAGAGCCCAACCCTTTCAACACCCGCCACCCCTCCCTTGTTGTATGGTAATGACTGTGCAATGTGGACTTTTAATACACAATGATGGATTTCCACCTTAGCAGCTGATAGGGGGGCGCTCCTCCGTGGGGTGTAGGGTGAAATAGAGTTGGGTGGGGTGAGTGTGCGAAGAAGGGATATGTAGTGATAAGGATGGTGGGGGTCTTAATAGTCTTGAGTGAAGCGTGTGTGTGCACTATTGTGCTTTAGGGTGTTCAAAGGATATCCGTTGATAGGTCAAATTAAAATGTATAAGGAACAGTTATTGTAATGCTACATATGCGTGTGTGCGTACCCAGTTTATGGTTTTGTGTGTGTGTGTACATGGAAAGAAACATTGGGGGAGCAATGGGGGAAGAGATTGGACTGTTTGTGGGACCCGAGCGTAGGACAAAGGGACCGGCAGGGGGATGGGGCTGGGGAGGTTGGGGTGGGCCAGGGGTGAGTGTGTGTCACACGCTTTCGCATTGTGGCTCGGTCAACAGGCGTGTGCCACGGGTGTTGTCTCCCCTGCGCCTGCTGTCCAGCTCTGGAGGGGGAAGCCATGAGAACCAAACCCTGGGTCTATAATGAGGGGTGTGCTGTTTCTTATCAAAGATGGACAAGGCAATGTTAAAATCATCATTACAACCCCATTCAATGACAGAGAGGCTCCCGGCTTCCTCCGGATGGGAAAATATTTCAGAAAAACCGACAAAATATTATATTCGATTTTTCTTTGAATTATCTGCAGTATGGTACTTAAACGCTTTTATTATGTTGGTGTGATAAAATGTGATACTACCGACATACACTGTTCTCACAATGCAATTTAAATTTTTTGTGAATCATATCATCACCAGTTGTTTCGCAAAATGTTGCTAGGTCTTTACAGGTCTATACAACAGTGTTACCGATGATGTAACTATACAGCCACATAACATCAAAAAGATGCCTTTCATCACAGTCCACTCTTTCCAGATTATCTTGAGAATCTATATCAATAAGATTATAGTGTCATAGACCATAACCCACACAAAGTTTGTCATCATCAACATGAAGCCAAAAAACATGCTGTTGAGTTGTGGTTCTTTCTCAGTGTCCCATCCAACTCCTTTTTAATGGGCTGCGCTGGCCTGTGTCCCTGGCCAGAGAAAACATTGTCATATAGGGGGGGACCGTGACACAGCTACGGCAGCTGGCGGCCCAGCTTGCAGGGCCAATTCCTGACAATGAAGAGCCGTCCCCCTGGGGGCAGTGATTTAGGACAGGGGTCTCTGGACAGCCGCTGGAGAGGACCCTTTTAAAAAGGACACTACCCCTCCCAAACTCTACCTCTCGCTCCCTATTCACTATAGCCCCATACTGGTTTCTGCACCTTGTAGCCTCCACCCTAATCCCCTCATCTCTCCTGAGACCTGAGCAAGAGGCTAAGGGATGGACCTGGAGAATTCCTGAGGTGGACTTTGTTGACATTACTGAGCCACAATGGGGAAGACAACAGGTGCTCATGGATACTCTGTCGTGGGCAGCAGCTGAGAGATAGGGTATGGACTATTATTGCTATTGTCAGGGGCTATACCTACCGGTGGGCTGTTGGCTTGGCCTTTTCCCGCTCATCTCCAGCACAGTTCCCTCCCCTATCTGTAACCTAGTCTTTTCCTCCTGGTTCCCACAAGCCTTTCTTTCACACAAATCCTCAGCTAACACCTGCTGCCACTGCTTTAGTTTCTCAAATTAGCCAAGCAGCCACTTAAACCACAATGCTGAATCCGATCCTCCTTACTTCTCTATGGTCTCTTCATATCTCTTAAGTAGAGGAAATGTTTAGCTAAACAAAATGAGAATAAACTTATGTAGTAATTTTATTTATAGAATATCTATATGGGTCAAGTCAGTTTATTTATAGAGCACATTTAATGCAGACCAAAGTGCTGTACAAAGTCATCAGATAAGGCAAATATCTATATGTGTCAAGTGTCAAGACATTACCTACCCAAACTAAATTATTATAATTTTTTATCTGGTATGTCTCAAATGAGCAGTCATCCAACAGATTGTTTGGCCTGGCAACATGATATTACTGATAACAAAGACTCTTAACAGAGCAAATGTCCTGGGGATATGGGGAGTATATGGTTACCGCGTCCCTGATCTCTCCTATTGTGGTTTCCCTGTCTCATAGAAGGTTGAAAAGAAACGTGCGCATATGGGCCCACAACGCAGGTGTCTGCATCTGTTCAATTCAGGGCAGATGCTCATGGTAGAAAGAAAGACTAAGAAAACAATCATAAGGGAGGTCTCTATTCACAAGATATGTGTATTCACAATGTTGACCATTTCAAGCAGATTGCGCTGATACTGAGACTGTTATGGGTGTCCAAAATATTCTACAATATCCCACAGTTTGGCAATTTATCTTTACTCTATATGTAATGTGTAGCATGTGCACATATTCTGGCAACTTTAAACTTTTGTTATAAAATGCGTGTATTGCCTTGTTTTTGTTCTTCTATAGTATTGAATCTGTAAAGAAAAAAAAAATCACAGCACTTTATTCAGGCTTTATTCTAAGCTTGTCTGTCTCCACCTTATAACCATGGGTATTTGGTGTGTGTAAAGGTAAAATATTAGTTAGTGAATTATCGATGTATTCATAGGGACACAATGCGTCAACGCACTGGTGTTGCCCTAGGGAATGTGGCAGATGTGTTTTGATCAACATTGGCACGCGACTGGCTACAGCTCTGTAAAAAAAACTCAAACGCCTTCTCTACCTCCCCCTTAGTTCCTCGTTTCTGTCTCTATCTCTCTCACACGCACAAACACACACACTGCGCCATACACCCCTATGGAGTGCGTCTGGGGCCCCCCACGTAAATATTACGGTGCTCTTCCACAAATTTAAGCCGAGCACGTCCAAGGCAACAATATATGCAAATGAGACAGCAGCACGGCCGGGGACACCCGTGGATTGGTTTGGTTTGAGCCCCTACTTCATGCAGCTGGCCGTAATCTGATCTGGACACAAAGGCCTTCTTGCTCTCAAGATTTCAGCAGGTACACAGGCGAATCGTTTAGTAAGACGAGCAACAGACCACAATAGTATTCGCCGTTGTTATGTTACATTGTTTTACTGAAATTGGTTTTAAAATACGCATCACAAATGCGCCGAACATGTGGTTTTCCTCTGGGCGATATAAAATGCAAAAGACCAACAAAAACGGATCCTGTTTTTGCAATTGAACAAGACCTGTGAAGTAGTTAATCTGTTTAGGACGTTCAGGCATAGTCATTGTGGCGCATTGATCATCAACTTCATTCAAGCTAATAATATTCTCCACACCACTTCATATGATCGATATCGTGTGATGCACGCCATGTTTACGTTCCCACGAGTTACCATGTGGTGTCTCTTCGGGGACGAAAACTTCTGGCTTCCCCTCGCCATATGGCCCCGGATACCCATACCGTTACAGGTTCTTTAACATGCTTCCAGATCAGTTTAGACGGTGCCCAGTAGAAAGTTGCGTATAGAGACGTGCGCTTGAGGAAGGGAGGGAGGGAAAACGACGTTGGGTAGTGGCAGATGGCTTGTAAGGGTCCGGCAGCGTCTGAAGGCGTGTCGTGGCCCTTCACAGAGAATCCCTAAGGGCTACCCGTGCATTCAGAATCAATGAAAATTAAAGCGCAGAGAATGGATGAATAGTCAGACCTCGAGTCACCCTTTTTGTTAGCGACAGCTACTGGTGGGCAAGAGTTAAACTACAACAGCCCCCTACAGTAGCACTTTAGTTAAACAGTCACCCCCGTAGCCATCATTTTTTGGAGGAAAGTATAAAAAGGAGCATTCTGTCCCAACTAGTTTAGCGGCAGCCTGAAAACGCTGGTATTGTAGGGAAGAGGAATATATATGTCAAGGCTTATAGGCCTCATTAAATTAGACATAGGGCCTACAGACATGCATTTAATTTGACCAAGGTGCCCCTTAAGCGAAATGGTTCAGGTGCAATACATGGACAAGCCTCAAATGAACGACATTGGATGAATACAAACCAGGCTATATCACTACAAGGAAAAAAACAAAATCACTGTGATCACCCATTCTATATTTGTGTTGTGGATATGGTCAACAGGTAGCAAAGCAACCTCTAATCGTAATAAATTGCGGTATACAAGTTCAAACCCACCTTGCATATCAATACAGTGACTCGATGTATCTGTGTATAGTAACTACTAGCCATGTCCATTATCCTAAAGAAGATCACACTTATAATGAACGACCTAATTATGAAAAAACCTACCCCACCCCCAACACACCCTTCCCACAAAAGTACAAATGGGTCTGATTCTCATTCTGTTGTTGACGAACATTTATGTTAAAGACTAAAGTTGTTCATTATTCAAACATGGCGGGCAACCAAATAGTCTATTTGACTGCGCTGGTTATGTTTTGTAAGGTAAAGTCTTTTAAAGTTAGGGACAATGTGACTATGGGGGCGCGCGCCCAGGGAAGCTCGCTCACTGTTAAATTGTGGGGAGAGCAGGTGCTGCTCGAATTACCATACAGCTGAGCGCACACAGAGAGGGAGTGAGAGAGCAAACTTATTTCTTCAACTCACAATAACAAAGTGCCCTCAGGACTGCCACGCGAATGCCTCTCATTCGCTCACAAACACGCGCGCACACTTTATTTTCTTCGGGAATTAGAAAGCGAGAGCAAAGGAAAAACTGGGCCCATATAAATGTAGCTTTTACCTCTCTACATTTGCTGCCAAGGAATGTGCATTATTCTGTCATTTGTCATGTTCATTCAAAACAAAACATTCTCCCACAACTAGAAATGTTTGTACGGTTACACAATACAATTTACTGAGTATGTGTCTCACAATGGCACATAGGCCTACAGTATGCCCACAAAACAACTAAAAACATTTATAACGATTAATATTACGGATAGACTAATCACAAGAATACATGCATAGTCACAAAAAGACATAGGCCTACTACTAGGGTAGTACTTAATCATAATCTTACTGTATGGCATAAGTTAAACTGCCTTTAAATCTAAATGAGCCCATTCTAATTTAATATAAACGTTTTTAATTAGTGAAATAATGCTTCAACAATTTGTTCAAGCAAATTTGACTTCAGACTGGCTTTGTCATTTCAACCATTAACAGCTAATACAGTAGTAGGCCTACACCGTGAGACGAAACACAAAGCTGTAAGATTACACAGACCTACACAGGACTACGAGTGCACGTGTGCAAACATGGACAAAGCGCAAAACAGTACAAAATTGATAAAACAGGATACACTGTAAAACATATTGCAACCTTTGGCCAGTTCGCGGAAATAGTTTCACATAGGGTAAAACTATTTATGTCCAAATTCGATCCTCACATGACGACACGAGTATGGGGTGGTATTCTATTGTGATTCCTCGAGACGCATTGGGGGTAGAGCATTTGCATGTTATTACCATAGCATGCGCCGGCCCATATAAAACTGGCTGCAGGCGGCCTACACTTAAGACAAACGCATAGATAATGTCGAGTGAAGACGTTGGAAGGAATCGGGGAAGTAGGCCTATGTTGGATGACTGACAAATATTTTCTTGGGATAGACCAAGACAAACAAAAATCAACTTCCTAATTTTGTCGCCCTCTCTGTTTCTACGAGGAGACTAAACATGTCTAATTATTTCTACACTTTTTCAAGTGGGATTATTGTAAAGGAATTTTAGAGTAGTTCAGCAAATTAGCCCAGGTCCAATATTTATTCTTTTTTTGACCGTTGGGATTTATCTTTGTTTCATGGACATGAACGAAAACGACGTGAATGATACAAGCAACTGATGCTAAGACTCAAAAGCTTGCTCAATGAATCATTCCCAGAGTTGTGGACACATTTGAAAGAAAGTATCCGGAGGATAAGTTGAGCAAAGCTGCCCCAAGCCTTTTAACGTATTTATTTATTATTATTTATTTATTTAATATGGGGCGCACCATCCTTTTGACAATTGCCGTTCTATCCATCTTATTATGCCAGGTAAGACACACATACATATAATCATACATGTTATGCACCACCAAGTTTTAGAACCCTTTACTGGGGTGCTGCACTATCATTTAGCCTATACTGCTGTCCTGTTTTAGCAATTTTGTACACTCTCGCAGTTTGTACATGTTTGTACACGTGCACTTTATGTAGTCCTGTATAGTCTTAGCTCTGTGTTGTTCTATGTAGCACCTGGAGATGGTAGTTTCGTCTCATTGTATTAGCTAGGCTACATGGTTGACTTACAATCAAGGCAGTCTAAAGTCTTAAGTAGCATCGGCGACATTCATCTTTTGCATGAATAATAAACATGCTTAACTTTTTTTTTAACAGGGTTTTTGTTCGGGAGTTTTCGAACTTAAACTGCAAGAGTTTTTGAACAAGAAGGGAGTCCAGGGGAACAAAAACTGTTGCCAGGGCGGGCTTGCGTCTTCGTTTCAGCAGCAATGTGAATGTAAAACATTTTTCAGAATCTGTTTGAAACACTATCAACCAAATGCATCACCGGAGCCACCTTGCACCTTCGGAGGCGCTGTGACACCAGTGCTTGGGTCTAACTCTTTTCAAGTTCCCGAAATGATCCCAGAGAGTTCATTCACGAACCCAATTAGAATAAACTTTGGTTTCACATGGCCGGTAAGTCAAAAACATTTTCCCAAAAAGTTTTTAATGCAAACCACATGTAAATTTAAGATTATTTTTCCGTGTGTAAAAGTGTGTAGGCTACAACACCGAACACAAACGCATATGACGTCTGTGTTGAATTGTGTTTGAAATCTCATACGCATTAGCTTGGAGTACAATCTGCTAGATGCTATCTCCATCTCCGCTGGCCACCTGTTTTATGTAGCCATTTGTATCTCCTCAGGGGACATTCTCGCTGATCATTGAGGCATTGCATACAGACTCCAAAGAAGATCTTTCTACAGGTATTAACAAAAAGTCAATCCTAGAGAGGTTTGGTTATTCTGGTCATGGTTGTTGGTTTGCCTCGCTGACATGAGTTGATGATCACTCACATTTACATCTTCAGATAATCCAGACCGTGTTATCAGCACAATGGCCACTCAGAGGCATCTAACGGTGGGAGAGGAATGGTCTCAGGACCTGCACACCGGTGGAAGAACCGAACTGAAGTACTCATACCGTTTTGTGTGTGACGAGCACTACTATGGCGATGGGTGCTCAGTGTTCTGTCGTCCCAGAGATGATGCTTTCGGCCACTTCACATGTGGAGAGCGTGGGGAGATTGTGTGCGATGCAGGGTGGAAAGGACAATATTGCACAGAACGTGAGTTTTTCCGATTAAATATTTGTAATGGACTTTAGAATAGCATTGTACGATGAATGCAGTAGGGCGAATGCTCTTTCAAGCATGGAATAATATATTTCCGTAGGCCTATATAGGCCTATAATATATATATATATATATGCTAATATTAATACTTTTCATTCATAAAAAATATTTGCCGTTAAATTTAACTTGTGCGAAAACACCACGCTTCTACACGCTCCCACACACACGACCACTTGATTTATTCAAATCAGGCTGAGGAAAGTTTTTGGAATAATCTCACGCGTGCCATACATTTGCATGCTACGTCCGATTCGTTACTCTTGGAGTGGGCTGGATGCTGATTGGCTGATGCGGGTGGGGTATTGTTTGAAGTGGGCAGCTGCCGGGAGAGAGTAGACAATGGGGCAGCTGTCGCGCACTGGCACCATACTCACCAGCTGTCCACTCTTATCTTCCCCAATCTGAGACATTTAAGGGGAGTTGTGTGCAATGAATGAATACAAGTTTGACCCTCAGCAAAGGAAAAAGGGTCCACCCATATACTCTTTGCCTTCATATGTACTATGTTAAGTAGATCTTTTTTTTTTTACTGTGACTGGGTGTTATTTACAGCTACTGAGTTTAAGGATCTACATGTAAAGCAGTTATGATATCAGTGATATAACTACTGCTAGTTTTTTTTCACTTATTGCCATTGTCCTTATGTTATCTGATTTTTTTTCTAGCTATCTGCCTGCCAGGATGTGATGAAGAACATGGCTTTTGTGAGAAGCCAGGGGAGTGCAAGTAAGTTTATCAGTTAAAATTGAGTCTCACATAAAAAATACACAATTTTTGTATTCAGAAAAGACTGTAGGGTATATGACACAACTTGCCACAAGAGGACAAACTGATATATTATTGGTTGACAGGTGTAGAGTGGGGTTCAAAGGTCGCTACTGTGATGACTGCATTCGTTACCCAGGCTGCCTCCATGGGACCTGCCAGCAGCCGTGGCAGTGTAACTGTCAGGAGGGCTGGGGGGGCCTTTTCTGTAACCAGGGTGAGTAACTAGAGAGAAAAACTTGACGTTGAAACCAAAGTTTCTTGAAAGAAAATACATTACAAACAACCTTACAGAACGAGTGTCCGGGTGGGAGAGAGATGTTTTCTTTGCTGTTGTTCAGCCATATGTCCCTCTATAGCAAATCAACATGTGCTGTGGTGTCTTTCCAGATCTCAACTACTGCACTCACCACAAGCCCTGCATGAATGGGGCTACTTGTAGCAACACTGGCCAGGGAAGCTACACCTGCTCCTGTAGGCCGGGCTTCACTGGCTCCAGCTGTGAGATTGAAGTCAACGAGTGTAGCGGGAATCTCTGCCGCAACGGAGGAAGCTGCACTGTGAGTACAATCATCATCAGCGTTCCAAGATGTAGACCCTTATGTTTAGGAAGTATTAGAATGATAAATACGACTTAGGTGATATAGCAACCACTAAAACATTCCACTTGCTTTTCTTAGGACATGGAGAACAAATACACATGTGCTTGCCCTCCTGGTTTCTATGGTAAAAACTGTGAGCTAAGCGCCATGACATGTGCGGATGGGCCCTGCTTCAATGGAGGCCGCTGTGCTGACAACCCTGATGGAGGCTACTTCTGCCAGTGTCCCACAGGCTATGCCGGCTTCAACTGTGAGAAGAAGATTGACCATTGCACTTCCGGTCCATGTTCAAATGGTAAGGAGGAAAATGGTTAAGATGACCAAAACATGGTCATTTGTTGATCTGGAAAACATATCACTCTTATGAATTTGAGTCCTTTGGAAAACAGTTTGTCTGCAAACTCAAGACTAAATATTAACACCAATCCTGTTCTCTGAACATAGGTGCCCGCTGTGTTGATCTTGTCAACTCCTACCTGTGTCAGTGTCCGGAAGGATTCACAGGGATGAACTGCGACCACACGGGAGAAGAGTGTTCCATGTACCCTTGCCAAAATGGTGGTACCTGCCAGGAGGGCCCAAATGGCTACATTTGCACCTGCCCTCCAGGCTACACAGGGCAGAACTGTAGTTCCCCTATCAGCCGGTGTGAACACAACCCCTGCCACAACGGCGCCACCTGCCATGAAAGGAACAACCGGTATGTGTGCGCTTGTGTACCTGGTTATGGTGGCCGCAACTGCCAATTTCTTCTCCCAGAACATGCTGCTATCCGAGGCTCTGAAATTCCCTGGATGGCCATTGGTTCTGGGGTGGCACTGGTGTTGTTGCTGTTGGCGGGCTGTGCAGTGTTGGTGGGTTGCATCCGCTCCAAGGTGCAGCGTAGAAGTCAAGGTGACGTTGGTGAAGGAGAAACCATAAACAATCTGACCAACAACTGTCATCGGAGTGATAAGGACCCTGCAGTTAGCGTTGTCGCAACATCTGGCATTAAGAACATCAATAAGAAGATGGACTTCTGCAGTGACCCTGATGAGGGAGCTTCACCTGGGAGGAGCAGCTACAAAAGCCGCCACCCGCCGGCGGACTATAATCTTGTGCATGAGGTCAACTATGAGCAGGCGTCCAAGGAGTTGACACTAGAGGCAGCCTGCGAGGAGAAGTGCCAAATGCTGGACTCATGCGAGTTTGAGGAGAAACGCACCAAACGATTAAAAAGGTAATATGGCCTTTCAATTAAGCGCAAATTGTTTAAATTTGATTCCTAACGCATGTCAAGTACCAGGTTGTTAACTTTTATATTTTCAACAGTGATGCAGCAGAAAAGAAAGTTCCAGAAATGTCTGCATGTGCGGACACAAAGTACAAATCCGTGTTTGTGATGTCAGAGGAGAAGGATGAATGTATAATCGCAACCGAGGTAGGTCTGAAATCTTTCTATTCATTTAGCTTCAACTACAATTGTTTTATAAAAACCTGTGAGTCTTATATAAAAATAAACTAATGGGGATTTTTTCACCCTATATCTTTAGGTGTAACAAGCCACAAAGAGGCTGTTGCTCATTTGCTCTATGGGAGAGTTTTTATACTCCTTCAAATGCTGCTCTAACCCTAGGGGGAGGTGTCCTGCCTTGAGACTGCTGCTGATACTGAGACGTTTAACTGATATTCAGAGTGAGCTGGTTCTCTACTGGAAACTAAGCGCAGACAGTTGCGGCCTGTGGGATAGGAATCGGAGGGGCAAAGACGTTTTACCTTTTAAAGACACCACTATTCATGCTTCCGTCCACTTTCAAATTGTTTTTAAGATTTGTAATCGAATCGAGAAATGTGTCAGTCACAGAGAGCATTTGGTTAGTGTAAATGGAAACGTTTGAAGTTTTTGCAACATTTGCACCCAGCCCTTTTCTCTAACCCACAAGCCGTTGCTGAGCGCAGGAACTGCATCAAACGGTGGATGTTTGGCCATACTGGCCTGTTTTTCACAAAGCTGTTCATATGGGCTGTGATCCCGTCACTAACCTGTGAGGACTGTTAACGTATACTTGATCACTGTGTAAAACTGGAGTGTATTGTTTCTAAGCCCTCTGAACCATTTATGACATAGTATTGTTATTGGACATGAGTTTTGTCTATTTCCTTTAAAAATGTCTTGATAAGGATTATGTGCTTTTATAAAAAAGAAAAAAAAGATATTGATGACAAGATATATGATTTAAATTTGTATAATTTAATTTAATTGTTATTTTATTTGGTGTTGTATATTTGTGACATTATTATTTAAGCTTTTTTTTATTGCTGATATTTGCAAAGGCACTTCAGGTCAATGGGATTGTTATTTAAGGAAGGACTGTACAAAATGTTACTACTGTTACTGTCTCCATTACTGTTTTTAATGAAGGATTTAGCTAAGACTATTTTTCCAAATAAATATTGAACTTAAAACTTTTGTCAGCCTGTGCTTGGTGTAAGGGATTCTTTAGGGTCTGTGAGCAAAGTTAATCAGTAACATCTGTTGGCTACCCCATGGTGAGCTATTCTGTGCTGACACTGTTAGCCACTACCAGGAATTGAAAGTGTCTCCCTGGAGACCAAAGGGGACTATTCATAAAAATGTCCCCACGCTATATTTACCACTCACAATTCATCTCAATGAATAAACCAGGTAAAGAACTAACACTTTTCCAAATAATAAAGTAAATAAACAATTTGGAACAAATAAGCTTCAATGTGTCATTTTAATTAAGTTTCTCTCAAATAGAAATAACAAACTTGGAACTTGAATGGACTTCTAGAAAAAGTAAGTTTTAACATTGCATTTTGCCCATTCAACTTCCAAGATGTTTCTATGAAATAAAAGAATACACTTTTGGACAAAACTCAGTAACTTAATTTAAAACCCAATGATGTTGGCCTCTAAAGAGGTTTATCGCATCATGGCATTATAGGAACAGACTTCCGCAGACAATGATGGAATTGACAATGGGGCACACAAAAGGCCACTCTTGGGAGGGCCTGTGTGCCTCGGCATGCTGGGAAAAAGTGTTACAGGAACAGATGTTGCTGAGTAACAGATGCCTTCTGGACAGAGTTTAGGCACCGCCAGACAGACCTTCAAAGGTTTGGGCTAGAATGAAACTTTATCTAAGGCATTAAAAAGGAGCTCTTATACTTTCGAATGTACTGGTTAGAACCAAGTAGATGTACACTGACAACATGTTTTTTCTTTTAAGAAATAGCAAAAATCAAATCATTTTACACACATATTTGTAAAAAAGGATTTTGCAAGGCTAAAACTACATTTGGCCAATTAAGACTTTATTTGGACAAAGAATTATTTGAAATGTCTAAAATCACAAGTTTAAAAGTTCAAGAATTATTGAAGTAGTATAACATGTAATTTTTCATAAAAAGTTAAATCATGCCTTTAGTCCTTAAATACATAAGAGGTGATATACCATGGGATTTATAAAAAGAATTTTCTTATGACATTTTTTACTTCTGTTAAATGTACATGAATGTAATAAAAACAGTTAACATCACCCTTTGTTCAAAAAAGCAAATAAAAAGGCAAAAACCATACATGATAATTATGGGACGCATTTTAACATGGCTTTGAAGCACACATAAGACAGCACTGTACATGGGTCCACCTCAGACTAAATGTACTAACCATTAGGAGTTGCCGAGGATACATTAAAATCTCTAAACAGGCTAATAATCATGCCTGACCTAGGTGCTGGAACTTTAAAAAGATCTGAGCTCTTTAAAGGTTTTTTGGGCCATCTCATACTGTGTAAGAAATACGAGATCATCTCAGTTCTATGAAACTTTCATAAACAGGTTGAAAAGGAAATGGCTTCACCAATGTAGCGCCTAGCTTTGATATATCCCTGTGATCAAGAAACTATTATTTTAAAGCGGGACATTCTATGTCAAAGCTTTAAGTGAGATTTAGTCTAAGGTGACCATAACATTAGTTAAACAAGAGTCAATCACTGACTGTAGATATAAGGTTTATGTAACAAATTACCTTTAAGGTAAGAAAAACTTTTAAAATCTCTGCAATAACATAAGCTAGAGATGGGAGATTTGTCTCACAAATATCTGGGGTTCAACGACTAGTACTAAATAAAATTACACATTGTGCAAAACTGACTGTGCATAGGATACATTTCAAATTTGAATAAATTATGTAGTAATTCATATCACCACACTGTTGACTTCTAGTCAATATCTATTAAGGGATAGTTGCATGATTAATCAAACAAACTAAAACTTAAAAAAATATATATTGGTATGTTGGAGAAAAGGTTCAATTCTTTTCAACCATTCCCATCTAATGGCAACAGCGATGATGCATAACATAGCAACAAATACACGTTAAGCCTAATAAAATGATCAATAGATAATAGACAACCAAGTTTTACTTGGTGGCTCATGTAGACTCCAATTCTTTTGAATTTCCTGCCAGATCTTTTTTTCTTTAAAGACTTACAGACAAATGCACACTACAGTAGGTTCTTTAGTAGGTTTACAAAGTAAAAATATGTTTCTAAACTTATGTTTCAACTGTTTTTATTTTATGAAGCTTAGATATGTGGACCATAATGCCCGTCTTTGGACCACTGAGGTAATTGTAGGTGTAAAACATGCTGAAATGTTCCGAAAACATTTCAAAATAAAACATAGTACACTTTTCTTTTCTGCCTTCCTGTTTCGAGGTATATGATCCTGGGCCGTCCAGTGGCACATGTATTGTTTTCCCTTTGGGGAAACATTGGGGTCTCCCCATTAACTTTAATGCAAAGTTGTCTTTTGGTTTCTTTCAACATCTGCTGTGATTGTTTTTTCTTATTTGAATTTTTTTATAAATAAGAAAACTTCTGTTCATGATATGGAGAATCATGACCATAAGCACTGTACTGCAAAATTGTGCTGCTAGCTGGCTGTTTCTCCTTGCTGTCGTGCAGTGGTCCAGGACACGTTTTAAAATACTCATGCAGATGTTTCATAACAATGAGATCAAAATATGCAATCAATTACAAAAACACATTTATCAGAAGTATCAAAGTACAACAACATGAATCACAGCAACTGTAGGAAGACCCCAAAAAAGAGGCAAAAAGAGGTATTACAGTCAATGAACAGACCCCAATGTTTTCCCTCAAACTTGTGGGTGCGGAGTCCAAGCTCGTCTGATGGCAACTAGCAGTCACTCCGTATCCTTCCAGCATTTACTTTTATCTAAACATGTATAATTGTTCTCCTTCTATCGTCTCCCTCCCTCCTTGATGACCTTTTCAACAATCCTCTTTCTTTCAAATAATCCTCTTTTAGGGCCCTATTTTGCTGGTGCAGAGCAATGAAAAAACTCCAAGACTAACAATTCCTAGAATTGACGGGAAGGCCACTTGAGGAAGGGGGAGGATAAACAGAACAGCCTGACTAATGCCACATTTTCGTGTATATAAACTGATTGTTTCTAGGAGGTCAAACTAATTGCTTGGTTATTTCAAGCATTAAGGGGGCTGTTGAACATTTTCTAGTGTAACTGGGTCATGATTTTTGAAAGAAGACGTTGCTGTTGAGTTTTTCTAAAGTTTCTTTTTTTGGCGCTTTGAGCGCCACAAAACTTGCCCAAACTTGTTACATTTCACTTGAAACGGCAGACATCTCTTTGTGGTTGATATTTTTTTGTTTGGATTTTGGGTTGAACTGTCCCTTTAATGTAGACTTTGCCTTTATCTTTACCATTCTGTCCAGCAAAATCAGGCCCTACATCGGTATCTCCATGACTCTACTTACAGTATGTTCACCCTAACCCAATTAATCTGTCATTGCTTATCCCTGGATGTCTCTCTTTTGCACATCTTAAAGTTGTGAGCAACACAATGTGCAACTCCTTTGCTTTTACCTAGTCCCCAACAAATGAACTAAACACCAATCCACCTCTCTAAAATGAGCTAATGGGTGTTTGATGCTCTTTCGGTTGGGGGTTCACTATGAAGGAGGACTGGTTTGGAACTGCAGCTCTGCTCTTTTAGGAGGATGACGACCCATGGCTGGCCATGTTGGCCATCCCGCTGCTCATCCCACTGGGGCCACCCATACCTGAGGGCCCGACCAGGGCTGGTGGGCTGTGTTTGATGGGGGAGGTGATGCCAGGCCCGCGCCCCTGCGGCGTGTGGTGGGCGTGCTGCAGGGCGTGGCGCTCCAGGAGTGTGCGGTGGGTGAAGGCCCGGTGGCAGACATTGCACTGGAAGGTACGCTCGGCTCGGTGAGTGCGCATGTGCACGTTCAGTGAGCTCTTCTGGGTGAAGCGCTTCCCACAGACGGAGCACTGAAAGGCCCGCACACCTGTGTGCACCACCATGTGCTTGAGGAGGTAGTCCCGCAGAGAGAAAGAACGCCAGCAGATGGAGCATTGGTGAGGCTTTTGACCTGCAGCATACAAACATGACAAACAAGGTAAAGAATAGTCATCATCAGTGATGTGAATCGTTGCTATAATCTAGACATTGTGGAGTTACATCGAGGTGTTGCTGGTGCGAGTAACCGTGTTACATTTTGATTCCGTTTCTTTGATATGTAATTAACAGAGAACTCATTTCCACAATCATACCAGAGTGTATGAACATATGCTTGCTGTAGTTCTTCCTGGAGCGCAGAGATTTCCCACAGTGAGTGCAGTCGAACGACGTCTCAGAACCCTGGGAGGAAGGGGAGGGGCCTGTTGAACAGGAAGTGGTGGATGGAGGTGGGGCTGGCGTCATTGGTGGTGGTGGTGGAGCATGCTGGGTTGGATCAGTTCCTGCGATGCTGTCAATCACCATGGGTCCTCCCACAAAAAACGATGACTGCTGAGACTGGCTAACCGGGTACTGGAAAAGTAACTGTCGGAAAACAGGATGAACACAACATTTTTTTTAATGAAAAGATGGGGGTTGGACAGGAGAGGAAGGGGGCAGGTGATGCATACCCAAGGCTTGGGTATTGTCTGGAATTAAATAATTCACAGAATTACAACCTTCCCATCATTTAAACTATGCTCCTACAAAAAAGGCACTACCAACAAACATCACACTACAGGAAGATAGGGGCTGATTAATAGAATGAGAAATAATGTTCCTTTAATCCATTGGCATATCCCCAATAAGATGTTCTTTTTTATTGGGTGTGCTTTGCCTTTGGCAACCTTTGTTCTATCTCATATATATTTATTATTATAAAAAAACTTGAATATTTGCACTACATAGACAATGTCTGTGTGAAAATGTTCGTCTGGGTCCCGATTTCATTGCTTGTATTCGCGCGAACGTTCCGAATTGACGTTTTAGGTTCAGTTAAAGTTTTTGTGGAGAAAAGTGAAGCTAACGGTGGCTAACTGGCTAGCCACAGTCACCAACGTCACTAACGCGTCACCACAGCCTGTTTAAGGAGCCCATTCCCTATTAAGCCCCATTGTACCGAATTGTGTTGCAGTTCCACCAGAGTTCCACTGGGAGTGATCGGGGTCGAGTACAAAATTAATGGGAGTCTATGGAGCTAAACGGCTACATTTGTCTCTTTCACCTGATTTTAGTTGAGAAATCTCAGATTTGATTGTAGTTTGTGCATGTTCAACATGGATTATAGGTCAAAATGTGAATGAACGAGTACTTATGTCCTTTCGATTTCTTACAGGGTGAGTCGTTGTTGCCCATAACACACTAGCATTCTGCTAATGAATGCTGATTGGTTAGTGAAGGACTGACTACGACCAGAGATCCCGCTTGATGGCATCCGAAGTGAGATCAGAATGTCAGAGCATTAGCAACATTAGCAACAACATTAGCAAGCCAAAACTCTTTCTAGCATGTGTATTGACAGGGAGAGCCTAACCTGTCAGCTGTGTTGTCGATGCCTCGAGAGAAAAAAGGAAGTGATCAGAGCTTGCCGTAATGCGGTATCTCTGGCCGTACAATGTGTATGACATCATTGACATTTTAAAAGGCTTTGTAGAACAAAAGGCGACTTCTAAAACCCAGCAGTGTGTATTTTTTTTGCCTCCCCTTTTGAATTAAACATTCAAATTACTAGACAAAGAATTATATCCTGAGAAAAGTGGATTTTGAGGGGTATAGCTCCATAGACCTCCATTCATTCTGCACTCGACCGTTAGCGCCCTCATATGGAACTAGAGTGGAACTGCAGAACCCGGAAGTTTCCCGAGAGTGGGAGTTCTCCCCACAGATATATATAAACACTAGATGTCTCGTCCGCGTTGCCGGACAACGGAGTCGAACGTCCGCATATGGCGGCCATCTTGCTACAGGCAACTCGCTCACCCATAACATTGTGTTGATGCTACATGTACTTTTTAAATGACCATAACTTGCTCAATTTTCAACCGATTTTGAAACGGTTTGGTTTGTTATCAACGTCAGAGATGTCGGTATGCCACTGCATACTTATGAATAATTATGTATTTTTTAAACAGAATAGAAGTATGCAGTGGCATAACGACATCTCTGACGTTGATAACAAACCAAACCGTTTCAAAATCGGTTGAAAATTGAGCAAGTTATGGTCATTTAAAAAGTACATGTAGCATCAACACAATGTTATGGGTGAGCGAGTTGCCTGTAGCAAGATGGCCACCATGTGCGGACGTTCTAGACTCCGCCGTAAGACATCTAGTGTTTATATATATCTATGGTTCTCCCCATATTTGACATTCTCTGGCGTCACTAACTTCACGAACACACGCGTGACTACCTGTAGTAGAACATTAGTTTAGCAGCTCGTTAACTTCTGGGGGATAGCTAAGCTAAGACAGCTGCAGAAACGCCACAGGCAAAGAGGCCAGGATGCTAACTATTTACTCATTTAACATTGTGATAAAAAACAATTGTGAAATGTAATGTACAATATGATATACGCTGATATTATTAAGCTAGTACATCTACTTTCGGAAACAGTAGTCTGTGGCTGAGGCGTTAGCATCATGACATTAGCCTCTTTTTCCTAATACATACGACAGCGTTCCTCACAAATAAATGTTTGTTTTTAGATTTATTATGACATTAGATTACAAGTAAACGATTTGTTGGTGAAATTATCATTACCTGTGGTCTTAAACCAGTGTAGCTCACTGCAACGCTGTACACGAGACACTGGTAAGAAAATAAATTCCACCACCGATGGATTGGATGGACCGATGGATGCAAAAAATCGATTCGCATTTGAATCGCGATTTACTCTTCTAGCAATTCATATCAATTTATTTCTATTTTTTACAATGAGTTTACTAAACTGCAAGAAAAATAAATCAAGGTTTGATGCATTGGGATTTTTTTCTTCAACACTTAACTGCCTATCACAGCCAAATAGAAACAAGTAACACTAAACAGCTAACTGGAATCAAATGTAAGCAATAAGCATATATTGAATCGAAATTTGATAAAACGTGAATCGATTTTTAATCGAATCGTGACCCAAGAATCGATTTGAATCATGAGGTACCAAAAGATTCCCACCCCTAGTAGTTAACTTGTAGCACAATTTACAGGGATCAGCTTCTCCACGCAGGGCTCTAGACTGAGACCAAATGGTCGCATTTTGCATTGTTACTGACAATGATCGCTTCCACTAAACTTTTTTTGAATGAGACATTTTCCCCTAAATAAATGTCAATCTTATTTACGTTTTTGGGGGCCTATTTTCAGTTTGCAGATGGTACTGTTTGAATCGCGATTCCATGTGAAATACTGCAGGTGACAACGTTGTTAAAATATCCTGTTTCAAAGGGGGTTCTTTTGAATAGTTTTTTTTTAATAGTAAATGAGCAGCAACAAATGCGTGCTTTTAAATCTATGCAATCTTCCTAAATAATAAGTATGCATTTTTGTATACAATATACAGAAATATCAGTTGTAAAATTTCAGTTAAAAACCAGACCCATCTGCCACCGACGCAAGCACACCCCACAATTTCCCCAGAAATTGTACCCTCTTGTTTTTTTTGTTGCTATGCTGTCAATATGCCAGGGACTGGACACTGAATATTTAAAACTGATAAGAGCCCACCAGAAATGTACTTAACATGGTTTGCCTCCACAAACGGAAAGGTAATGCCTTACTAGTTGCTCTTTAAGAATCTTGGCCAACTGGAATTAAAGATCAAGCGGTTAACCAGTCGACTACAAAAAGTTTCAGCCCTATACTCCAGAAATGACTCCCAAAATCATAACCCAGGTTGAAGAAAAACAGACCTGGTTGTTAATGGACTGTGTGGAAGGAGGGGGGGTCAGGGGTTTGTTAACTCTTCCTCGTTGGTTGAAAGACATAGTCTGAGGTTCACTCTGTGGCCAAAAGCTCTCAGAAAACACCCCAGGCTCATCATAGAACTCCTGGAAGGGACACAGAATATTCACTTCAGTAAGTATTATTACATATTAAATGGCATTTCAGAGTTGAAGTAAAACCAGTGCAGCCACAATAACAAAGTGCAGCCACAATAACACTTAATGTTGTTTATTTTTCAGTCCATAGTTCAACTATGTATTTTTCAAGAGCAGTGTTTTCTCTATGTTGATTTAGCCGTGGTGCCCCGCCACGGCTAAATCGTTAGCCGTTAGGATTCTTACGGTGCGTGTCCACTGCAGCGACGCAATGCGAGCGACAACATGTTTTCCATTCATTTTCAATGGAGCCAGGCGAATCGCTTGTGTGGTGCATTGTGGGTAGCGACGCGACAGAGTTGAGATTTTCTCAACTTTATGCAAATGAGGAGCGATTTTCGCTAGCGATGGCCAATCGGAGTGTTTTCTTGTTTCTCGTAACGTAGCAACCATGGTCAACATTTCTAGCTTTCTAGGTGGAGGAGAAACTAATCGTTTGTGTGGCTGCTTACCCAGTCTTGTACGATACATAGCTGTATTCGTACAGAGATGTTAATAAAAAACGATGCATGGCGCAAGGTTGCCGAAGTTGTTGGTGCTTGTACTTTCAAATTCAGTCTAGTCACATTACGTAACTTCGTTCTGTGGTAACTAGCACTAGCTAGCTAGCCTGGCTGGAACTCCCTATCGTATCGACAGATTAGCAGAGACTTTGAGTAATATAATAAAACGTTTTTACACATGTCAACGTGTATGTCTATTAAACAGTTTTGTATTCTGTATACAAGTTGTATTTTGATCGATGTTGCGAGTACGTAAACCCAAGTCTGCACACTTGGCCATGACAACTACAACAGTGACTTTAGAGAACTACATTCTACATTAATCTGTTTGAAACGCCCCCGAGCGTGGTGAACTGTGGGAAGGCAAGCGATGGCAAGCGATTCGCGTCGCTGCAGTGGACACGCACCGTTAGGGTGCATGTCGCAGAATAGCACGGACACGCGCTTCACACCGCAGTTGAGATTGTGTGTGTGCGTCCTTGAGAACTGTAATTCGTATAACTTATGTTGTCAGTTCATTTAAGCCTGTTATTGTATTAGTCTATAGTTCTTGCACATTTAAATTAAGTTTGTATTCTTCCCCTGCTAGCTAAATTGCACTTCTGTTGATTCGATAGCGATTGCTGCCCTCGCTCACGTTTGTATTTTAGGTGCATTATTATGCTATTATATTAAGTAGTTTTAATTAATAGTGGGTTTATTGTTATTATTTGCTACAGAATACTTAGCCTATCAAGATCAAATGAAGCAGACAGTGTACATGCTTTCGAGTACCTTAATCAATAGGCTAGGCAACTGACCATTTCCTATAAGTTATTATTAATTGGCAGCATTTATGCCATTTAGAACATACTTTATGAGTGGAAGGTGTCTTTAAGTAGCCTAACCTTATTGCTTTAGGGGAAATAGGACGAAAATATGTGCAATATTACATTAGCTATTAGACTATTACATTAACCTGTTCCGAAATATAGGGTTTGAACTTTGTTTTCGGCCCCCACTGCTAATAAAAATCCTAGAGGAAACACTGAAGAGTATATAACAACAGTGCAGGCCACCACAATACTTTTACTTTTTTCTGAAAGTAGGCTAGTATGATGCGTGGTTAAAACATTTAAGTGGGGGGTTATCAAAATAACAATATCTTGCAGTTATTTTGGGACAGCACAGTAGTTGAAAAATTCACCTGGCCAAAGCTGGCCATAGATTCCTGTGAGGCGTCCTGCTCTCCGTCTCGTCTTCCATCCGCTAAGGAAAAAACTGATGCCTCCTGAATACCTTCATCTTTTACCACCACTCCGTCTCCTCCGGTAACCTGAAGGGGTTAAAAGAAAAAGGACGTACATTTAGCGTAATGTCACCCCTAAAACTCCTTTGATTTGTTTTAAGTGATGGTGTTGGCAACATGTTTTTGTTCATTCATACTTTCAATGTCACATTCTTTGTATACAAAATACACAGGCAGCATACAAGCACTGAATGAAGGGTAATCTTCCTTTCTTACATTGTAAGTTAGTTTTGCCTAACTTTTAAAAACAGGAGATTTGTGTGGGAATGTCTTTTGACAGTAGATCTGGATTGAGCAAGGCAACTTTTGAATCGATTCTTTCACCTCTCCAAGACTTTAACATGTTTAATGACCCATTGAAGTCCATAGAATATCAATGTGCCACAATAAAGGATTCAACTCCAGCCAATCTTAATTTATGTTCACTGCCTACATGCTCTGTGGACACTATGGTCCAGTGAGAAAGGGGCAGCGGTCTGCTTGACTGTCACCATGGTAACCGCTCCCCCTGCCTTACCTGTAGTCTGAGTGGCTGCCTCTGCTTGCGGCTGTGGCCCGCACCTCTCTCCCTGTCTCCATCTCGCCCTCTGTCTCTTCCATCAATCTCTTCTTCCTCACTGAATCTGTCTATTCCTACGAGGTCATCCGAGAGGTCTGCCGTACTGCCACGGATGCTGTCTCTGCCGATGCTGTCCACGCTGCCCATCCCTGAACTGCAGCCCGCAGACAGGCTTCCTGTGCTACTGGCAGTGGCACCGGCGTTCGCTGTCTGTGCCAGCAGGTCTCTCAGCTTGTACCTCACATCCTGAGTGCAGCTGGAGTTCTGTTTAAGGAGAGCAGCGCTGGCTGTGGAGCCTAGCCCATCTGTCCCACATATGGAGCCAGGCCCCATGTCCCCCAGGGCCATCAGCCCTACTGGGTTGGCCTGCTCCATGGTGCCGGGTCCACTTTCACTAATGCTAGCACTGCCCAGGCCTGTGCCCATGTTGCTGGCCACGCAGTCCCCCATGGCAAAGTTAGAGAAGCTCTGGTAAACCCCGCCAATGCCAGCGCCCCCAACACAACTTCCGCTGGTGCCGCCACTGCTTCCTTTACCTCCTCCACGTTCCTCCTGTTTAGGGAGAACCCCTCCAATCATCACTCCTCCTCCCCCTCCACCGGCGGCTGCCTTCCTCTGTGAGATGATCTGAGTGCACTCGTCAATGACAGTCTTGATCTGCAGGATGCTGGCTGCGGTGAGGATGCACAGGGCCTGGGACTGCAGCACCACCAGGGAGCCACTGTACATGAAATCCACAAGCTGCTTCACTGTCTCTGCAGGCACCAGCGGTGGCACAGAGATCTCAGAGTGGCCCAACAACAGCTTGTCCTGGAAGAAGGGACTGCCAGCCGCCAGCACGCATGCGTGGGCGCGAAGGGACGCATCGTGGATGCGTACAGTCACGTCGCAGAAGAGGCCCTCGCGCCGCTGTGAACGCAGAGCCTCCAGCACAGACTGGCTGGAGTTGTGAAGATGGATGTAGTGTACGGTCTCGGTACCAGAGGCCATTGTCGGAAGGCCACCTGGTATGGGGTGGCCGTGGAGGAGGGAAGGGGTGTGCCTGGATGGTTTGCAGTTCTGTGTCAGCTAGAGAAAGAGGGAGGGCAGGGAGAACAGCATGGGCTGCGGTGGGTCCACCTTCCCTCAAGCAGTCATGGGTCTGGTCAATGCTTCGGAGCTGTATTCAGTGTCTCTGCAGGTGTTCTTGGACAATGTGAGATTATCTGAGAGACGCTTGGGTAGGCTTCCAGTAAGTTTTAATGAGAGACCTCCAATGTTGCGGTCGCTCACTCCGTAGTGAAAGCCTGCTGAAAAGAGATCACATTATTGAGTATGCTTAATACATTTGCCCACTGGCAATTTATTTAAACATAAGTACGTTACTGTCAATAAAGGCTACTTGGTCTGCTCTGTTCTGTAGGACATAATGTGGGAACGATATGTTAAGTGTAAATTATCTTTAACCATTTTAGCTACTTATCCCGTTAAGTGGGATACGGTGGTGGGATTCAAACGCCATACAGTCATATGACAACTGTTTGACGTTATTATAACTCTGAACTGTGACATTGCGAGCTACCTAGCCTACCTCCATCCATCTAGCTAGCCAGCTAACTATCCCAAAGCGCCAAAATAAAAGAACTCGTCTAGCTAGCCTAGTCAAAAATAAACTAGAATGATCACGGCTAGCTAGCGATAAGCTAGCCTAGCTACTATAGTTGGCTAGGTAGCCGGCTAACCGCATTTGCCTACCTAGTAGCTTAGAATGGGTAATGTTACCATATTACCAATGATACGTTTAAAGCCAATGTTAGGTTGAGATTACTCCGAAAACATATTGGCTTGATAAATAAACAATTACAGCACATTCAATTATCTATGCTTGCTACCTAGCAAGTAGCTAATAACATAACAGCCGATACATTGCTAGCATAATTATTTGGTTGACTGACTATTCCTTGCATTGCTTTGGTAGGGAAAAGACCATGCTAACTTGGCTGTAGCTAGCTCTAGCTATACTTAGGTTAGGTTTTCAGCTGGTTACGCTAGCTAGCGCGCAGTTGAAAAATCATGCATCAGTCTCTGACCTCGATAAAATCTAGACCTGATCTCAGTTTCTGGTTAATTACATACCTCAAGAAAACAAAGATAAATAGCATTTCACTTCCACCCATTAATGTGCATGCATTATTGTAAACCAATTGCTCAATGCTAGCACGAGCTTGCATACATTTTGATATATCCCTCCAACAACAACGGCGCTGTACTGACTAGCCTACTACTGCGTGCACTGCAAGCACTGTGGATGTATTTTTATTTATTTGTATTTATTTTTTATGGCAGAAATCTAATATTTGTTGAATGTCTCTTTTCAGGCTGAGTATAGATCTGCATCGTTTACGATATTTAGTGCTAAAGTGAATGACATCTATATTTACACATTTATGATGGATAACCATGTTTATGTTTTACTTCATATCTACTACCTCCTTACAGTAGCAAAATACTTAAGGTAAGCAAGACAACACTGCATTTTCTCATAGATTATGTAAATGTTTTTGTGTGTAGTTTCATGGCCTGTTTTGGGGTAGATAATTACTATTTTAATTGGACAATTGTCCAATCGACAGTAGCAGGCTACCAGTAAGAATGATAGATTGCAGCATTCATGCTGATTTTATATGGCACGCGGTGAGGGTCAAAACGTCTAAGTTAACGTTCGTGTACATACGTTAAAGATCCTGTAAAGTAAATTCCATGTTTGGCTTCTAAGTACATTATATACGTGTGAAATGAGTTCCTGAAAGCATGTGCAAAGGGCTAAAACTGTCGCCCTGAAATGTGGAGTTAGACCGAAGAACAGTTTCTCTTCCGTTTTCAGATCAGGTTTTAATGGGCGGAGCCAAAAAACTACTTATCTATGTCATTTCGACCTATCTACGTCAGATCACTGAATTGCTCCTCCTGTTGTACTGTTATTGTAGCTTACATCAGCTAGCTAGCTAGCTTCAGGATGTCTCCCACCACCTGCAACTGCATCTTCCCTGATGAAAGAACTCCAGCTGCGCTGCAACGCCATTTAAGTTCCCTATTGATAATGAAAAGAAAAAAAGGTGGATAGATTTTGTGAAGAGCCACGCTCATGGAAAGCTTCGGATAAACTCCAACAGCCGCCTCTGCACTGACCATTTCACGGTGGACAGTTTTAACATTGACCAGAGACAGACGGGGTTCACCAACACACGGCTTCACTTGCAGCGCGGAGCCGTACCGAGCATCGCCCCCCCCGGCCGTTTTTCATTCGAATTTGGATGGGTAGTTAATAACACATTATTCTGTGGTGTGGTGAACTTGAAACTCGTTTTTAATTCCACTTTACAGGATCTTTAAATTTAAACAGAGAATGTCTAATATGGGGAGAACTGCCACTCTGAAAACTTCCGGCTTCTGAACTGGTTGCAGTTCCACTCTAGTTCCATATGAGGACGCTAACGGTCGAGTGCAGAATGAATGGAGGTCTATGGAGCTATACCCCTCAAAATCCACTTTTCTCAGGATAACATTTTTTGTGTAGTAATTTGATTGTTGAATTCGAAAGGGGAGGCAAAAAAAATACACACTGCTGGGTTTTAGATTTTTTTTTAAGCCAACCTTTTGTTGTAAAAATATTTTTTAAATGTCAATGACGTCATACACATTGTACGGCCAGAGATGCTGCATTACGGCAAGCTCTGGTCACTTCCTTTTTTCTCTCGAGGCATAAAAAACACAGCTGACAGGTTAGGCTCTCCCTGTCAATACACATGCTATAAAGATTGGTTTGCTAATGTTGTTGCTAATGTTGCTAATGCTCTGACATTCTGGTTCCGCTTCGAATGCCATCAAGCGGGATCTCTGGTTGTAGTCAGTCCTTCACTAACCAATCAGCATTCATTAGCAGAATGCTAGCGTGTTATGGGCAACAACGACTCACCCTGTAAGAAATCGAAAGGACATAAGTACTCGTTCATTCAACTTTAGACCTATAATCCATGTTGAACATGCAAAAACTACAATCAAATCTGAGATTTCTCAACAACAATCAGGTGAAAGAGACCAATTTAGCCGTTTAGCTCCATAGACTCCCATTCATTTCGCACTCGACCACGATCACTCCCAGTGGAACTCTGGTGTAACTGCAACAAAATTCGGTACAATGGGGCTTAATAGGGAGTAGACAAGCTCTGAAGGCTGAATTATACTACTCCAACTCCATTACGGACAGACAGACGGACGGAGTCGGACGGATTTGTTGAATTTATAGTACTCCGAAGGCTGTGGGTGCTGAAAACAATTCACTGCCAGAAGAGTAGGTGGCGCTGCACTGCGATGCTAGCTAGGTTATCGAAAAGTCGGAGCAAATGTACAAATGAGCTAGCCTGGCTGCCAGCCCAACTTATCCCCGCCCACAAAATAATTTGCTCGGGAAGTTGGGTCTGGGGAGTCTCGGTTGGGGAACAACTATGTCCGAACAGAAGCTGTTCGGGTTAGGGTTAGGGTTATCCAGAGCGCCTAAAGTTCCTTTAGGCGCTCTGGATTTGTCATAGGCACTCGGGAAAACGGCTTGGGCGCGCGCCTACATTTTCTCTATGCAGGAAAAACCCTGGGTTGAACAAAGAGAAATGCCAGCTTGGGGTTGAGTGAACTGACATTTGTTGGGGACATTCTGAGTAGCAAAGGAATTAGACCAGATCCCAGAAAAGTGTCATTGAGAACATGCCAAGGCCGCAATGTAAGAAGGATGTACAGAGGTTTAATGGAATGGTTAACTACATAGCGAAGTTCATACCCCACCTTTCAGAACGCATGGCACCCCTTAGACAACTAACAGAAAAGAGAACAGAATGGGAATGGGACCACGAACATGAAAAGTCATGGAGAGACTTTCACATTGGAACCGGTGCTGAGGTTCTATGACCCAGCGAAGCCCATCAAAATCTTGTCTGATGCATCACAGAGCGGATTTGGAGCTGTCTTGTTGCAAAAATATGAAGATTGGCAACCAGTTGCATATGCATCACGTTCAATGACGGATGCAGAGACACGCTATGCGCAAATAGAAAAAGAGCTGCTGAGCATAACATACTCCTGTGAATGTTTTCATCAATTTGTGTCAGGACAGGACATATCTGTTGAAACAGACCATAAGCCACTGATTGCATTGTTTCAAAAGCCGAAGAATCCAACGAATTATGATCCGGCTACAACGCTACTCATTGACTGTGATGTACACGCCAGGGAAGCTTATGTACACTGCAGACACATTGTCAAGAGCCGTAGATCCGAAAGAGCCAGCGAACGGCGCTATGTCAGATGATGTGGACACATGTGGACAGGATAACAAGCGCAATGCCTGTGGCAGACGTGAGAATGAAACAAATAAGATTCAATTCAATATATTTATTTGTCATTGTCATAGAAAACAACAAAATTCTGTTTAGAGCATTCAAACACTGCATAGTTTGACATAAAAAGTGCAATACAAATCCCTCCAATAAACTTCCCATAAATAACCCCTGTGTAAACCTTAGCACAATCAATACACGTAACAATAACAATATTCAGTATTAGCAGCATCGTGAAGGGCTTTTAACAAAATGGACGACCTAACAGAAACATAACAAGGGCGGAACAGTCAAGATATGTGGAGTATTTTGTTATTTGTGCAACAATGCAAAGTCCAGTTCATTGTTATTGTAATTGGTGGGTGTGGTTACTGTCCATGAGAGGGAGGCAGAAAGGGGAGGGGGGCACTGTTCAGAAGCCTCACAGCCTGTGGGTACAGACTGTTGGTCAGTCTGGATGTTCTGGCCCGTATGGACCTGTACCTTCTACCTGAGGGCAGCAGGTGGAACAGATGGTGAGCTGGGTGGTGACGGTCCCACAGGATGTTGTGCACTCTCCTCAGACAGCGGGTGGCGTAGACGGTACTGATCTCGGGGAGAGTCGTCCCAATGATTCTCCCCGCAGTTTTTACCACCCGTTGGAGTGCCTGCTGTTCAGCCTTATGCAGCTGGAAAACCACACCAAGAAACCATATGTTAAAACGCTGCTGATGGCACAGTTGTAGAAGTTTGCCATCAGTGGTTTTGGGATTTTGGCGCTCCTCAGTTTCCTCAGATAGTAGAGGCGTTGTTGGGCCTTTCCCACACCTACGGCAATGTGAGTACCCCAGGACAGGTCTTCAGTCAAGGTCACCCCCAGGAACTTAAAGTTGGGCACCCTCTCTACCTCCTCTGTGCCAATAGAGAGTGTCTGATGGTTATTTTGTCCGCATTTGCGGAAATCTACAATTATTTCCTTGGTCTTCTTGATGTTCAAGACCAGGTTATTGCAGTGGCACCATGACGCCAGATGTTGCACCTCATCCCTGTAGGCAGTCTCATTGTTGTTGTTAATGAGACCGAGCACTGTGGTGTCGTCGGAAAATTTGACAATGAGAGCAGTATAGTAAGTAGTAAGTATAGAGCAGGGGGCTCAGCACGCACCCTTGGGGGGCCCCGGTGTTAATGAAAAGGGTGGAGGAGGTGTTTTTGTCCACTCTAACCCTCTGTGTGCGATTAGTTGAAAAGTCAGCAATCCAGTTGCACAGTGTGGTGTCTAATCCAAGATAATTTAACATGGCCGGATGGTGTTAAAAGCCGAAGAGTAGTCCACAAAGAGGAGCCGTATATAGGTGTTCTTCTGCTCAAGGTGCTCCAGTAGTGTGTGGAGCACAATGGCAATGGCATCCTCAGTTGATCTGTTCTCCCTGTATGCAAATTGATATGGATCAAGTGATGGTGAGATAGCTGCTTTAATATGTTTGATGACTAGTCTCTCCAGGCATTTTGCAGGAATGGAGGTGAGTGCCACAGGTCTGTAGTCATTTAGACATGTGACCTTAGACTGTTTGGGTATGGGGACTATTATAGCGGCCTTGAAGCAGGCTGGGACCCATGATGTAGCCAGCGACATGTTGTATATGCTGGAAAAGACGTCCGCCAGCTCCGCTGCACAGTCTCTTAGCACCCGGCCCAGCACTCCAGATCAGAGACTAGCAAGGATGAATCCTGCGGAGCCGCTACTGCCGCACCCAGTGCCCGACAGGCCATACATGAAGGTGGGCGCAGATCTTTTTGTTTGTGCTGGGAAAGACTATGTTGTGTGACTGATTACTATTTGCTGTATCCAGAGGTATGTAGACTGAGCTCCACGACAGCAGAGGCCGTGATAACAGCCATGAAGGCAGTGTTTTCCAGACATAGCGTGCCAAGTGAAGTGTTTACGGACAATGGACTACAGTTTTCCAATGCAAGCTTTAGATGCTTTGCAGATTAATGGAATTTTGTGCACACAACATCCGAGTCCTCACTACCCACAGTCTAATGGGTTAGTGGAAAAATCTGTTCAGACGGTGAAGAGACTGCTGTACAAAGCTAAGGATGATGGGACAGACTTTTACCAGAGCTTGCTGGTATACCACACAACACCACTTGAGTGTGGTATGTCACCAGCGCACCTCCTCATGGGACGTAAGCTCATGAGATCAAACCTGCCCATTCAAGAAAGTCTGCTGAAATCGAAGGAGGGGGAGAAGGTAAAGAGGTTCAAGGAACAACAAAAGGCGAAGCAGAAGTTCTATTATGACAGAGGAACACAGAACCTACCTGAGCTGCACACTGATGACCATGTCAGGCTAAAAGACAAAAGTAATACATGGACACAGAAAGCCACGATCCTCAATTCAACCAAGGTCGTACAACATACAGACAGAAAATGGTGCTGTGCTAAGAAGGAATCGCCGAGATATCTTGGCACCAGCTAAAGCAGATCAGAGGACTGATGATGCTGCTGATCAACCTCAACACGCAGAGAAGCCACCAGCTGAAGCACCAGTTCCTGTACAGGAATCACCTGTTACAAGACCATCTAGGGATGTGAAGCCACCTGAGAGACTGATTGAACAGATTTAGATAATCCTTGTTTAGTAGTAAAGTTATGAGTACTGTCTTGAGTGAAGTATACTTTTATGTTAAGAAAGGGAGATGTAATGATATGAACATTTAATGATTTGGCTATGTTCAGTTAAGCCTTTGACCATCAGCTAGATGGCGCATGCGCAGAGCGTTACTAGAGGTCAACTCACAAAGTCGCATGTTTCATGTTGTAAGCCCGTTGCATACTAGACATGATATATTCTGACATATAAAGAACATTCTCTTCAAGTCATGGTTTGTTTATTGAAGAACCCACGATACAAACAAAACACATGTAATACAGATAGATGTTCCTACATGTAACTGAATGCAAAAAAGTGACTAACAACGTTAGCATCAACCCACTAATTAACAACGTTAGCTAGCATCAAGGAGAACTCTGACGGCCTTATCAGTCATTAATTGAAAACTCGCAAACAAATTGCTTTGCAAACAACTTCTGACTTCAAAAACTATCAAATTCAAGTAATAAAATATTTAATATATAACATATTTTGACAAAGCTTGCTACTTAAAGTATCTGTTTTGTTTGATGACTGCTCATGCATTTCAGATATGAATTGCGATTTGCGCGGTTGTATATTTCTGAATGCCATGGAAACGCTCTTGACAATCGATTTAAAGAGCCGAAGTTGCACATCGAGTACATAATTTCCTGATTTTCAGAATCAAAATGGGTTTTATTCGCCATGAAAGTTTGCACAGACAAGGAATTAGCTTTGGCAGGAAGGTGCAAACATTAAACATATAGGAATCTAACATTTAAATATGAGGACTAACTATACTAAGGGTACATAACTAGCAATACTAAGTGGAATTAGAATTAAAATAAACTATACAATAATTTATCAAATAAAATATAAGTTGCAGTCATTTACAATATAAAAATACAAAAAATACAAATATTACAAAAAATACAAATGGTACAAGATTGTGTTGTGCAGTGCAAAAAGCTGTGTGTTTTAAGGACATTGAGTCATGAAGTCAGTGTGAACCCTTGGCCTTGTTGAAGAGGCCAACAGCGGAAGGGAAGAAACTGTTTTTGTTAGTGTGTGGTATTGGTCCTGATGGACCGCAGCCTTCTGCCGGAGGGGAGTGACTGAAACGGAGTGACCAGGGTGGGAGGAGTCAGCCACAATCTTCCTCGCTCGCCTCAGGGTCCTCGAGGTGTGCAGGTCCTCGAGGGCAGGCAGATTGCAGCCAATCACCTTCTCAGCAGTGCAGATGA
This sequence comes from Thaleichthys pacificus, assembly GCA_023658055.1. Lineage (NCBI taxonomy): Eukaryota > Metazoa > Chordata > Actinopteri > Osmeriformes > Osmeridae > Thaleichthys > Thaleichthys pacificus. Next base: position 963,384 of record CM042860.1, on the reverse strand, counting down.
TACACTGCAGCCTGCTCTTGTCCTTGGCAGTGGCAGCAGCGTACCAGATGGTGATGGAGGAGGTGAGGATGGACTCAATGATGGCTGTGTAGAAGTGCACCATCATTGTATTTGGCAGGTTGAATTTCTTCAGCTGTTCAAGTACATCCTCTGTTGTGCTTTCTTGGTGAGGGAGCTGATGTTTAGTTCCCACTTTAGGTCCTGGGAGAGGATAGTGCCCAGGAAGCGGAAGCACTCCACAGTGTTGACTGGAGAGTCACACAGGGTGATGGGGGTGAGTGGGGCTGTATTCTTCCTTGTGTTATCTTCGGGTCATTCTGACCCATCAGTCATTGTGACCCACCGTCGTATTGCGACAAATTTACCTCATACAAAAACAAAGTGAAGCATTTTCTTTTAACCGTTGGGCTGTCTCAGACCCCCCACATTGCAAAGGTTAAAAGAAAATTATTTTTATTTGTTTTTGTATTGGGTAAAATGGGTAAACACAACAATGGTTCGTTATGAACCTTTGGGTCATGTTACCCGAAGGCAGCACAAGGGTTAAGTCCACAACCATCTCCACTGTCTTAAGAGCATTGAGCTCTAGGTTGTTCTGGCTGCACCAGGTCACCAGGTTGGCCGCTTCCCACCTATAATCAGACTCGTCTCCACTAGAGATGAGCCCAATGAGGGTGGTGTCGTCCGCAAACTTCAGGAGTTTGACGGACGGATGACTCCTAGAGGAGCAGCTGTTGGTGTACAGGGAGAAGAGCAGAGGAGAAAGGACGCAGCCCTGGGGTGATCCAGTGCCGATGGACCGGGAGTCAGAGACTTGTGTTCCCAGCTTAACGCACTGCTTCCTGTCAGACAGGAAGTCTGTGATCCACCTGCAGGTGGAATCAGGCACGTTCAGCTGGGAGAGCTTGTCCTGAAGCAGGGCGGGGATGATGGTATTGAAGGCAGAGCTGAAGTACACAAACAGGATCCTGGCATAGGATGCTGGGGAGTCCAGATGCTGCAGGGTGAAGTGGAGGGCCATGTTAACTGCATCATCCACAGACCTGTTGGCTCTGTAGGCAAACTGCAGGGGGTCCAGTAGAGGGTCTGTGATGGATTTAAGGTGTGCCAGCACCAGGCGCTCGAAAGACTTCATTACCACAGATGTCAGGGCGACGGGTCTGTAGTCATTATGTCCTGTTGACCTTGGCTTTTTGGGCACAGGGATGATGGTGGAGGACTTGAGACAGGCTGGCACATGGCATGTCTCAAGGGAGGTGTTCTATATGTCCCAAGAACCGGGACCACTTTATTCCTCAGTCATGTCTGCAATATGTCGTGCAGTTGGCTGCAACAACAGCCGAAAGAGGAACCCCGGACTGGTATTTCATTCTATACCAAAAGACTAAAGGCTAATTATCCTACTATTGTTATAATGGATAGCATAATAATAGTTGGAGTCGTAGATCTTCTGTAAACCTTCTGTAGGCCTAGTTTCCCTTCCCTTCATGTTCTTCCAATGAGTATAAACACATCTCAGGGCTCGACACATCTCATCCGCTTGTCCGGAACAAGTGGATTATTTTGTAGGGCAAGTGGAAGAGAAATGTACTTGCCCCACTGGACAAGTTATACCTCAAACATAATAAAATGCCATGTACTTAACGTTATGTGTAGTGCCACTCATTACATCTGTAGCACCTCTCTAGCGCGTTGGGCTATAGTGAGAGGTGTCTATCCTGAGTTCTTTAAACCTATACAACTAATCAAATAAGTGGGAATTCTCTAATAAACTTATCAGCGTTTATCTTGGGTGTGTGTAATTACTAGTGCTGTCAAACGATTACAATATTTAATCGCGATTAATGTCATAGTTAACTCGCGATTAATCGCAATTAATCGCACATTTTTATCCCTTGATTTCTTTTTGTCCCATTATTTTTTCTCATTTTAATGCTCTTATCAACATGGAAAAGTGGATCTAATTGCTTGGTGCAAATGTTTTTTTTAAAACAACATTGCAATCGCCTGGCTTTGACGAGGGGGCGGAGAATTCGCATCAGCTGTGTGCTTGGCCATCAAGTGGTATTTCAGACTGGACGTGCTGCGATGATAGCTCAGTTCACAACGACAAAACACACAGATCACTTTGGTCTTGTCAATGGAACCATTTGGCAACTTTTTAAAAGTAAACTTTCCATTCAGAATCTTATTGGCATCCATTTCGGCGTCTCGCGCTCGCCATCCACTCAAAACGTAACGTTAGCCTACTACTCTTTAGCCGGCTCGCAAGCCCAAACAAGTGTGTGCGGCGTGCCTGTTGTTTTGTTTCCGGTCTAGCTAGATCCGGTGTGGTGTTGTAGTTTTTCTAACGTCAGTAGTTGTTGCAACCTTTGCAACAGCATGTGAAAACAACTACAAAGTTTGCTAGGCCAAAACAAACGTTAATCTCGCGATAAAACAAATGACGCCGTTAAAATGGGTTTGCGTTAACGCTGTTAATAACGCGTTAAACTGACAGCACTAGTAATTACTAAGTTATTATATTAAATATTCATTCCCTTTAAATCACTTTTTAAGCATTAATATTCACAATTTAACACAAAATGAAATGCCTAGAAGTTACTTTCACTTAAACCAAAATACTCCTTTTCTTACTTAACCGAAAATATCAAAATAGTCACTAACCACAACTGTTTTATAACAAACCCATATGACAGATTTATTTAGAAAAAGTAGGTCAGTAAATAAAGGTGTCTTGTCACTTTTTAAGTCACAAATGCACAAATGCAGTACACTCACATTCAAAACATGAGGGCCCAAGAAAAGAAAATAGCCGGCAATAACCTAGTCTAATTTGCAATACCCTTCAAATGTTCGAATGATGCAGGCCTGTATGTAAGAAGATCCACCATGAAGAGGAACAGATTGAAGAGAAGATTCACAGGGTTGACGAGAAGACTCATGCAGTTAACGGTCTCGTAGTTCCACACAGGCTTAACTAGTCCAGGCAGCTAGCCGCAAGCTTGTTAGCAAAGTCCATGCGAAAGCACTAGCCACTTATTCAGCAGCTAATTAAACGTCTTTCTGTCTTCTGGTGCTGAGCAGTCCACTCAAACAGACAGATATCACCATTCATGTTTCATATAAGAGTCCTGGTTTAAAACTATCACTAAACTGGTGCAGTATATTAATTTAAAACATTTAATGTATCGCCTTCAACAGTCAACACGCTTCTCTCCCCTCTATCGTTACCGTCTCATCCTCTCTATTCTTTCCCGCTCCCCCTCTTCCTTGTACCTTTTACCTCAAATGTGATTGGCTCATTCACAAACTTTCAGAAATAAAATAAATTCAAAAGACATTTGGTAACTCTTTCTTCTATTCTTGAAGGCATTTTCACATATACATTACACAACAAATAATTAACATTTTAAATCAATTAACTTTTAACCTTAATGCTATTTATTATATCGTGAACTTATTTATTCTCACTTATACTATTTATAAACCTTAAAGGGGCGATTGATTGCAAAACCGATTTTACCTTGTCATAGTTGAAAAATGACAGTTTGGTGTGTAAAATAGACATACAGTGAACCTCAAAGTCCATTGATGCCTCTTTCCTATATAAATCTCACAATTTGTAACTGCTGCTGTGAAACGATAGCTTTCAAAAACATTCCCCGCTGTGACGTCCCAACCGGGCTCCACCTTTTTTGGCTCTTTGTCACGCCCCAACATTTACCTTCAGACCAGCCCACCGGTGTTCTGGCCCAGGAACATTACTGGAGCTCACGTAGATCTCAGACACTAGTTTATCGGCGCGCTGCTCTGTAGCCTACTTCCACGGGAATTGAAAGAAAAAACTTTTTCTAAGGATATTGAAAATGGACCACGGTCGTAAATGCAGTGTTCCAGGCTGTACAGGGAATGCTGACAGTCATCTTCCCACAGAACCAAACACTCGACGGGCATGGCTGATGTTTGTCTATGAGAAGATCCCTGTGAAGTTCGACACTCATTTATTAATTTGCTCGAACCATTTCACCAAAGACAGTTTTGAATGAAAACCTTGGACAATTTAAAGAAGGATTTGCTAAGCCGCTGTTGCTGAAAAGAGGTGCTGTTCCAACCGTATGCTCATCACAAACGCAAGTATGATAATGTCGATAACAGTTAGCCTATTAGCAATGCTAACGTCTCCTGTATCTAGCATAGGTAGATAGCATAGTAGGCTGTTTCTAAACACATCAACATACCTTATTTAGCAAATGATTCTAGCTAGACTAACTGTAGTCGGCATTAGAAGGAAAGCTTCCGAAAAATAGCCAGAAAACAAATAGCAGTCTAGCCTATTGCTAACACCTGTCTACATTATCTATTTGAAAGAACTGGAGAAAGGCAGGTGCTAGATACAGGATACGTTAGCATTGCTAATAACTGTTACCGACAAAATCATACTACAGCTTGCGGTTGTGATGAACATAAGGTCGGAACGCACCTCTTTTCAGCAACAGCTTCATAGCAAATCCTGCTTTACATTGTCCCAGGTTTTCAAACCCGTCCTTGGTGAAATGGTTCGCGCAAATGTGTCGAGGGTCGAACTGCATAGGGATCTTCTACGCTACGGTATAGACAAACATCAGCCATGCCCGTGTAGTCAATGTTAGCTAGACTCTAGCTCATCTACTTTTTATTAACGCTGATTTGCAAGGAATGCTAGATAGCGAAAACATAAACTGTATGTAAACTAGTTTAGCTTGCTGACTCAAGAGCATAGGTAGAATGTGTGATGATTTAGCCTAGTCTATTGGCAATGGGGCTAACGTTATTTCATGTTCCTGACTGTGTTTCATTCAAATAAATAACCTGTGTTGTCATGTAAATCTACAATTCAAGATGCATGTTTGTCCAGATCTATGTTTCAGCAAGATAGCTAGAGCTAACTGAAGCTGAGTTGAATCACGATAGTTTATTTGCTAAGCTGTACTGCTAATGTTACCCACCTAAATTGATCCTGTTTGCTTCGACAACAGAAGTGGAAACAACTAACATAATCATTTGAAATGATATCTAGTCAATCTGTTGAAAACAGGGTTGTGTAGACACAATAGATTTATTTGTACGTTTTTATTTCAAGTCTCCACCTTCTTGTTTCAGTGAGTGTTGGCCGTGTTAGCGTCTTTGCTCCACAGCTTCACTCGTTGTAAACCAACCAATCAGCGCGCAGCTCATCTATATATTCATGAGCATACCATAAAAGGAGAAAAGCTAGCGTTTTTTCCCGGGAACATTTCAGAGGATCTATCAGGGGGCATAGAACAGCACCCGGGCCATTTTCAACCCAACCAATGTTACATACCCTATTCGGAGACCTTAAGGAACAGTGTGAAATACCCCAAAAACCCAGTCAATCACCCCTTTAAACATCTAGCCTACTTTTCCAGAGGGCTACATCCTCCCCCTTCTAACTGTCTACATGTCCTCATGATGTCACGTCTGTGCATGTCCGCCGCTCCTCCAGAGGGTGACGCATATCTTAGGACACCCCTTTCACCTGTCACTGACTTCCTATTTAAGGACAGGAAGGCCCTCCCCTTTCACTCCGTCATGAATTCTCGTGAGCGCATGTGAACTGAAGTAGGTGAAAACGCCACTGCCGTGGACTACTGTTTCTTTTGTCTGATTTTGGGATATACCTTTTTTTCGTTATGGATTATATCATGGACTATACTGATATCATGGACTGTACTGACTGCTCCGCTCTGTGAAGCTCACAGTAGCCAGATACAAACTTTCCTTTGTTTTTGTTTCCTGTGTGGATTACCATTTGTTGATTATATTGCCTGCTCTGTTCCGAGGAGAACTCAGGATCAATAAACTTGTTGAACATTTCACCTGCATTCTGCGCTTGTGCTTCAGACCTAGCCTGATAGCATGACGGAGTCAGACCAAGGCACAGCAGAAATGCAGGAGATACGCGATGCCATAACTCAGCTGGGGGTTCTGATAAATGCCCATGGGCCCCGACTGAGTCGTGTGGAACAAGCAATGCAGCAGCTGACTACCACTGTTCAGCAACTATGTGCACAGCCTCCGCCGGCACCGCCAGCTACACATCCCAGCACTCCGGCTGCTCCATCTGTTCCTCCCGCCTCACTCAAGGTCGCTCTCGCAGCCCCACAACCGTTCTCGGGGGAACCCAACGCCTGTCGAGGCTTTGTGCTACAATGCTCTCAGGTATTCCTCCACCAAGCACACCTCTTCCCCACCGAAATGGCGAAGGTGGGCTACGTCATCTCCCGTCTCTCGGGACCAGCCCTGAATTGGGCAAACGCCGTCTCAGAGCACCAGCTGCCGGAGGTCAGGGATAGCCAGGCGTTCCTGAAGCGCCTAAGGATCAGGCGGCGCAACGGATCCTCACCATCACCCAGGGCAACGGCTCTGTCGCCCAATATGCCGTGGAGTTCCGCACTGTGGCGGTCCGGAGTGGCTGGGAAGGTCAAGCTTTGCGATCCGCCTTCTACCGAGGTTTGCAGGGGTCCGTGAAGGATGAACTGGTCAACCGGGACTGGGGGCAGACGCTGGACGAGCTGATCAGCCTAGCGATCCATCTTGATGCTTGCATCCAAGAACGACGCCTGGACCGTCAGGGAGACCCGAGCACCAATGACGGCCTGCCTGCCACGGCCTACTATGTCTGTTTCGACACCGACAACGACCCAGCCATCTGCAGAGCCTATGGAACTCGGCCGTTTCCGCTTGACCCGCGAGGAACGCAGCCGCCGCCTCCAGAGAGGTCTTTGTATGTACTGTGGATCTACAGGTCACCAACGGCAGCAGTGCCCAGACCTGCAGGGAAAAGACGACACTCGTCAGGGGGAACAGGGCCACTGGTGAGTGAAAATGCAGAGACTCCTGGGGCCGCCAACCGCCTTTCCGTCCCCATTCGCCTTGGTTCCACAGGCGAGTACTCTCCTATAGTCTCCCTTTCTGCATTAGTGGACTCCGGCGCTGCGGTTAATCTAATGGACATCACCCTGGCAAAACAGCTGGGAATTCCGACCATTCCACAGCCAATCCAGGCCTTAGATGGTCACCCTTTAGGTTCTGGGCGGCTGGACCGGATAACGGCTCCTCTAATCATGTCCACTCAGGATGGCCACCAAGAAACCATCTACTTTTGGCTCACCACCACTCAGCAGGACCCTGTGGTGCTAGGCTATCCCTGGCTAGCGGCCCACGAACCCCAGTTTTCTTGGACGACCGGTTCTTTGCTCCACTGGGGAACCACCTGTACCACGGCGGGCCATCTTCCAACTCACACACCTGCAGTACTCTCCAGACCCGCATCCGCAACCACCGTATCAAGAAGGACGGTGGTCTAAGACCGTGCATTGACTATCGTGGGCTCAATAACATCACAAGAAAGAATAAGTACCCACTGCCCCTCATGTCTACCGCCTTTGAGCGCCTCCAGGGTGCCACAGTGTTCACTAAGTTGGATCTTAGGAACGCCTATCACCTCGTACGCATTCGACCCGGTGATGAATGGAAGATCGCCTTCATTACTCCCAGCGGTCACTACGAATACCTGGTAATTCCATTCGGTTTATCGAACAGCCCTGGGGTTTTTCAGGCCCTAATCAATGACGTCCTACGAGAGTTCTTGGAGATCTGTGTGTTTGTGTACTTGGACGACATTCTGATCTTTTCCAAGTCCCTTAAAGACCACGTGGGCCATGTCCGAGCTGTCCTGAAAGCCCTCCTACACAACAGTTTGTTTTGCAAGGTGGAGAAATGTGAATTCCACTCCTCCTCCACGACCTTCTTAGGATTCGTCATCGGCCCTCAGGGTCTATCCATGAACCCCGAAAAGGTCCAGGTCATCAAGGATTGGCCTACGCCCACCACCGTAAAGAAGGTCCAGAGCTTTCTGGGGTTCGCCAATTTTTACCGGCGTTTCATCAGGAATTACAGCACCCCGGCATCCCCCATCATATCACTGCTTCGAGGGGGTCCCCGTCGGCTGGTTTGGACAGAGGCCGTTCAGAAGACTTTCGAGGATCTCAAACTGAGGTTCTGTTCGGCGCCCATCCTCACTCTCCCGGACCCGTCCAAGCCCTTTGTGGTGGAGGTGGATGCATCAGACTCTGGAGTGGGAGGCGTCCTCTTGCAGCGGGCAGTGGAGGACGGCAAGCTCCACCCTTGTGTCTTCTTTTCCAGAGCCCTCTCCCTGCAGAGGGTAATTATGACGCGGGCAACCGGGAACTACTGGCCATCAAGTTAGCTGTAGAGGAATGGCGGCACTGGTTAGAGGGTGCAGCTGACCCCTTTCTCATCTACACAGACCACAAAAACCTGGAGTATATCAGGCAGTCGAAGCGACTCAACCCCCGGCAGGCTCGCTGGGCTCTGTTTTTCAGTCGCTTCAACTTTGTGGTGACTTACCGTCGCGGCTCCAAAAACGGTAAAGCCGACGCCCTCTCACGCCTCCACACGTCTGAGGCAGAGCCAGTAGTTCCGGAACCCATCATACCACCTTCAAGGGTCGTGGCCTCCGTACGCTGCCTCCTGGAGGAAGAGGTTCGTCAGGCACAAGTCACAACCCTGGCTCCTACAGAGACTCCTCAGGGTTTGCTGTTTGTGCCCGTGTCTTGTCGAACCAAGACCTTAGAATGGGCACACTCCTCACAGTTGGCCAGCCATCCGGGAATCCGACGCACCCTGGAGCTGCTCCGGAGACGGTTCTGGTGGCCAAGGATCCGTCAGGATGTGGCGGAGTATGTGGCGGAGTATGTGGCAGCCTGCACTGTGTGCATGGCTGCAAAGCCAGACAACCGTAGACCAGCTGGACTCCTGCAGCCCCTCCCGATTCCTCGCCGCCCCTGGACTCACGTTTCCCTGGACTTCATCACAGGGCTTCCTCCGTCACAGGGGAACACCGCCATTCCTGTGGTCGTAGATCGCTTCTCCAAGGCCGCTCGTTTAATCGCCTTGGCTGGACTCCCCACAGCCAAACAGACTGCAGAAGCCCTGGTAAGAGAGATTGTGCACTATCACGGACCCCCTGAGGATCTGGTCAGCGACCGGGGGCCTCAGTTCGTGGCCCGTTTCTGTAAGGCCTTCTGGAGTCATCTGGGGGCCTCAGTTAGCCTCTCCTCGGGGCACCACCCCCAGTCCAATGGACAAACAGAGGGAGTTAACCAGATATATCTCCGGTGCTACACCTCCAAAGACCCCGCCAAGTGGAGCCAGAACTTTCTGTGGGCCAAGATTGCCCACAATCAGCAATGGAGCGCAGCCACAGGGACCTCGCCCTTTGAAATCATGTGGGGATACCCTCCACACTTGTTCCCTTCCTCTCTGGAGACGGGAACCGTCCCCGCAGCTCGCAGTTCCGTGGCCCGCCTTCGCACCCGCTGGCAGCGGGGTCTTTGGAGGTGTAGCACCGGCACCCCAGCAGGCTCGTTGGGCGTTACTTCAATCACAGAAGCAGATGAGACAACAGGCAGACCGGTGGCGACGACCAGGTTCAACACTCCGGACAGGCCAGCAAGTCTGGCTGTCCACCAAGGGCCTGGCTCTGAAAGGGGAGACCCGGAAACTAGCCCCGCGTTATGTGGGTCCATTCAGGATCCTCCGGAGGATTTCTCGGACAGCCTTCCATCTGGAATTGCCGCGTTCCTTGTGGGTCCACCCCGTCTTCCATCGGTCAGCTCTGCGCCCAGCCACCTCTTCCCCCCTGTGTCCTGCCCCACCAGCTCCGCCACCGCCCAAGGTCATCGCCGGGGGTCCCACTTATACAGTTCGGCGGCTGCTGGACAGACGTGTGGTCGGGAGGTCCACCCAGTACCTGGTGGACCTCTGGCATCCTAATGGACTGAGTGATGGGTAAGAGGTGATCTCTGTGCATCGTTCTCACTCTTCCACTTCCATCTGTAGGCTTCACCCGATAGACAGGTAAGTTTGGCAGTTTCCCGACTATGACATATGGCACAGCGCTCCAGTGGCTTTTGAGCTTGTGTTTGCCTTTCAGTCCCAGGTTTCTCATGAGTACTCTGTCACCAATGTCAATAGTCTGGAATCGTACTTTCTGGTAATATGCTCTTTTATTTCTTTGATGGTTCTTGTCTGCTGACTTGCTGGCAAGTTCGTAGGCATTTTGCAGATCTCCCTTCAGCTTCTCCACGTACCGGGAATGGTGTCTGTCTCCGGAGCCATCAGGTGAGGTGCCGAAACACAGATCTACTGGCAGCCTCGCTTCTCTGCCAAACATCAGCAGACGGTGAGTATCCAGTGGCGTCACATTTTGTACTGTTGTAGGCATGTACAACGTATGGAATATGCTGACTCCAGGAACGTTTCTTCTCATGCCCCAGTGTGGCTAGCATCGACAGTAAAGTGCGATTGAATCTTTCGGGTTGAGGGTCCCCTTGTGGATGATAGGGTGTGGTACGGGATTTTCGCACCCCCAAGATCGTCAAGAGGTCTCGAATCAACCGACTTTCAAAGTCTCTTCCTTGGTCTGAATGTATTCTCGTCGGCAGACCATAATGCACAAAGTACTTTTCCACCAGGATCTTGGCCACGGTGAGTGCTTTCTGATTCCTGGTAGGAAACACCTGTGCGTACCGTGTGAAATGATCTGTCACGACTAAGACATTACTGATCCCTTTCGAGTCAGTTTCCATGGAGAGAAAATCTATGCAAACCAGGTCCATGGGACCACTGCTCACAATCTGGTGCAGGGGGGCAGCCTTCTTGAACGGGGTTTTGCGCATCGCACATTCTCCACAGTCTTTGACATACTGTTCAGCATCTATCGCCATCTTGGGCCAATAGAACCTACTACGCAAAAGATCAGTTGTCCGCTCCACTCCTAAATGACCCATGTCATCATGTAAGGACCTCAGGACAGCCTCTCGGAAGTCAACAGGCAGCACAAGCTGGGTTACCGGTCCTCCAGAGGGTTTCTGACTCGTTCTGTATAGTAGTCCTTCTTTCAGCACCAGACGGTCTCTTTCTCTCTTGAACAGACTCAATTCTGAATTGTTCTCTTTGTCACTCGGCCATTTACCTTGCTGCATGGCTTCCATCACTCTTTGTATGACTTTATCCTTCTGCTGCGCTTCTTTCAGATCAGCTTTGGACATCTGCCTCAAGGAGAGCAAATCGAGGTGAGTAGGGAAAGCAAACACTTCAGGGATGCACTCAGGGGAAGCTCCCAGTTGATCAACATAGCGGGGAGGTGTTCCAAGTGTCTCTGTAGCACAGATCCTATGAAAAATGGATTTCACTCCGCTCTGAGGTATCTCCTCCCACTTTACTTTCTCCTCCTCATCAGTCATGTTTCTGGATAGCAAGTCGGCATCGATGTTGGCCTTGCCGGGTCGGTATTTGATGTCAAAATCATATGTCGCTAAGCCAGCCAGCCAGCGATGTCCTGCAGCATTGAGTTTGGCTGTCGTTAGCACATAGGTAAGTGGGTTATTGTCCGTCCGGACAGTAAACTTTTCTCCATATAGGTAATCATGGAATTTATCTGCAATCGCCCACTTAAGAGCTAGAAATTCCAGTTGATGGACTGGATAACGCTGTTCAGAAGCACTTACTCTTCAGCTGGCAAAAGCCACTGGCCTAAGTCTTTCTGGGTATTCTTGATACAATACAGCACCAAGCCCCTTCAAGCTGGCGTCTGTATGTAAGGTGTAAGGCTTGTTGGCGTCCGCAAACGCAAGGACTAGAGCATTGGTGAGGCACTGAATAATGGGGTGGAAAGCATCAGTGCAACCCTGGTTCCACCGGTCCCCAAATGGTTCTGACTCTTTCAGGTAGGTCTTCTCCTTGTCTCTATCTTGCCGCTTGTCTTTCTGAGTGGGTGCATAGCCTTTGGTGAGTTCTGTGAGGGGTCTGACAACTGCTGAGTAACCTGCCACGGACCGCCGATAATACCCACAGAATCCCAGGAAAGATCTCAAAGACTTCAGATCTGTGGGCCGAGGCCAGTTGGTGACAGCCTTAACTTTCTCAGGATCTGTGGTGATGCCGTCTGCGGATATTATGTGCCCCACATATTTCACCCTTGGTTGGCAAAACTGGCACTTGTCTAAAGAGAGCTTCAGTCCCACCTCTTCGAGTCGATCCAGCACTTTGAGAAGCCTCTCCTTGTGCTCCTCCAAGGATTTTCCAAAGACAATCAGGTCATCCAAGTAAACTAATACCTGGAGCAGGTTCATGTCTCCTACGGCCCTTTCCATCAAACGTTGGAACGTCGCAGGTGCTCCAGTGATACCCTGCGGCATTCTCTCAAATTGATAAAACCCTAATGGGCAGATGAAGGCCGTTTTTTCTTTATCAGCTTCTTCCATGGCGATCTGGTAATAACCAGACCTCAGGTCAAGCACAGAAAACCACCTACTCCCTGTCAGGCAGTCAAGCACATCATCAATGCGAGGAGTGGTATATTGATCAGGCACTAGTTCGACTGTTCAGTGTTCTGTAGTCTATGCACATTCGGACACTGCCGTTCTTCTTTCTTGCAACGACTATCGGAGACACATATGGGCTACGCGACTCCTTGATAATGCCAGCCTTCAGAAGATCTTGCAAGTGTCTGCGTACATCTTCGATGTCAGCAGGAGCTAATCTCTGTGACCGTTCTCTAAAAGGTCTTGTGTCTTACAGGCGTATAGGATGTTCCATGCCTTTCGCTAGTCCCACATCCCATTTGTGTAGAGAAAACACACTGGCCCCCCTATTTTGACGATCTGAAAGGCAAGTATCAAAACGCAAAGTGCAAGTAACTTTGTGGGCGGGACTCCGGCTCGGTTGCTATTTTGCCGGCGGGATAAATGACTTTGCGCCTGGCGCAAATCTAAAATGGGTAGGTCCGAAGTAGCTACATTACTAATGGGTGTGGTTTGGGCGTAACGTGCAATAAACCAATCAGAGCGTCATCTCACATTCCCTTTAAGAGCAGCGCTTGTTCCATGGCGGATTGCTATTATAACGGCGGATTTGCCAGGCGCACGACAGGAGCGGTTCACAGCCAAGGAGACCCGACGTTCTAGTCAGGGCCGTAACAGATAGATAAGTGACATTGTATGGGAAAGGCAGAGCAGTTTTCTCATTGCACTAAATTGCCCGCTCATGCTGCTCATTCAAATTCTTATTCTTATTTTTATATAGCCTACCCTATATTTAATTTTTTAAATTGTTTAGTTCTTGGAATTAGTTTAACTATTGTACTTTTTTACTTAATTTAAGACCCGTATATGTTTATTGTTTGCGTCTTCCTGCCACAGTAAATTCCGTGTTTGTGTAACAGAACCGAATTCTGATTCTGATTCTGATGGAGATGGGAGAAGAAACCCACCCAAATTAGCTTCGGTTAAACGTTGGCGAAAATTGCCACAATTGTTACAAATCATGTTCACATACATTCGCAGAAAGAAGACCCTGGCCTCGCCAGCAGTGTGCACGGACCAAGCTTGCGCCCTTAAAATAGCATCTGAATAATGCGCCATTGACTTTAGACCACGTTTTTCCTGGTCAGTGGCGGAATTGTTTTTCGGAAACTGCAAAATAGCACCAGGGAACGTTTGCTGCCGGAACACGCCTCCTTTTTCACTGAACCGCCCACGGGAGCGCAAGGTCATTTCGACGTGCGTCTGTGGAGGGAAAAGTCCGCTTTGCGTCGAGTGCAAACTAGGAATGATACTTGCGTCGTTGACAAAGTCAATTGCGCTGGGTGCAAGATCGGGCTCTGGGTCTCTCTGACAGCTTTTTCCGGAGTCTTGCTTTCCAATGCTCAGGGATGGGCGATTCACCAAAGTCAAGGAGGTAAGGGTCCAACTTTGTCGGTGTCTCCTTAGTCTCTGACTTGGTTTCGTGCGGCATGGCGGGCATCACAGGGTCAGCTGAGCACAAGTTTCCCATCACTGTTCCGACTGGAAGGACTGTGTCTCGCACTGACTCATTGCGCACTAGCACAGGGAAATGCTTTACATCCACCTCTGAGCTTGGCACCACGATGGTTTGGAGCAGCACGGCGGCGGGAAGTGGGGTCGTGGGTGAAGCATCAACCATCAGCACCTCTTTGTTCAATGGCTTCGGTAACATCGCCTGACACACAGCACGACAGTCACCGCCAGCGGGTACAGTCAGCGGGCCTGGACCCATCCACTTCACACATCCTATGTTCTCTTCACCCTCGCAGGCCACTGGCACCCTACTTGGGACTGGTTCAGAAGCTTTAATTCCGAAAGTCCTGAGCGATATCTACTCCTGCAGTCTCTTTACAGATGTTGGCCAAGCACTTGAAAAGACTTGCGTTGGTGCCCAGGATGACAGGCATCTGGTCTGGAGTTCTGGGGCCAGGGCAGATCAACGCTAAGACGGAGAGGGATTCTTTTGAACCAGTGACACTTTCAGGGAACTCAAGATCCACGACAACGTAGCCAAGGTAAGGATAGCTGGTGTCACTTAAGCCCCAGATGGCCAGGCCAGACACCGGATTGGATTGTAACATCTGACAGGTGCTGCTTGTACCATTTCTCGAAGATGATGGTTACTTGTGAGCCACTGTCTAGTACAGCATCACACTTTTGGCCATTCACTCTCAAGTGCACGACAGAGGGGGGACCTATCAGCCCTTTTGGAATGTTCCTGCCTCCTATTGAAACCACCTCCTCACTGTTCTTGACTGAGCAGACAGTGTCAGGACTTGCAACCTGTGTACTTGCTTCTTCTGTGCTGCTACCTCTGCATTTTCACAGCTTTCAGCCACAGGGCCCTGGATGACTGACCCAGGCCCTTTGTCATCATCCACGTCTTCAAATGACTTTGTGCTCATAGAAGTGAACAATGATTTCAACTCTTTAATATCTGCTTTCAAGGTCTGTATCTCCGTCTGTCGGCTGTCTACATACTTGTTGGCCTGAACTTTGTGGACAGACGCGTTAAGCTTGACTCTGGCAGCTGCATATTCCTCTTCAGCTCAGATGTCAGCCAGCAGCTCTAAGAACTTTGGAGGGCTCTGCCTCCTCTCCCTTAACTTAAGCTGAACTAGCATGAGATCTGAATGTATGGCCCCCCGCAGTAGCTGCTCTACTCGGGCGGTGTCCACACGACTGGCAGGAATACCACCTTTACTGACTACCTTGGTGAGTGACTGTTCTAGTCGCCTCATGAAATCAGAAAGTTTTTCATGCTTCTCTTGCTGCAATAGTCTAAACTCAAAGTAGAGGTCTTCACCTGACTCAGCCGTGCCGAATGCACTCTCAATAGCATTCAAGCACTTTGACGGGGTAACGTCGGCCTCAGCCGTCCGTATCGCTTTCACTACCGCTAGGGCAGGTCCTCTAAGACACTCCATGATGCGTCTGCGTTTTTCTTTGACTGAGCAGTCACTCTCTTCGACCATCCAACGAGCCTGTTCGAGCCAATGCTCCAACGCCTCTTCACCTGCAGGTGTTGGTAATGTGCAAGAGAACATCCGCAGGCGACGAAAACTACTGCTCTCCCCTGACTGTTTCTCCATCTTTGACAACAAATCGCCGACAGCTTGAATGATGGATTCAGCAGAGCTATTGGATGCTGACACATCAAGCAGAACATTTAGTGGATTTGGTGCATCCCCATCGGAAGCTGAATGCCTAGAAGCAATGACAATCGGCCAACTGATGTCTGTAGTGGGGTGTTTCACTTCAGACGGAACCTTGGTTGGGTCAATCTTCTCTCTGCATTCACACATTGTGGTTATACGATACAGTTTACGGTTGTACATTCTGCCTCGTACTCTCACTCGTCCTAAGGCCTTCACAGTTTCCAGCGTCTCTTCGATCTGGGACACTTCACTGCCTTTTGGAACGAGTGCCAGCAACACGTGGTCTTCATTGAGGGACTCACCTTGACACCACTCTCTGAGCTCTGTCACCAGCTCTGACTGCATAGACTGAACTTCCATTTTCACTGTTTTAATAGCTATTAAAGGTTTAGTTGAACTAATTATTTTTACCTCCTTGTCCTTTAATCTTGATATTGAAGTTTTACTTGTCGTTTTATATTGATATAAAAAAAGTCCTAACTTGTACTTTAATCCTGCTAACAAAATGTAATTTACTTTCAATGCTTCAAAAATGCTAATTTCTCCTGGAAATATGTACAATATACAAGAAACCCACACTATGATCTCAGCAGTGCCTCCATTTTATGTAGCACCTCTCTAGCGCGTTGGGCTATAGTGAGAGGTGGCTATCCTGAGTTCTTTAAACCTATACAACTAATCAAATAAGTGGGAATTCTCTAATAAACTTATCAGCGTTTATCTTGGGTGTGTGTAATTACTAACTTATTATATGAAATACTCGTTCCCTTTAAATCACTTTTTAAGCATTAATATTCACAATTTAACACAAAATTAAATGCCTAGAAGTTACTTTCACTTAAACCAAAATACTCCTTTTCTTACTTAACCGAAAATATAAAAATAGTCACTAACCACAACTGTTTTATAACAAACCCACATGACAGATTTATTTAGAAAAAGTAGGTCAGTAAATAAAGGTGTCTTGTCACGTTTTAAGTCACAAATGCACAAATGCAGTACACTCACATTCAAAACATAAGGGCCCAAGAAAATAAAATAGCCGACAATAACCTAGTCTAATTTGCAATACCCTTCAAATGTTCAAATGATGCAGGCGTGTATGTAGCTTGGGTACGTTGTAGCCTTTAGCAAATGGCGGGTCCACCACAAACGCCAAACAAAAAATACCTGTGCTCCTTGAGAATTCCGCCTCACGCGCACGGAATCAAAGGCGTCAGCAGCAGGAGGTATGACAAGAAGATCCACAATGAAGAGGAACAGATTGAAGAGAAGATTCACAGGGTTGACGAGAAGACTCATGCAGTTAACGGTCTTGTAGTTCCACACAGGCTTAACTAGTCCAGGCAGCCTAGCTAGCTTGTTAACAAAGTCCATGCGAAAGCACTAGCCACTTATTCAGCAGCTAATTAAACGTCTTTCTGTCTTCTGGTGCTGAGCAGTCCACTCAAACAGACAGATATCACCATTCATGTTTCATATAAGAGTCCTGGTTTAAAACTCTCACTAAACTGGTGCAGTATATTAATTTCAAACATTTAATGTTTGAGTTTCATGTTGTTTAATTGTAACTTGTTTAACTGCATGCTCTTATGGTTCTTCCCTTTGGCACTTATTTGATTTACATACTTAATGTATGCTTTATGTTTTGGCTGCTCGCAATGTTTGGGGCTATCTCGTTGTTATGATCAGTGACCTATGCTCTTTTGTAAAGCTCTCTCTTGGAAGTCGCTTTGGATAAAAGCGTCTGCTAAATGCATAAATGTAAATGTAATGTATTGCCTTCAACAGTCAACACGCTTCTCCCCTCTATCGTTACCGTCTCATCCTCTCTCTTCTTTCCCGCTCCCCCTCTTCCTTGTACCTTTTACCTCAAATGTGATTGGCTCGTTCACAAACTTTCAGAAATAAAATAAATTCACAAGACATTTGGTAACTCTTTCTTCCTATTCTTGAAGGCATTTTCACATATACATTACACAACAAATAATTAACATTTTAAATCAATTAACTTTTAACCTTAATGCTATTTATTATATCGTGAACTTATTTATCTAAACATCTAGCCTACTTTTCCAGAGGGCTACACATCTCTTTAACCAATTTTAAAGTTGCTATGATTGCATGATTAAATATAAGTCCTTGGTGGCCAGGTGCCGCACTTTCAGGTCATTCACCCATCCAGCCACAGCATATTGATAAGCATCCGTACTCTTGAAAGCCTTCAAGCTATCCCCACTGTATGGGGAGGGGTTATGCACAAGATACATGTTTATAGCTCTGTCATGGAAAGCCAATTGGGGCAAGCCTGGGGCAGATAATAAGGGACAAAGGAAAACTGGGGGTAACAAATAAGAATCAGAGCCTAAAATTGAAATGTTCTCGAGTTATCTCTGCCTCTCTCTCTCATTCAAATGGGCAGTGTGGGTGGCCATACTGGGTGAGATCGGTCGTGAATATGGCGGCGTTCTATTTGGAAGTGTCGTAGGTGGCATCTATGAATAGGTGCATTACCGCCACCTACTGAACTGGAGTGTGATATAGGATAAACCGCACAAGTTGCTCTCCCCCACACAAATTAACTGTCCCAAATGCTAAAAAATAGCTACCTAAGAGCCCACATGATCACAGTAGGACTACGTACAGCCTAGCGCAGACACTACGTCAAAAAGGGGGTGGCTATGTTGGTCCCAACATCAAAAAGGGGGTATGTTGACGCCAACCAATAGCATGGAAGCATAGATGGTCCAAATGTGTACAGACGTTAAAAACACGTTTAAATTTAACGCCTGTACACGAACGTTCACTTACACTTTTGGCCCTAATGGCGTGCCATAATTTTATCACTTATATCAGCCCATCCTGCTCAGTTCTTACATTCAGAAAAGAGACTTCTCACCAGGGTTTCTTGCACAACAAAATATAATTTAATGAACCCAGGTCACTGTTTTGAACACACCTATGATGTAAAAATCAAAATGTCCCAGTACCCTCCTTTAATTGTCTCAATATAAGGCATGGCATGCATTCTTCGTACGGCTTTGGACATAGCTACAGTTCATCTTACAGTAGGACTCACAGACACTCTGCAACAAATACACACAAAAGCGCAAATACTCACAAAAGAGTATCAACTCTTTTCTTAGGGCCCAATAAACATTTATTCTTTGTGCACACAAATAGTGGTAGGATTAAACACAACATCTAAAGTATAGTAGTTCACATAGAGCAACAAGATAGGCTAACACTTTAACCGAGAGGCTTGATTCTCCCAGCTCTTATGGAGGGTGATTTTGTGAAAGGTGCATTACTTCAATTAAGTTGCATTGACATGTACACAAAATAAGGATTATTAGTACATAACGTGAGTTTGTGATGTGTAAAATGAGGATGATTTTACAGCCGTGACTCCTGCATTCAGCCCCCTCAGCATCAAGCCCTTTAGGAGAAGGTTCTTCGGGCTTTAGCAACTAGTTCAATAAGGGCATCTCCCTCAAATATATATTTTATTCACTTGCATATGAAAAGTACAGATAATTTGAAGTGTGTTGTCCACACATTAAACAAAATTCAGAGATCTAATGTAGCCTCCTAAATAAATACAAGGAATATACTGTCTTTCCCTCTATACAAAATTAATCAACAAATATTGCACTTAGAGAGTTAAGATTTATCGGATACTTGACAACAATCTATTGAGGAAAATAATCAAATATTGAAATAATAAACCAACTGGTAAATAAATAAAAGTTAAATCTGTAAATTAAATCCCAATGTGGACTGTCTCTCTGGCTGGGGCATGAGACAGGTTGGGCAGAGGTGGAGTCACGACTGCCAGTGGCAGGGCTATAGGGAGATGGAGGTGGAGGAAAGGGCCGTGTAGCAGGTTAAGAAAAGTTGAAGCAGCAGATTGTTTCCAGGGGTGACACGGTCAGGTCAGCTTAGTGCTGCTGCTTTTCCTCTTCTCTCTGGCGACAGCCCACTGCAGTGATCAGGGCTGCCCCCTTGCCACTCCCATCCTCTGACAACAGGAAGTTGACATCACATTTGGGTGCAAGCTCCTTGACTGTCTGATGGAAAATCCGTGAGAAGCTGAAGGGGATGGGAGGATAACAATTAAAAGAGTCACAGGGTCAGAATAGAACTCATAG
This sequence comes from Thaleichthys pacificus, assembly GCA_023658055.1. Classification (NCBI taxonomy): domain Eukaryota; kingdom Metazoa; phylum Chordata; class Actinopteri; order Osmeriformes; family Osmeridae; genus Thaleichthys; species Thaleichthys pacificus. The sequence continues at coordinate 943,641 of CM042860.1, read as the reverse complement.
AGAACTTTTCCATGGACACATCTAAGAGTTAAATTTAGTTGATCATTTTTGGGGAATCTGGTATTCATTTTTTTGGAGACATCATATGCAGGGTAGTGATCTTATTATGTAGCTCCTCTTCAATATACCACCTCTTCACTTGCCAACTCTGTGTCTCTTTCCACCGGTGGCAAACAGTAGTGTATTAGCTTGAGAGGCTCACAGCTATTTATTTTTTAGTTTATGATGATGCTGTACATACCGTAACATTTCACAGTATGCAAGCTGGCATGCTTTTTGGTACAAAAGTTTTAGTATCAACTACAGAGACAGCGGCAGACCAGTGTGTTCCAGTTCTAAATAAAAAATTTAGCTGCAAGCAGCGATGCGGGTTCCTCCGCAAAATGGCAAAATATTATAAAAATGTACATTGTAGAAGGTCAAGAAATGGTTGACATTTCAAGGTGAAATTGCATGAAATTGCTCATGGTATTTCAGAATGATGTCATCCTGTTTAACTAAACAGATTTAAATTATGACAGGCATAAAGACTGTGATTGAGTTTGATCCTGTGACCTTGCTCATTACAGTGCATTGTCTTAGCCGACTGAGCTAAACTCAGTGTTGGGAATTTCTATGGTCAGTTATTGTATAAAAAAGTAAGCTGTTTCTCCTGTGGCAATCGTTGTTATATTTGGCCAAAGTTTAAGCAGCTGTAATTCAATCATATTTTGAAATTGCGTATGGTATTTCAGAATGATGTCATCCTGTTTAACTAAACAGATAATCAAAATTATGACAGGCCCAAAGGCAGTGGCCGGATTCAACCTGTGATCTTGCACTTTGCAGGACACCGTTTCAACCCATTGAGCTATCCTCAAGGCTGAGAATATGTGGTCAGTTACTGTATAAAAAAAGGAAGCCGTTTCTCCTGTAGCACGGATTGTTCGATTCGGCCAAACAGTTTAAACAGCTGTAATTCAATGATCTTTTGACATGTCAAGATGAAATTGTGCATGGTACTTCAGAATGATGTCATCCTGTTTAACTAAACAGATATTCAAATTTAAGACAGGCTCAAGACTGTGGCTGGATTCAAACCTACAGACCTTATACTTTGCACGTCACCTTCCCAGCCCATTGAGCTATTCTCAGTGTTGAATATTGTCATGTTCAGTTACTGTCTAAAAAAGTAAGCTGTTTCTCCAGTGGTAAGCGTTGTTAGATTCAGCCAAAGTTGAAACAGCTCTAATTCAATCATATTTTGACATACCAAGGTGACATTTTTTGGTTTGAAGTTTATGGTACTTCAGAGTGATGTCATCTTGAACCCTATTAGGTTTGAAAAACCATCAGTCAAAATTATATTTGATTTATTGACACAAAGATATTGTGGCAATGTGTACATTTACATAAATACACCCCTTTCAGCCATTTTGTATTTGATTCATTTGTCTCAAGTAACGTTTTGAAAGACATCGATTCTACACATCTGTACAAAATTTCAAGTAAATTGGATCTTTTGTTTAAGAGGAGACCAATTTTGAAGATTTTCGCAAAATGTCGCTGTACAGGAAAATCCATTGTTAAGACAAGTATCCAGTTGTTGTTTGTTTCGGATGAATATGGTCCCGAATTAGCGCAATACCGATAGCTTCAGGAAGGGAGAGAAGCGCCAACGAGCAAGAGGTAACTTCCGCTCGATCCAGCATAAAAGGCACTGGCTTAATGAGCGACAGGTGTGCAGAAAAGGAGAATCTGGACAGGGTGCATCACGCCTGGGACACACTGCCTGCGATCGACTGCGATCTGCTGCGACGCGCCTGGAAGCGCCGCTTTTCTTCTTTCGGCGCCCCCATTTGATGTTATCAAATGGGAGCGACCACACTGGCTGCGAAGCGCCGCGATTGCCTGCGATCTGCAGCGATTGTTTCGGCAGCTGGTCTAATTTTTTCGCGAGACGCTTGCGAAATCGGCTGCAGGATGATGAAATACAGACAAAGACAACAGTAGGCTAGATAAGGATCAATGCTGGGATATAGCCAATGCCATGTTTATGTACCATGTCAGCGTAAAGGAAAGCTCAGAGGCAATGGGGTGGAAATGCCATCACTTTGAAAATCTGACTTTTGGGCGTTGCCTGTGGCGCCCCCTATGGTCCAATGTGGCCCATTATTGGTGTGGTTGTACCCACTGACCTGTAGTATCAATGTGCCAAATTAGAAAATTTGTGACCAATAAAATTGAGTTATTGTGGCGTAAGGAGAATAATAATAATAATAATAAACTAACAAAAACAATAGGTTCTCTCCTACTGGAGGAACCCTAATGATAGGACTAATGCAGTTTCTCAAACATGGCTCATTATACACTTACTGGCTTCAGTGGTATGTGCCATGTAAGCACAGCTTCTGTACTGGATCACTGAATAATGAGTATAAAAAGAATGGCCATTTTGAGGCCGTGCTAGTATTCATTTCAAAATGTCGCCGCTGTTCTGACAGAAAAACATTTGGAACTGAGAGACATACTGAATGTGGTCAGCACAAATACTTTACCATTACAGCCCTACTATTAAAAAAACACCTTGTTGACCCTTTCTGCTGCCTCTTATTACTCACTGGGGATGCAGTTTGTAGAGGGTACCGTCCACCCCCACGGTTATGTCCAAGTGGTCCAGGCCTCTGTTCTCACGAATCTTATCCACCACGGCAGCCATTCCGGCTCCGCAGATCTGAGCTGCACGGTGGGACACTGTGCCACACACTTCCTTGACAATAATACTGTCATCACAAGTGCTGTCTAGCCCCAGCTGCTGCAGAATTGCCCTGACCTGCAGCAAGGCCAGACGATCGCTGTGATGAAGAGAGTGAGATGTCAAATACGATGTATGAGAGACAGGTCTGTCAAGTTGGTTGATGAAGTAAATATTCATTTAGTCATTTTGTTCATTTTGCTAAATGGGCAATTTCTGTGCATGTTTACTTGCAATGTAAAGAGGAATTATTTGTATTCTCTTTTTCACAAAGGTTTAGTGCAAAATGTTTTCTATACCTGCATTGAATGGTAAAAAGTACTACACTAATGTGTACCTACCTCTCTATCTGGGACAGGAACTTGGTCTCAAAGATTCCCCTGGTCTTCAAAGTCTCAGAGATTTGTCCCCGGAAAAGAAATCCACGCTTGGTCAAGTCAATCAGGATATTCCTCACAATCTCACCTAGGTACATGCCACTGCACATCTTCTCATACCTGTGACACAACCGTGTGAAATAAAGTTATTAATTTTAACCCCAACTAAAAACATGCTCTATTAATCCATATCATTAAGGTCCTAAGTAATAGCCTAGAGTAACAATATAACCAACGCGGTTACGTAGTTAACATTAACAGATTGGAAGTTTACCTCTGTTTGCCTTCATTCAGTGAGTTCTCATCCACAGCACGGTCGTACTGTGTTCTGATATCGTCAAGGCAACCATTGTCTCCAAATGCTCCCCACTCCATGTTAACACACATACGGCCCACATCTCCCTCCACCGTTTCAATATTCTTCATCTCCTCCATGTAACATGCGTTACTGCCAGTCCCTAATAGGAAGCACACAATGTCTCAGACAAGGCAGCCATATTGAAATCAAAGTTGTTGTTTCTGATGCTTCCAGGTGAGTATACCTACAGTACATAAAGATTTTGAGGAAATGGCTAATTTAGGGTTTAAATATGTTTTCTATTGTGTTGTGCTGCATGGCTACATGACTATGAGTAAGTAGAAAAGCATTGTACCTGCAATAAGTCCAACTTCACAAGTGGGCTCCTCGTATGCACAGGTCATCATTGTCCCCACCGTGTCGTTCACAACTGCTACAACATCTAGGTCAAATTCCTATAGGCAATATGTACATAAGTGCAACTGTAAGGATACAATATGAGCATTTATTTTCTGAAGCAATCCTGTGTAAATATGAATGATTATATTTACACAAATGATATTTATAGGCTACAACACAAAAACATTAGCTAAGCAAAGGCTAACAGAACAACATTAATACAGCAACAGAGCAGCATTAACAAAAAAGAAACATGATGTGGCATTGCAAAAACAAATATTGCATGAACACTGCAGCATTAATCAAACATAACAAAAACCCACAGCAGTTAACATTAGCATTAACAAAAATGAAGGATTCGCCAAAATGTAGCATTTCAAGCCATTCACAATGGAAGTGCTTCCTACCACTAAAAGCTGTGACTCATGGAATTTGTGTTTAATAATTAAAATATTTTTTGGTACAAATTATCACATTTCTACATCCAGACCTGCCCCCAGTTGTCGGAAAGACTTCAGTTGTGAATGCAATTTAATGGCAAATGTTTGGTTTTCAAATAACACTTCAAGCGCAATGCAACCCACTGAACCACACACAGACCCGCTATAGTCTATACTTGCCTATAAACACAAATCACACAAACAGGTAGATACCATTTGTTTCCAGGGTTACTGATTTTGCCACCAAATTATAGACATTTCTGATATATGAAAGTTCTGAAAGTAGTCACTACGGTTTGACAATCTCACAAAAAAAGTTTTAAAGCACGTCAAGAAAGGTTCCCTTTATCGTGTGTCGTCTCTGTTAGAAATCCATGCTATTTTATCCACATCTCAGCACAACAGCTCTGCTTTACCTGCAATTTCAGATCATTCCTACTCAATTAATACCTACTGGGTCCTCCATCTAAAGGGATAAAATCAATAGAATAAACTGAAAAACTGTGTTACTGTTGAAACTGGAAGTATGAAATGTCTTGTCTTGTCTATAAAGTAACGCTGGTGTTGGATTACCACAGGAATAAGATGGAAACTTTCCATGGGAATTTCTGTGAATACTTTGGAATTAGCAGAAAGTTTCATAAATGTAATAGGACTTATTGGAGAATTTTGGATGTACTGCATCTCATGCAGACATACAAGTAATGGTTTGATAAAACAAGCCTTGTTACATATATAATTGTTTCTGCATTATGATCAATAGCATACTAAATCAAGATCTGATCTTAGTTTGATTTAGCATGCTGGTGTCTTGCAAGACAGTGACAAGTGTGATGAAGATGGCATTTGAAAGCTAGCAATTTTGAAACAAGATTGTCTATGTATTGTTTCAATATTTGCCAGTTATACTTAACATCGACAGATATATTCATCTGAAGAAGATGGCATTTAAACTTCAAGTTATACGTTTATTTGCCTTGTAAAAAGCACAAATGAAGGGACATTTTAACAGATCAACTGTACAGAACCTAGTTTGGGTTTCATTGCCTTCAGTAGGGTGAGAGATGCTAAGATATGTCTATACTGTCTGGTGAAGGAAATAACAGTTCATGTGATGAAAGCATGCATTTGACTGAATTCCCATTAAACACTATAGGGCTGTTTTTACTGTGCCTGCAAGTCTTTTTTCTTTTTCTTTTTTTGCAACAATATTTGAAAAAACTGGCTTATGGTTAGGGTTACACCTATATTGAATACCTTGTTTACCTTGCTTAAAAAAAAATATTCCAGAAAATGTTGAGAATGTCCGGAATTTCCCACCCCTTTACAAGCCATAATAAGTCCTCTTACACATTTCTTTTTTTGTATTATTTTGTATTATTTTTTGCATTTATGGGGTTTTCTTCTCTTACCTCTTTTCTTTTTATTCCTTCCCTCAGAAGCTCCACTACATCTTCACCCTCACAGTCAGTGGCTTTGAAGCCTTTGGTCCAGTTCACGAGGATACCCTAAGAAACATTATTATTAAACCATAACAATATATGCACCAGTGGTATTGTGTTACCGTGTAGTACCAGGACCATGTCAATAATGCAGACTAACAAATAAGGTTGCTCATAGCCTTAACCTGTGTGGGATAGGGGCTTCCATTACAAATATTTGGCTTAGCAAATCAAAATGTAGTTAGTTATTAGTTTGCTCTTACTGCATCCAGGCTTTTCTGATGGCAGGGAAAGGAGAAGGTGAATCCAAGAGGTAGACGGGCACTCTTCATACCCATGTAGTCCAGGAAATCAGAGATGCAGTACACAATGTGGTCAAAGAGCTGAGGGGGGAAATATAAAAGTTGTCTTATTTATTATGTTGGAATCTGGTTTTGAGACATTTAACTAAGGCTATGTATGTGCCAAGCAAAGGGCCTTTTTAAATTTACATTCTGATAGTTTGTTAGACTGCAGCAGGATTGTTGCTAAATGGAAGGGTATGACTACTTAGTAACTAATTACCTCCTCTCCTGTGCCCTGCATGACCTCAATGGGAATTGCATATATTTTGTTATGCATCTCTACTGTACGTCTCTTTCCACTGCGGATCTTGACCAGCAAAACACGGAAGTTTGTCCCTCCAAGATCCAGAGCCAAGAAATCTCCATTTTCTACAAGAAAGGAACACATGTTAAGCAAGAACCAACAATTACTGCATGACTATTTAGGGCATTTTGTTTCTGGTTTGAAATTAGATTGAATTGCATGAGGACTGTGACCTTAATTGGCCTGTTTCTAGATTATGGAAGGCAATTGGGCAACAGTTAGTTAAACAGAAGGATCACAGTTGGATGAGAAATAATGAGAATAATTCCATTCATTTTTCATTTCCCTCAACATGTCATCTTAGTCACCTGTTCCATCAGGTGTACTGCGGACAAAAGTGGGCAGCATCTTAACGGTTGCGTCCTTGTGGGTACTCTTCCCAAGGCCATTTTCAATTTCCGTCCTCATCCTCTTCTTTACCTCCAGTAGCTGGGCCTTACTCAAACGGAACTCTGCCAACGTCTGCGCGATCTGCCGTGTCTGGTCAGCCAAACGATATGCCACTGCTGTCACCATGGCGGCACCCTTGGCGCTACCGCTCTCAGACAAGAGGAATCGCACATCAGAGTCAGGCACCAAACGTCGCACTGTCTTGTGGAGACGTCGGGAATATCTGTAGGGAGACAGGAATGTGGGTGGGGATTGGTAAATGGTTTTATAAAAGTTTTTTTGTCAAAGAAGGTGTTCCATGTTTTAAGAGCTGTTGTACCATCATTATTGTGGACACCTGGGTTGCATGGCATTATAATGTTTCTTTTGGAGCTTTCACACTCCTTGGTTTTTCAACTTGTGACTTGATTACTTGTTTACTCACTGTGGGTGCATCTTATAGAGTGAGCCGTCAATGCCCACAGTGGTGCGCAGACGAGGGACGCCCTTGTTTTCCTTCAGACGGTAAAGGATGCCACCCAGGGTTGCTGCAATGAGGTTAGCTGAGCGGAACGATACAATGGTGCAGACGTGCTGCACGGCAACGCTGTCTTCCTGAGAAGGCTCTACCCCCAGTCTTGTCAAGATCTCCATGCACTTTCTCAAGCCCTCTTTGCTCCTTGAATAGCGGGATGGATAAAGGACGTAAAAGATGTCACCCCAAAGCGTTTGTTGGCAGATTGACGGTTGACTATTCAAATCACAGCTGATGTTTGACACAATGACAGTGTGGACCCTCGGTGCACACTGTACTTACTTCTCAATGGCGGAAACATGCTTTGTTTCAATTTTCCCCTTTGTCAAAAGCTCAGGGGTTATCCGTCCCTCAAACAGCAGCCCCTCCTTGGCCATCTTGACCAGGATGAGCCGCACCAGTTCTCCCATGTACATCCCACTGGCCATTTTTTCAAACCTGACCAGTAAGGGACAATGAAGTTTATCACTTGTAAGTAAACCCAAGGATACATGTCCTCTTAACTCATGTTTACTTATGCTAATGTAAAACTATATCATAACCTAGCTGTAAAATGACACAATGCAGCACAATATAGCATTTACAGTACAGTAGTAGTAGCAGAATTGGGAAAATGTAAGTTGTCTGATTTCATGAGTGTTACACACATAACTTCAGGTTAGTGTTAACATTAAGTGTTAGAGTTAGGGTTGATGTTAACCTGACCATGAACAATAAGCTCATGGATTGGCACTTGTTACACCTGACAGAGATCCCCCCTGCCAAATTTGGACTTACATTTCTTTTTAACATAGGGGACATTGAAATAGTAAATACCATAAACACATACTATAACTCCCTTAGCAAGAGCTGCGAGTCTTTGAGACTTACAGCTGTTTCCCAGGGTTGACAGAGCCCCGGTCTATCTCACGGTCAAACTCTGTGCGCAGGTCTTCAAGGGACCCGTCATCCCCAAAGGCACCCCACTCTGTGTTGATGCACATGCGGCCCTCATCCCCCTCCACCAGGTCAATGTGGCGCAACTCCTCCATGTAGCAGGCATTGGTACCTGTACCTGTAAGAAACCATACCAATAGAACCTGCATTAGCTTCCACATATTAGGAGCATCCCCTTCCATTACCTACCTGCCTTCTTCGAAGACTTGCAGAAGTTTTCAAAAATAATTTCAAAGGTTGATAAGAAAGTTTGTACGGTTAAGTTCTGTTTCATCACAATTTATTCCCTCAGGCAGCCTGAATGAATAATAGATTTTTGAAATTGTGATTATGGAACAGTGCATCCTTACCTATGATGATGCCTACTTCACAGCGCTGGTCATCAAATCCACAAGTCATCATTGTTCCCACTGTGTCATTGACCACTGCCATGATGTCTGCCTCATAGTCCTTAAAATCACGACATAGTTTTGTTTTGAGCTAAACAAAATTAGGAAAGCTCAGGGTACAGGTCTTCATATGGTTGTTAAGGACACACTCACCCCTCGCTTTTTGATTGCTTTGTTCAAAAGCTTAACCACATCCATTCCTTCCACGCCACTGACTTTGAACTTTTTGGTCCAAGTTACCAAGACAGCCTTTAAAACAGCAAAGCGTCATCCAGGATGTCTTGATGATTTGGCATCAATCAATCAACAATGTTTTTTCACTGAAGGGAAAATGTAAAGGCAGTTAATTAGTGCTCTAAACTTTTACCTCATCAAGTTTGCTTTGAGCACAGGGAAAGGAGAATGTGAATCCCACTGGTAGTTTCTTATCCTTGATGTTTTGCTTCTCCATGAAGTCCCCCAGACAATCTGCTACATGGTCAAAGAGCTACAAAACATAAACACAATTCTTACATCGAGCAGAAGGACAGATTCTCACATTATCAGTTGCAAACCTATACCACAGTATGTATGTAGTCAAACCAGTCAGGTAGTCATTTGTTCTAATTACAGGAAAGAGAATCAGTCATCCATTCACTGACAATATTGTGGTTGTCATTACTTGATGGATTTCTAAGAGTTTATCCCTAATTGATGTCAAACTTGTTTTTATCATTTGTCTCTTCCAATCACATAGTGTAATCAATCATAATATCCTCATTGACAAATAGGCAGCTTTTTGTAGGTTCAAGAGATGTCAGTGGTATCTCATGTCACACCCACTTCAACTGTCTGTGGAAAATATCAGTAGAACTCTTAGTGTAAATGATGGAGAGATGAGTGTTAGGTGGTGCTTGGTTGTTTACCCGCGTCCCACTGCCATGGATAATGTCATCTGGGGTCTCATAAACTTGGCTCTCCATCTGAACAGGTTGCTTCTTGTCATGTGTCACCTTCACACGCAAGATACGGAAGTTTGAACCTCCCAGGTCCAAAGCGATGAAATCTCCCTTTTCTGTCAGATGGTAGATACAATGATAGGTAAATGACTGACAGCATAAGCACTTCAACTTTCAAAACTTTGTTTCCAGGCCTAAAAGTTAGAATTCAGTTAGATAATAGCACAAAAGCAAAGCCCTTAAGTGTCTTTTGGTAAAATTAGTTAAAATGGAGATAGATCAATTAACAACAAAAAATCTGTTTGTACACATTAGATTAACATAGTTACACAGAGTCTGTTGGGTTCTTGCCCAGGACAACATTATATATATATACACATTATCTTTATCTTCATTGCCATGACCTGTGAAGAATGTGATTAGAGTTAGTTCTGGCATCACAGAGGTGCTTAGAATATGTGCCTAGTGTCTTGAATTTAGCAGCATCTTGAAATATAGACCTACAGATAAATTACTATTATATGGCAAAAGTGTGTTGCTTATGTCAGCATGGCCTGAACTTTGTCCTTTGACTCTGCTAAGCACCCCACCATGTTCAGCAAAGTACGGGCTATTTTTAAAGTGAGAGATGGCTGAAGTATCTTACAACAGCTTGACCCTATGATATGATACCTCTCTGTGGGCTTTTTTGTGACAATCAGTGTGCTATTTTGGTACAGGCACTGTTTACCAACATGGAATGTTGACACTGGATGGTGCAAATGTCAGGTGTAGGAGAAAGCCTGTCTGTGCAGTTCAGTTGTAAATGCGTTTTACATACAGTACTGTATGTAATGTAAACTATACTCTACAGACATTTTTCTGTAAATTTAATCTGCTCTTACCCACACGCCACACATAATAATTAACACATATAATTAGAAATATACTCTGTGAATGATCAGATAGCCATTACATGAAAAAGATTATAGTTGCATAACATACAACAGTACTTATAACAGAGATAGACAAAGAAGAAACAAATAAAATATTTCTGTTTTGCTCCTGGACCAAAACAATGTGAGTAGATGGCATGCCCTGCCAAGTTGAAATGCAGGGGATGCACACAAAAGCCTAATGTCACAGAAAGGCCTATTTAAACACCTCAGCACATTTTTGCTGGATAGGGCTAGCAAAGGAGTAAAGCGAGAGTGCTTTGAACGTGCTAACTCTAGAAACATATAACATGCAGTAAATATAACATATATGATACATAAATACATAACACATTTGCTGAATCAAAATGTATTTGGAAAACTAACTATATTATACAACCAGTTAAAGTATAACCGTTTAAAACATTAGCATAGTCAGATGTCTGCTGAAATCTTAAATTCCCAGTTAGTTATTGGAGTTTGTGTAAAAAAATAAATAAAATAAAAAGCACTCTACAGTATATTACAATTATCTCTATAGATAATTTAGAGAAACAACATTATGTGGGTTGCAGCACAGAATACATTGTATTAGTTTATTTTACCACTCAAGTCTACTCTATATTGAAACATAATGTTCTCAGTTTGTCAACATGACACTTGACCTGACCTGATCCATCAGGTATGGACCTGACAAAGGTAGGCAGCATCTTCACTGTGGCAGTTGGATTGGTATCACGACCCAGCCCATTCCCAAGCTCCCTCCGGAAGCGTGCCATGATGTCCTTCAGCGTGTCATCAGAGAAACGCATGGAGTACAGATACTTATCAATCTAAAGACCAACACAAGAGAAAATGGAAAATTCCTAAATTGTTTGTCATATACAATGTCATATACATTTCTACAGTATTAGGCCTAGATCAGGTAGGTATACAAAATTACCTACATAAAGACAGACAGAAAAGTAGAACAGATTGTTCTATGGCATCACTGAGTGTTTTCCATTTTGCTCTAGCAGTGGTGCGCTAGTGTGTTAAACATCAAATGTTAGTGTTTATAACAATAACAATAATGTATTCATTTACCAGACACCGTTATCCAAAGTGACGTTCAGTACGGAGGAGATTCGAATCTGCGACCTGTTGATCTGCAGTCAAATGCTTTACAACTGAGCTGTATCCTCCCTTTTTAAATGTATAGTTTGTAACAAAAATAGTCATGTTGCAGAAATGGAATAGCGGATTCATGGAATAACCCTAATTTATATGATGTGATTATTGAACATTCGTACATGTGAACTGAATCAGCCTATGAATCAACGTAAGCCTTTTCCTCCTGCCATATATGGTCAATCACATTATAGCAGCCTCTCAGACCACCGTCACACGTGTGTGTGCTGCACTGTGACATCACATTTGACCTCACAAATTGGGTGTGCTTTGCCTTCGGCAAGGGCACAACCTTTGTTCTCTATCATATATATTTCTTCTTCTTCTTGTTTCTTTTCGCCCCCCTAAGGATCAGTCAATATTTGGACTACATAGACAACCTAGGTGTCAAAAGTTTCGTATTGGTAGCGATTGCGTTGGTTGTATTTTTATTTACGTTCCGTTGCATGGTTTAAGTAGAAATTGCGTTTTTGTGGTGAAAAGTGAAGCTAACGGTGGCTAATTTGCTACCCACAGTCACTGACGTTACTAACGTCACGAAAACACGCGTGACTACCTGTAGCAGAACATTCGTTTTGCATCTGTTAACTTGGGGGATAGCTAGGCTAAAGCCCAATTTATACTTAGGTCGCAGACACTTTTGAAAAGGTCGCCGACAGAAATTACGTCACGGTCGACACTTAACCGTCGCTTGGAAGTGTCGCCTACCAGGAGAAATTTCTACTGGTGCTGATGTCGTCACAGTGTCGCGCAAGTGTGATTGGCTAGATAGACGGCACGCGTCGTTGACTTCATTGTTTTGAATTTTCAGCGAGCGCTCAACAGCTGTTTTCCAACAGCTGTTTTCCAACAGCTGTTTTCTAACAGCTGTTTATGATGGAAGGAATAGAGGAGAGATTGGCGGAGCAAGTTAGACACCTTTATAATGCCTCTCTGCCATTTTATAAAGATCATCAAGTGCTAGTAAATTCATGGGGGGAGATTTCGCAAACGATTGGCTTGACAGTAGTGGAGTGCAAGGCCCGGTGGAAGAAACTGCGTGACAGGTAGAGCTAACGTAAAATTCCTCCTGGTGGTGGCTAATGAAGCTAACAGCAATTATGTTAGTAATTCCTCCTCCTCTAATAAATCAAATTCCTCCTCCACTGACATGGTCTCTATTATTCCTCCAACCCCTCTCTCTCCCTCTCTCAAAATTAGCTGCAGCCATTTTCTTCGATTGATCACCTAGGCTACAAAGCATTAACAATGTAACCATTGCTATGAATGTAACGGTAAAATGATTCTGTTTACGTCACGCGAACCTTGAGCACAGGTGACTGTTTGCCGAAGTATAAATGCAGCAGCCTGAGCGACACTTTTTTTTCCCGTTGGCGACCATTTCAAAAGTGTCGGCGACATAAGTATAAATTAGGCTTAACTATAGCTTTACTGCAAGGCAGCTGCAGAAACGCCACAAGCAAAGAGGCCAGGGTGATAACTATTTACTCATTTTACTTTGTGATGTGAAACACAATTGTGAAATGTAATGTACAATATTAGCTGATATTATTAAGGAAGTAGGCCCACATCTACTTTCGGAAACGGTAGTCTACTATTTCACTGAAGCATTAGCATAATGACATTAGCCTCTGTTGCCCGGGCAACACATACTACAGTGGTCTATGATGCATCTGTTTTCAATCGTTAAAATAAACATTCCTCACAAATACATTTTCGTTGTAGGATTTATTAAGACATTACATTACAAGTAAACGATTTGTTGGTGAAATTATCATTATCTGTGGTTTCAAACCAGTGTTGCTCACTGCAACACTACAAAAACATCTACACAGTTTAGGAAGTCAAACGGCGACAGAACATGTTCGGCACTCCCCTTACTTAAATCAAAAGTCTTTCAATAGGTGAAACTATCTGACTACTAACCTGAACTTCATTGCCACAGCCTAAACTTTGTCAATCTGTTCATGAAAATAATTAATTTCAGCCTAAACCGTACAATGGAACGTTAAATCGAATTCAACCAACGCAATCGCTACCAAGACGAACACAGCAGTAGTCTAGTACTGTACTGTAGTAGTAGCTACAATTTACCGGGGCAGCTTCTCCACACAGGGCTATATCGCATTTTGCGTTGTTACTGACAATGATCGCTACCAGTGAGCTTTTTATGAATGAGCGATTTTCCACTAAATAAATGTCAAGCTTATTTACGTTTTTGGGGGCATATTTTCAGTTAGCAGATGGTACTGTTTGAATCGCGAGTCCATCTTCTACTGGGGAAATGAGAAGACATCATATTTCATTCTACACTTCACTCGTATTTTGAGTTGTAAATGAGCAGCAAAAAAAAGATGCTTTTAATCTTTTGTAATCTTTACAAATAATAAGTAGGCCCTATGCATTTTTATATAAAATAGTTGTAAAAATGTCATTAAAACGGACCCCTGTGCAACCGACGCAAGCAAGCACACCCTACAATTTCCCCAGAAATTGTACCCTCTCTAGTTCTATCTTGCACTTCATCAGTCATGAGCTCTTCTGTCAAACACTGAGACCATCTCACAGGTTACTCATAATCTATTCATTGGAGGAGAGGAAGTGGTAATCTATGATGGATTTACTGGCTCACAATTAATATAATTAATATGTAGGGACTGATCCTGCATCAGCAGTTTTATTCTGATGCTTTGATGAAGACCAGTGTTGTTGCAGAGGAATTTCTGAAAGCCGTATTTCATTTTTATTTCTGTTTGTTGTCAACCCAATGTTGGCTCTGATCTGTGATAGCATCTAAATTAGTTAAATAATGGTATCTCTTCCTCTGGAACAAATGAATAGTTTGTTTTAGGCCTAAGTGGAACAGTATTGCAGTAAGCAAGGTGGGGTAGGATGTAAAACTGATTTATTTAAAGATGGAGAATAAGGCAGGGAGAGGGAGCGTTAGCAAAACAAAAATGTGTATATTGGAAAGCATTAAAAGGGATTAAGAGTAGTGACGAGATGCAACGTAACGAAGAGAGGGAGGATAAGACCTCAAATCAATAGTGGGAGTAAGAGAACCAAAGAATAGACTCAGACAGATAATGGGGGCGGTGGGGGATGGCAGAGAGGGAGAGGAAAAGGGCTCAGCAGCCATTCACAGACACCTGCTTCAGATGCCCCGGCAACTGACGCCCCGGAAACGCTCCTTAACAAGGCTCTTTGCCTCACAACCACCACTACCATCTCCCTTTCTCAAGGACATTCAGTCATCAAGCTGAACATTCATGAAGCTATGCTAAGCCCATGGCAAGCTAAATCAAATTAACATCCATCGTGGCTTCAATGTAGTCTTCCAAAAGATCCATCCTCTTTGGTCCTGCCTGTTGTGCCCCACAGGCATATATTGATATGCAGACAGTATTCATTGTCATTGGGCCTCTAACATTACACAACTGTTCCATTGTAAAGGGGAGGCACAGCAAAAGGTTTAAAGCTACTCAGTACTTACCTTTTTGAGTTGGTCATCCTTCAACTCAGTGAAGTAATATGCCAAAAGCTGTGCCGCTATCATCCTGCCCGCACGTACGTGAGAGGCTGTCAGCCGCTCAGGGAGGTGACAGAAAAAAAGGAGGTAAAGAAAAACTGCTATCTGTCCAACAGTGCTCTCAATCCTCCGATTATCTCCTTTTTATCCAAATGACAAGGAAAAACCAGGCACAGAAGCTTGCTTGTGCCTCTCTCCAGTAGTGCTCGAAGATGAGATAAAAGTGGGAGAAAACCAGAATGCAGCAGTGGTAGCTGTGCCTAAGTCTGTGCACGCACACACACACACACACACTTAGAGGCCTGACCTGCCTGTGTCTCTTCAGCACTGTCAACTCGCCCTCGCTAGCTCTCAGGAGATGCAGCAGAGCTGCACTGGAATGGTGGTTTGTTATGCCCTGCCCCCACTGTCCGCTCTGATTGGCTAGGACTGGAGCTACTAAGGGGGGGGTGAGGGTGGGGGACTGAGGGCTTTTCCTATAGCAGTGGAGGATAGCATGGGGAAATAAGGAAAGGAGGGGGGAAGTTAGATTGAGAGAGAGACAAGGAATAGGCAGTGATTGGTCAGTCTTCTCCCTCCTTACCGCAAGAGCGGCTGGCACGTCAGTCACGTTGTCACAGCACCCCAGGGGAGGACGTGCAGGAGGGCAGGGCACTCACATGATGATGTCATCCCTCTCTTCACTGCATCATCTAATTGTGAGGCTGAGCCTCGTGTTCTAGCATCAGATAGTAACAAATGAGTGATTAAAGGGCATTTCAACACAATCACATATCAGACCTTCACCCATAGTTCCACTTGTGTTGTGATTTGGTTACATATCGTAAAATATATTTTACATACTGGTTACTAATGATGCACGCTCTCTCTGTAATGGATTTTTGTTGTTGTTGAAAAGCTCAATTATATGAATTAGTAAAAAAAACAGACAGAAAAGTGATTTGTTGTCTGGTTGTGGGGATGTTAATAAAACCATGTACATGTGATGTATTTTGAGAATGTCATAACAGTAGATATTTGTAGCTGACAAAATCAAATACAGTATTACAGCTTTTGAAGCTGGCTTGGATGTGTTTAGGATGTAATGTGTGAATAGTTAAGTAACAGCAGGCATTGTTAGTGGCTTGAATGTGAAATAAATGGGTATGGAAATCTATTTTGTACAACTCTTGATTGAGGACCTCAGATGATTAAAAGTGATTCTGTAGTCCATTAAATAGACTCCTGTCTGTGGACATGGACAACCAATGAGGCCTTGAAATACATTCTTCCCTATATCACAGACATTTTGGTAATTTTGTAAAGACAAAGCCACTTTTTTAATTCTGGTCTTGATCTGCAGACAAAAAAACATTATATAAAAATAAAACATACATTTACAAATGGAATGCTGATGAGGTTTGAAGCAGTACATCTTACAGTAAGATGACTACTCTGTCAGCAACAAGTTAAAAGCCCCCCTCTCTTTAGTACGTCACTGTTACGCTCCATGTTTGCTGAACCAAGCCTGCTGACTCAATGACACACAAAGCATCTGACGCCCATTTTTTCCCTGTCCTATGAGGAAGGAGAGGCTCCCTTCCCCCTCTTTGTCCCTTAATCATACCCCGTCTTTGTCGTAATCCCACAGGCTGTGTGTGAGGCAAAATAAGGGTTTCCTTTGCTCTGCGACTCTCAGCTTGTGAGAGACAGAAAGTAGGCTTTGGGTTCTTGGATTGCCCCCCCTCTCTCTCTCCTCTAAAAAGGCTGCCTGGTGTCATGGCTGCTCCAAGGTGACTTTGTCCCTGTGTTGACTGAAAGGCTGGGAGAGAATAGTGCTATTTCAATTGATTGCAGTTTTACGATGGAATGTAATTGTATGATATAACTAGAGAGGGTACAATTTATGTGGATATTGTGGGGTGGGGTGTGCTTGCGTCGGTCGCAGATGGGTCAGATTTTTACTTCAATTTTACAACTGATATTTCTGTATATTTTATATAAAAATGCATACTTATTATTCATGAATATTACATAGATTTAAAAGCACACATTTGTTGCTGCTCATTTACACTTCAAAAAACTAAGAGTGAAGTGTAGAATGAAACGGTTCTCTTCTTATTTCCCCTGCAAGAGGGAATGGTGAAAGGCTATATAGCAGCCGCACATAGTTGAAAGGTTGCATCAAAACGAAGAAATGGGCAATCCTGTGTAAAAATGGTCCTAACCTCTATGACTTAAATGTCCTTTAAGTTTTTCCCTTCTAGTGATATTTTCAAGCATTTAGCCTACTCATATTGCATTAATTAATTAATAAAGAACCCCCTTTGAAGCTTATTTTAACAATGTTGTCAATCGGCAGTATCTCAGATGGAATCGCGATTCAAACAGTACCATCTGCTAACTGAAAATATGCCCCCAGAAACGTAAATAAGCTTGACATTTATTTAGGGGGAAATGGCCAATGCAAAAAAAAGTTTACTGGAAGCGATCATTGTCAATAGCAAGGGGGTTTTTCCTCAAAAAACGATTTTTATGCGTTCTGCAAAGAAGGGAGACTGGCGTTGGTCACGGTTTGGAATGAAAGGGAGAAAACAGGACAGAGTAACACGGCAGATATCGCTCATAAAAATAAATAAAAAACAACGTAGTTAAGGCGGCAGGCGTGTGTTGCTTAGGCGGTCGCCTTAACTGCAAAGTGCTGCGGGAAATCCTGTGTGAGATCATATATATGTTCATCTTTCCTAGCTGGACGTGCCCGACTCCACCTGCAGGTGGATCACAGACTTCCTGTCTGACAGGAAGCGGTGTGTGAAGCTATGGAAGGCCTAGTGGGCAAGTATTAAGACGTCCCCGTGTGTCAACCACGCGTAATTAATGCCGACTTTGCATGCAAAGACGGCGTCCATTGCGCCGACTTCCATACATTTGTTTTATATGGCATCATGGTCCTGGGGAAATAGGTTTAGTCCAGTGGGGATTTCTGTAAGACTGCAAGGGAAGCTCAGCGTCCCCTAAAATGTAAAAAAATGTATGGTCAAATATTTACTATTGTGTTAACATTTTAAATGCGTTAGAACACGTTCATATCGAAGACGAGTTCTTTCAGAATCAGCTACATATAGCAGGTCAACTGACTGATTTCCTTCTCATACATTCCCGTAGCATCACAGTGCATTTCCCTGTTGAAGCTCAGCTTCCATGGACTTCAATGGGGCTGCTTTTAACAGTTTTCAGTGCTTCGAAACTATACGGTCATTGAATGAATGCTGAGATTATGTCCTGCCTCGGACGCTCAGCGTCTCTGGGGGTGAATGGAGGAGTGGGCTGGCCTGGACGCTGGGCTTCCGTGTGATAATTGGAGGGTCTGTCGAAAGACTGCATTTCCTTTTGATTGACAGTAATTTTGTACTACAGAAAGTCACCGAAGCTATTCAAGCTCAGTCCCATCGCGGATTTTGCAACTGTAGTTGAAAGACAAACTGCAGCAACCTATTTCTTGGTATTTGCTTGGCAAAATTGCTAACCAATTTTCATCATACATTTCATACAATTATACACCACATTCCTTGTTTCAGTTTAACTAAATTTCCTTCTTGATTAATATTGTTTTGTTAGATCGTTCGTTCATTCATTCAGTAGGCTAGGCTAGTGTCGTAGGGGTGAACTAGCCAGTGAACTAGCCAAATAAATAAAACATTTTTAGGATGTAGGCCAAAAATGAGCTTCCCCTCTTTGAAAGACCAGCAGCCTCCACTGGTTTAGTCCTATGGTCCTAAAGGTTTAGTATACTCTATTGTTTATTTTTCATTTATTTAGGAGGTTTATTATATTATGTGTTAGCTTGTCATAGGTGTAAACTTGTTCTGAGTACTTATATGTCATGTTATTGCCTTGTTCTGAGTACTTATATGTCATGTGATTCCAATTTGCTTTGCGTTGTCTTGTCCTTAGAATTTCAGTGCCCAGTCTGACCCTGTGTTGGTCTGTGCATCTGACAATAAAAGACTTGAACTTGAAACTCTGTTTCGTTTTTATTATGTACACCCATATGTAATTACAATAAAATACACTTGCGCATTGCCTTACATTGAGGAATGTTGGCAGTGAAACCAAATTGCGCACAATACTGAGGCAACGCAATCGCAGCTCAAGGGAAGTTTACAAAGCTCCAAGCCAGCCAGCCAGCCTGATATTACTGCATTTATTTGTCTCTGCACCCATTTTTATATTTACAGTATTGCAATTGTGACCACCAACTTCATACTAATAGCTAACTAGCTAACCAACAATGTATTTGATAGTAGCTTGCACGAGCATCCTTAGACCTACTTTACTTAGGTATTAGCTAGTTGTTACAATTGTTATCATAATTTCCCATCGGAGACTCAAGCCAGCAGACTTTAATTTGGGAAAACCAGATGCTGATTGAGCCAAACCAGGCGTTAATTTCGTGTGATTTGCTAGACACGTCAAAAAAATGTAGACAAAATGTACGTGTGTAAATGGCAACGTGTCACGTGACACGTTAAAAGCACACGTTTATTTAGACGCGTGCTTTGAATGTGTCACGTGACGGTTCAATTTGAGGCGAAAAAGACGCCGACTTTGTATGGAAGTCGGCGCAATGGACGCTGTCTTTGTATGCAAAGTCGCCGTTAATTACGCGTGGTTGACACACAGGGGCGTCTTAATACTTGCCCACTAGGCCTTCCATATGAAGCTGGGAAAACACGTCTCTGACTCCTGGTCCATCAGCACTGGATCCCCAACACCAACAGCTACACCTCCAGTCACCAGTCTGTCAAACTCCTGAAGTTTGTGGATGACACCACCCTCATTGAGTAGCATGTACCTGCAGAGCCGGAGACCCCGGACACCCCGGAGAGCTGCAGTTTCAGGACCGCAGTTCTAGGACCCTCGTTTTATCTGACAGCGCCACGTAGCGAATTGGATAAACATGGACCGGAACAAGATAATCAATATTTTCCTGCAGTAGTGAATATTGTAGGATTACGGCTCAGAACAAGATGGACTAGAATCAGAGTGTAAGTAGCTAATGTGAATCGTGTATGGTTATGTATAAAACAATTCTGGTGTCTTGAATTGGACAATAAAGTTAACGTTAGCTAGCTAACTTCAACGTTCATCGCTGTCGAAATCATTTCACGACACCGGAGTGGTTTTCAACATAAATATATATAAAGTCTAGATGTCTTACGGCGGAGTCTAGAACGTCCGCACATAGCGGCCATCTTGCTACAGTCGACTCCGTTGGCCGGCAACGCGGACGAGACATCTACCCTTTATATATATCTATGGTTTTCAACTACTTGATTAGCTAACATTCAGTAGTTATAGCACTAGCTAGCTACACACATAGCTTGCTTCAAAACGAATTGTAAATTGTTACTCTTTGTTTATTTATTTATTGGAACAGTAGCGTGACGTAGCTTATGTGAATCAAGTATTGTTCAACATATTTAAGTTAGCTAAACGTTTAAAACAATTCTGGTACAATTATCTGTTCACTTATGATAATTTCATGAAATACGAACTTTTAGAGTATTTGTTTTGTTATATTGAAACCATAGTGCGATTTTGGCAAGCCCAACTACTGTAGGTGTCTTATATGATAAAGCCAGCACATTAATAAAACTTAAAAAAAGTATAAAAAGCAAGTGGATTTGATCTGTCAGCTAAATGAAATCTGCAGCCTACTGTCTTAAAAATTAACCATATAATTTTTGTAGGCCATCATATACGGCCTGAGTATGCTGAGGAATCTGTCCCTGCAGGATGTAGAAAAGGTCTTCATCTCTGGACCAGTTTATCATCGGAGGTAAGTAGAGAATGTACATTTTCTGCACAATGTCATACAACTTTATCATCCACTATTAATACTTTTATTAGTTATCTTGCTTCTGTCTCTCATTGAAGGATGAAGTTGTATGGAGGTCTAGATGGAGTGATATGGAGGGGGGATGGAGTGATATGGAGGGGTGATTGTCATTGTTTGACAATTGTTCAAAATAAACAATGTATATCTTGAATCTGCCCTGAGAGTCAACCTTGTGTCTTGCCTCTCTAACATTACACATTTGTGGTTGAGATTGAGTGACTCCAACAGCCATAGCAAATAGCATACAACTTCACTTTTCCAGAACTTTGTGGTGTCAGACACCAAAATGTAGCATGCACACAGGCATGTGCCGTATTTACAGGTATATGAAAGATGATCTGATCCACTGATGTGGTCAATGTTTTGAGTCATGTCCAATACAAAACATCATCTAGCATGCCCATCCACACCAAAGGAAGCATCCTCATGTAGCCCATCCATCCACCATAGAGGTTCACCAGCAGCAGCAGAAGAGAAGGAAGCAGTGGATCCTCCGCAGCCCCATCCATCCCACATCACTCAAAGAAAACGTTTTTTTTTGTGGTGATGACATGAAATAAAATAAAGTATAACAGATTACAGTTAATCTGTTACAGATTAGAGTTAGGGACGTGGAACGTTACCTCGCTGGCGGGAAAGGAGCCGGAGCTGGTGCCCGAGGTAGAGAGGTTCCGGCTAGATATAGTCGGCCTCGCCTCAACGCACAGCAGCGGCTCCGGAACCAGTCTCCTTGAGAAGGGCTGGACTCTATTCCACTCTGGAGTTGCCCTCGGTGAGAGGCGTCGAGCTGGGGTGGGAATACTTGTTTCCCCTCGGTTCGGCGCCTGTACATTGGGGTTCACCCCGGTGGACGAGAGGGTAGCCTCCCTCTGCCTTCGGGTGGGGGGACGGGTCCTCACTGTTGTTTGTGCTTACGCACCAAACGGCAGCGCAGAGTACCCACCCTTTTTGGAGTCTCTGGGGGGGGGTGCTGGAAAACGCTCCTCCCGGAGATGCCCTCGTCCTCCTGGGGGACTTCAATGCTCATGTGGGCAATGACAGTGAGACCTGGAGGGGCGTGATTGGGAGGAACGGCCCCCCCGATCTGAACCCGAGCGGTGTTTTGTTGTTGGACTTCTGTGCTGGACACGGTTTGTCCATAACGAACACCATGTTCAAGCATAAGGGTGTCCATATGTGCACTTGGCACCAGGACACCCGAGGTCTCAGTTCGATGATAGACTTTGTAGTCGTGTCGTCGGATCTGAGGCCGAATGTCTTGGACACTCGGGTGAGGATAGGGGCGGAGCTGTCAACTAATCACCACCTGGTGGTGAGTTGGCTACGATGGTGGGGGAAGACGCCGGTCAGGCCTGGCAGGCCCAAACGTAATGTGAGGGTCTGCTGGGAACGGTTGGCAGAATCCCCTGTCAGAAGGAGCTTCAACTCCCACCTCCGGGAGAGCTTCGATCATGTCTCGGGGGGGCCGGGGGCATTGAGTCCGAATGGGCCATGTTCCGGGCCTCCATTGTTGAGGCGGCTGACCGGAGCTGCGGACGCAAGGCGGTCGGTGCATGTCGCGGCGGTAACCCTCCGACCCGGTGGTGGACGCCGGAGGTGAGGGATGTTGTCAAGCTGAAGAAGGAGGCCTATCGGACTTTATTAGCTGGTAGGACTCCAGAGGCAGTTGATGTGTATCGGCAGGCCAAGTGGAATGCGGCTTTGGCGGTCGCGAAGGCAAAAACCCGGGCGTGGGAGGAGTTCGGCGAGGCCATGGAGAATGACTTCCGAACGGCTTCGAAAAGGTTCTGGACCACCATCCGGCGACTCAGGAGGGGGAAGCAGTGCACTGTCAACGCTGTATATGGTGGGGATGGTGCGCTGCTGACCTCAATGGGGGACGTCCTGGATCGGTGGAAGGAATACTTTGAAGACCTCCTTAATTCCACCAACACGCTTTCCGACGTGGAGGCAGAGTCTGGGGACATCGGGGGGGGGGGGGGGGGGGGGAACTTCTATCTCCCCTGGGGTGGTTGAGGTCCTGCCAGTCTGCCACCCTCCGGTCCCCCTTTTTAAAGAGGGGAACCGGAGGGTGTGGTCTAACTTTAGGGGGATCACACTCCTCAGCCTCCCTGGGAAAGTCTATTCAGGGGTTCTGGAGAGGAGGGTCCGTCAGATTGTCGAACCTCGGATTCAGGAAGAGCAATGTGGTTTTCGTCCTGGCCGTGGAACTGTGGGCCAGCTCTACACCCTCGGCAGGGTCCTGGAGGGTGCATGGGAGTTCGCCCAACCAGTCTACGCATGTTTTGTGGATTTGGAAAAGGCGTTCGACCGTGTCCCTCGGGGGGTCATGTGGGGGGTGCTCCGGGAGTACGGGGTACCGGATTCCCTGATCACGGCTGTCCAGTCCCTGTACAACCGGTGCCAGAGTTTGGTCCGCATTGCTGGCAGTAATTCGAACTTGTTCCCGGTGAGGGTGGGACTCCGCCAGGGCTGCCCTTTGTCACCGATTCTGTTCGTAACTTATATGGACAGAATTTCTAGGCGCAGCCAGGGCATTGAGGGCGTCCGGTTTGGTGACCTCAGGATCGGGTCGCTGCTTTTTGCGGATGATGTGGTCCTGATGGCTTCATCGGGCCATGACCTTCAGCTCTCACTGGAGCGGTTCGCAATCGAATGCGAAGCGGCTGGGATGGGAATCAGCACCTCCAAATCTGAGGCCATGGTTATCGACCGGAAAAGAGTTGAGTGCAATCTCCGGGTCGGGGAGGAGATCTTGACCCAAGCGGAGGAGTTCAAGTATCTCGGGGTCTTGTTCACGAGTGAGGAAAGAATGGAGCGCGAGATCGACAGGCGGATCGGTGCGGCGTCCGCAATGATGCAGGCTCTGCATCGGTCCGTCGTGGTGAAGAAGGAGCTGAGTCGAAAGGCGAAGCTCTCTATTTACCAGTCGATCTACGTTCCTACCTTCACCTATGGTAACGAACTGTGGGTAGTGACCGAAAGAACGAGATTGCGAATACAAGGGGCCGAAATGAGTTTTCTCCGCAGGGTGTCCAGGCTCTCCCTTAGAGATAGGGTGATAAGCTCGGTCATCCGGGAGGGGCTCAGAGTAGAACCGCTGCTCCTCCACGTCGAGAGGGGCCAGTTGAGGTGGCTCGGGCATCTGATAAGGATGCCTCCTGGACGCCTCCCTGGTGAGGTGTTCTGGGCACATCCCACTGGGAAGAGGCCCCGGGGAAGACCCAGGACACGCTGGAGAGACTATGTCTCTCAGCTGGCCTGGGAACGCCTCGGGGTCCCCCAGGAAGAGCTGGTGGAAGTGGCCGGGGAGAGGGAAGTCTGGGCCTCCCTGCTTAGGTTGCTGCCCCCGCGACCCGACCCCCGGAAAAGCGGCAGATGATGGATGGATGGAGATTAGAGTTAAACTTGTATTTCCTCAGATAACTTTGCTATTTATGTATAATAGAGCATAGAATAAAATAATGAAATGAATCACAGAATACGTACCTTGCATAAGTATTTTGACAGAACCCTGTGTGTGTGTGGAATTTAATTATCTGCAGTATGAATCAAGGATTTACTCATGTTTAGTAGTTGTATTCTCAACAGATGTGGTTACATTCTATTAAAGGCACTAGAGATATTCCACAAACACAAGCCTAGCATGTGCTTTTAGTTTTTCCAGATGGGAGTGCATTATGCAGCAAAGTAAGGGCAGCATCATCGAGACTTCTACACTTCATGTAGGAAAACTGGAGTTGATCTGCCAGGTTCTGGACTGTCTCTTGTAGTTACAAAAGTATCAGACATTCAAAACTCTTCATCACCACTGA
Source organism: Thaleichthys pacificus (assembly GCA_023658055.1). Taxonomy (NCBI): domain Eukaryota; kingdom Metazoa; phylum Chordata; class Actinopteri; order Osmeriformes; family Osmeridae; genus Thaleichthys; species Thaleichthys pacificus. The sequence goes on along the minus strand of CM042860.1, from coordinate 918,827 downwards.
TGTAAGAGCTGCAGGTTGGAAGTCATTGGGAAGTCTGGGTCTGCTCTTATTTGGAACAAGGCAGATGGCAGAGGTCTTCCACAGAGCTGGAACTGTGTGTTCCTCCAAGGACCAGTTGAACAGTTCACAGAAGACAGGGCCAGTTGTTTGTAGCAGGTCTCCAGGAGCTTGTTATTACTGATGTTATCAGGACATAATGCTTTGTTGACTTTGGCTCTTTGGTGAAGTTAAGCCCATCAAAGCAACTCTAGAATGAGTTCAGAGTATCTGCAAATGCCACAATCCTTAAGGTTCATGTTGCAGGGTGTACATTGGTTCTCTGTAGTCCCAGAAAACGTTTTAAGGCCACTCCAGGCATCACACATCTGTCCACATTGATATATTTTCCACCTTTTCTTTAGGCTATTTTAGCTTCCTTAATTTGCTTACTTCATTTTATCAAATTACACTGGATCTTGACACCTATGGAATATATACATTTGTTTCTAATTTTATGTGATTTATATTTCTTTAATTATCTCATGTTTATTCGAACATATTATTATACCTTTCTATATAATTGTCTCATCAAACATCATCACATATGCCAGAGTTTTCGTTGTTTCTTTCCTCTCGCAAACCATTCAAATATCTTGTTGTGAACTAGTGACACTGCCATTCGTCATCCAATTCGCTAGGTGGCACTGTCAGATAAAACGAGGGTCCTAGAACTGCGGTCCTGAACTTGCGGTCCTGAAACTGCAGCTCTCCGGCTCTCCGGGCTCTCCGGCTCTGCAGGTTCATACTATTGCCCTCATTGGGCTCATCTCTGGTGGGGATGAGTCTGACTACAGGTGGGAAGTTGACAACATGGTGACCTTGTGCAACCAGAACAACTTGGAGGTAAATTACAGTGAAGATGGTTGTGGACATCAGGAAGAACACAGCCCCACTCAGCCCCATCACCATATGCAGCTCCCCAGTCAACACTTTGGAGTCCTTCCGCTTCCTGGGCACTATCCTCTCCCAGGACCTCAAGTGGGAACTGAACATCAGCTCCCTCACCAAGAAAGCAGAGGATGTACTTCCTGAGGCAGCTGAAGAAGTTCAACCTGCCAAAGACAATGATTCTACACCATCTACGCCATCATTGAGTCCATCCTCACCTCCTCCATCAACATCTGGTACACTGCTGCCACTGCCAAGGACAAGAGCAGACTGCAGCATGTCATCCGCGCTGCCGAGAAGATGGCTGCCATCTCTCAAAGACCTGCACACCTCTAGGTCCCGAAGTGAGCAAGACAGATTGTGTCCGACTCCTCCCACCCTGGACACACACTGTTCCAGCCACTCCCCTCCAGCAGTAGGCTGCGGCCCATCAGGACCAAAACCTCACACCTTAAGAACAGTTTCTTTCCATCCACAGCTGGCCTCATCAACAAGGCTAAGGACTCCCAACTGTCATCTTACTGTTTTTCTTATTTTATATTTACATTTATTCATTTAGCAGACGCTTTTATCCAAAGCGACTTCCAAGAGAGAGCTTTACAAAGTGCATAGGTCACTGATAAGAACAACAAGGTAGCCCCAAAAACATTGCGGGTAGGCAAAACATGAAGCACATATTGTGAACAACCAAAATAAGTGCCAAAGGGAAGAACCACAAGAGCATGTAGTTAAACAAGTTACAATTAAACAACATGAATCGCTATAAGTGCAAGTGTACCTGTAGAAAAGCAAGCAACAGCAAAAAATATTTCACAGCGAGTACAACAATTTAAATCAGTTACCACTAACCAACAAGACTCTAAGCAAGAGTCATTGCGATCCTTGAGGAAACTAACATGGGGTCCAGCAAACTTATACTACTCCGACTCCGTTATGGACAGACAGACGGACGGAGTCGGACGGATTCATTGAATTTATAGTACTCCGAAGGCTGTGGGTGCTGAAAACAATTCACTGCCAGAAGAGTAGGTGGCGCTGCACTGTGATGCTAGCTAGGTTATCGAAAAGTCTGAGCAAATTTACAAATTAGCCGTTTCATCAATAAAATAAGCACATTTTCAGCAACTACACTGCCCATTTCTCGTCACATTTTAATTCAGATGCTGATTTACATGTACTGTTGAAATATGTAGCTGAAATATGAATTGTAAAAACTTACAGCAATGGCGGTCAAAGGATTGTTCGTCTTGTTGGTCACGGCAACCCCGCCCTCGCCCCTGAAGCAAGCGGTTCTTAATACGGACCAATCACAGCCAAGGGGTATCCGTAAAATGACGGACGGACAGACAGATAGTCAAGAAAATCAGGAGGTGCACGTAGAGCTCTCCGAGGGGCTCGGAGAGGGCTCGGAGAGGGCGATCCACGTTGGAGAGGGCGTTCCCTGTGTCCGTGAAAACCGAGTAGTATAAATCGGCCTTAAGTACCGTTGTACTCCCGGAACAAGTGCGTCTTGAGCCTTTTCTTGAAGGTGGGGAGACAGTCAGTGTCTCTGATGGAGGTGGGGAGTTGGTTCCACCACTGGGGGGCCAGACAGGAGAAGAGCTTGTGTTGGGACCGGGCGCTCTTGAGCGGTGGGACCACCAGACGGTTGTCTGAAGAAGACCGTAGGTGGCGGGTGGGGGTGTAAGACTGCAGGAGTGACTTGATGTAGTCGGGTGCAGTCCCGTTCACTGCTCGGAAGGTCAGTACCAGGGTCTTGAATCTGATGCGGGCCGTGATGGGTAGCCAGTGGAGGGAGATGAGGAGCGGGGTAACATGGGAGCCCTGGGTAGATTGTAGACCAGGCGGGCCGCCGCGTTCTGAATCCTCTGGAGAGGGCGGGTTGCGCATGCTGGGAGACCGGCGAGCAGCGAGTTGCAGTAGTCCAACTTGGAGAGGACAAGTGCCTGGGTGGACTGCTCAGACAGGTATCTCCTGATCTTCCGGATGTTGTAGAGGGTGAATCTACACGACCGGGAAACCGCAGCAATGTGGGCTGTGAGGGAGAGCTCGTCATCCATGGTAACCCCAAGGTTCCTGGCAGAGGATGAAGGGGTCACCGTCGCAGATACCAGGGTGATTGAGAGATCGTGGGAGATGGAGGGTTATGTATCTTATTTTACATATTATATTTTATATTTTACATTCTATAGTATTGTTTTGAATTATTGGGTGTGCTCACGCCTTCGGCGAGCACAACCATTGTTCTCTCACATATATATTATTAGGGTTCCTCCGGTAGGAGGAACCTATTGTTTTTGTTAGTATTATTATTATTATTATTATTCTCCGCTAAATGGCTCAACAGCTCAAAAAGTCCTTGACCCGATTTTTTCAAATTTGGCCCAATGATACACCAGGTCACTCACTACTCCTAGACCGCTAATGGCCCATGTACGCCCATAGGTGGCGCTATAAGCCACGCCCAAAGTCTACGTGATTTCCCCAGCGCCCCATTATTCCAAAATGCCTGAAATATTGGTATACATGCCTTATTTCTCATGGGGAACAAAAAAGCCTCAAGAACCCATAAGGTCCGCCATGATAGATTTTGCTGTACTGTCCAAATTTGGTACAACCTTCAAATCCATTCTCCTCTTGAACCGTAGATCCAATCGACTTGAAATTTGTTACAGATTTGTAGAATATATGTCTTTCTATAGGGTGATATTGAATAAGGAATGCAATACAAAATGGCTGAAAGACGTGTATTTATGTAAATGTCCACATTGCCACAATATCTTTTTGTTAATAAATCAAATATAATTTTGACTGATGGTTTTTCAAACGTTACTGCCTTCAAGTTGACATAATTCTGAAGTACCATACGCAATTTCACCTTGATATGTGAATATATGATTGAATTCAATTGAATGGCTCCACAGCGCGCGCACACTCATCCTGCCCCTTGACACACGAGCAAGTTTGGCGAGACGCACACACATACTTTCTGGAAATTATCTGCTGACCAAGCCCCCACCCTCGGTTTTTAGCCCCTGTTTCATTTCGCTTCCAATCGCAGCTCGCCGTTACGAATATAAATTATTTTTCGGCGGCCATTGTTGTTTTCAACTGGAATCGCTTGATAGCCGTGTTGGAGGCAGCCACGTTCGGTAAGTCCTATTTTTACACATTTTAAGCTAGAATCAATGATTTGGTTCGTGAAAGTACACCACTCTTGAATTATGGTGAAGGTTTTAGCACTTTTAGACCTTTAGATCGTGAGTCTGAAGTGACGGAAAACCGAACTCGAAAAGTAGCTACTGTAGCTCTAGCTTTTTTCCTCTGTGTTTTTAATTAGTGAATCATTTTGTATCTCGGCGAATTGTTCATCAAAAAGGTCGAGGAGGGCAGCCTTTAGGACAAAAAGCAATTCCCGACAGACCTGTCGGCTCAGAATGTTGATTTGGGCGTGAAAGTCTTTGTAATAAGCCTATGGCCAGGGAGGCCGCTTAGGCGGCAGGCATGTTTTGGTTGCGTCATGTTCACAAGTTCACCATTTTACAGTTAGGTCTACACGAATAAGGTCGAGGAGCCCAGCTAACACAGTTACGTTGCCCTTACGTTGCCGCAACGTCACTCGATGACCAAACATACGTTGCCGCAACGTCTTTGGCGACGTTGCCGGACCGTGCATCTGTGGGACGCCAGAAGGTAACCGCAACGTCATCTTGTGACGTTGCCAGTCCGTAACCGCGACGTCGTGGCAACGTTATTTTCCGACGTTGCCAGTCTGTAACCGCGACCTCCTAGCAACGTTGTTTTGTGACGTTGCCAGTCCGTAACCGCGACCTCCTAGCAACGTAATTTTGTGACGTTGCTAGTCCGTAACTGCGACGTTAACTAAGTAACCTATATTTCTCAATTCTACTGCTTATATTGGGGCGGTTCATATGCAGACCTCATTTGCCCAAAATGCTACTTGTTCTTGTATAATAGGCTATTTGTTGTAATATGCTTGCTAATATGTTTACATGGTAGCCAACTTTAGGAGGACTATGTTTGTGTGATGTGTAGCCTAACTCAAGCTAATCATAAACAAGGCAGCATTTCCATGTAACATTTTATTTCAAACAAAGTGCCAAACAGTGAATTAAAATCTTCTGCCAGTCCCTGCTACAGGTCCTGTCTGTTGGCCCTGACAATGAAGCACAAAATAAGTTAGTGTTCTATCAACATAATTGCACGTGTAAAAAGGGGCTATACAAGTCATAAAAAAATCACATCTAAAATAATATACATCATCAAAAAAATATGTGATTCTAGATTTTTGTCACATAGCCATGTGAAAGGTTGGATATGGAAGCTGCAATCATTACATTTACATTTAGTCATTTAGCAGACGCTCTTCTCCAGAGCGACTTACAGTAAGTACAGGGACATTCTCCCCGAAGCAAGTAGGGTGAAGTGTCTTGCCTAAGGACACAACGTCATTTGGCATGGCCGGGAATCATGGCAATCATGATTCATTCACCTGGCTTGTTTTGAATGGGCTGCCGGGGTGTGTTTGAGTGTCTCCTCTATCAGGAGCTCCACAGCCTTCTCTCCCAGTCCCGTCTTCCACTTCATCACAGCGTCTGCAATTAGAAGTCATGAACTTATTGTCAGCACCAATGTGAACGTTGAACGCTGCGTGTAAGCCATAGTTCATGGCATCTCCAAACACTTACCACTCTCTTTCGCAACTCCAGCACCTTAAGGCGCTCCTCAAGGTCTTGGAGTTCAGCCTGTGTTTGGGCCACCTGTAGGTCCATCACTGGCACCTCTTCAGTGTGTCTGCCCTGTAGTCGCCTGAATAGGAGAGCCTCTAGCTGGTTCTCCTCCAATGTCTCCATCTTCCGGAGCATAACCTGTAATGTGTCTGTCATTAAAGACAAGTAAAACAAGTTTACAAGAGTTAGCATGATTGGCATACACTGTGGTTCTTCTAGATTAGCTGTAACATTGATGCAAATGACAAATGTTACCTTGAATGGTTGTATACAAAGCATATATATTTTTGAGTGTCTTATATTTGCACTTGCCTGGCTGCCAGCTGTTTTCCTGGGCCCCCAATGGGTTCACCTCCACCAGACCAGAGTTGACATCTAGGTGTATAGAATCTGGTGATGCAAAAGTTTTAAGTCATGCTTTTGCTTCAAAACATAGCCTTTAGGGTTGCCATGGCTCCAACAAATATTGTCACTGTTATAAACGGTCATTCATTACTTTACCATCATTTCCCAGGGACACAGTGCTAGGCCGTGTGACGGTGGTAGGATCATCTGTACAGAAATGAAAGTGGAATGTAGTTTATGTACATAGCTTTAGCATATTGATATTTAACGAGTAGCATTGCACATATATGATCGTTCGAAAGCAGGGCCGCACAGCGTAGCGTCGCGCATGTGTGATTCTGAACATTCCAACCGACTATTTTCCGATAGACAAAAACTATATGACAAACGCTATAGTATGGCTTCAAAATGTACAATTAGTAGGCTAACAAGTAACACTAGCAGGTTGAACCTAGAACCTAGGTTATGCTAGGTTGCTAGGTAACGGAAGCTAATTAAAGCTACCTAGCCGCCGTTTTGGACAAATACCTGGTGTATTATACCGGAAATATTTAGAACTCACGCATCTAAAGGTTAAAACGAATAAACTTATCCAAAAACAGATGTCATGTACAAATTGCTAAAATCAGTGACATGATACTTTTATAGACGCCATTGCTGTGCATGCCATGACCGACTGTGATTAAAACATTGATCAGCCACGCTAGCTCCAGTCTTTGAAAATTCCGGGCTAAATAAACTATTTTGGGACAAGGTTTTCTAACAGTTCTGAACGTTTATTTTCACTGATTCTTTTGTGGATGACTTTTGAGACGCTAAACTTTGATAACATGTAGGCCTATGCATTTTCAGTATTTCAACATAGGCTAGTGCTAACTTTCTGGAGGTTTAACCTCTAGGCTACTGTAGCTAGCGAAATCCTAACGTAAACAACGTGAATCTGATAGCACATAAACAGGCTAAATAGCCTAAATTTCAAACATATACGTAATAGCATGCCCCATCCAATTTCTGAAAATATGTTTATATATTTAAAACAATTTCTGTAAAGAAACTCACCTTTGAAGTAGCTAATTTCCATTTGAAATCCAATGCGTACAAAACGGTGTTGAACCCCTGCAAAATCTCTTCTGAAACCCCAGTTGCGATGCGTTGAAATGGGCATGCGCAAAGTTGTTGCTCAGGGGCAGACTGAGGAGCAGGTTTGCTAAGGAAGAATTGTAATATTCTGTGATGACTTGTCTTTGGAAATGAAACTCTTAAGAGTCGCTTACCTTTTGGTCACATTTAACAATTTTGTATTACAAAATTATTGGAGCACAAATTTGCATTGTGTGTCATACAGCTTGTACGTATAGCTTGGTGTGCTATACAAAGAATGTTTGCTTAATCATGTTACACATCACACATTGATTGCTTTTGTACATGTTTATAGTAAAGAATGAAAGAGAATATATAAGAGAATTATATTCCAAATTCAGTCTTTTATTTATTAAAGCTAAGTTTCTGCATATGAGACAATTGATGACCAATGACATGCTGGGGCTGAGCTGCACATGAATTACATGCATTGTCTACATTTATACGTGCTGGGTGCAACATTTAATATTGTGTGTGATTGAAATTCATGTAGATTATGGCTACATTGCTAAAGTGTCAGAACTGAGAGCAGTCCAATGTGATCTCTCCATCTCTGAATAAACCATATTGCACTCGAGATCCGTTGTCCTGCAACCAGAGCGACTTAACCGCAACTTAACCCATGGTAACTTAATGTATCCAGCCGACCAAGGTACAACATCACGGCAACGTTGTCCACGGGACCAAAAAATAACGTAACTAGCCGACCAAGGTACGACGTCGCGGCAACGTTGTCCACGGGTCTAAAAATAAGGTAACCAGCCGACCAAAGTACAACATCACGGCAACGTTGTCCACGGGACCAAAAAATAACGTAACCAGCCGACCAAGGTACGACGTCGCGGCAACGTTGTCCACGGGTGTAAAAATAAGGTAACCAGCCGACCAAGGTACAACGTCGCGGCAACGTTGTCCATGGGACCAGAAAATAACGTAACCAGCCGACCAAGGTACAACGTCGCGGCAACGTTGTCCAGGGGACCAAAAAATAACGTAACCAGCCGACCAAGGTACGACGTCGCGGCAACGTTGTCCACGGGTCTAAAAATAACGTAACCAGCCGACCAAGGTACGACGTCGTGGCAACGTTGTCCATGGGACCAACTGGCAACATTCCCTTTATAACGTTGCTACAACGTTGCCACAACGTTGCCAGAAGGTAACGTCGCGGGTTACCAACTGAGCACTTACTGGCAACGTTGCCGCAACGTCATGTGTTAGCTGGGAGGGCAGCCTTTAGGAGATGTGGGAATTGTGCTTTTAGCCAGATGCTCCGAATATTTTGCAATATTATATAATATATATATATAATATAGACTTGCAATTGGAGTGATACTGCGTCCCGGGGGTACATTGTTTTGACCTTAGCCTCAGAGTCAGACTCGGCTCGCCCACTTGCAGTGTGTAAACTATTTTGTATTTCACTCAATTCTACTCCAAAAATGTCAGGGAGGACTGCTTTTTGTAGACAAGGCCCTGCTAAAGATAGCCAGTATATCTGATTTTTCAAGGCGAGCCTGTTTCATTCGTCATATGCCCTGAGAAAGCGACCCACGTTAGCCAGGCTAGTTTTGCCAATTTCAGTAAGTCAGGCTATTTAAAGGTCTCTGACAGTCCGAATCACTGTTTACAGGCAAAGGTCGAGCTGGTCTTTTGTCAGATGTGTATATATTGACCAGTTTAGAGCTAAATACTCTTGCCAGAGCCTGGAATCGAACCCGTGTTTTGAGTGACTTTGCATGGGTCTCCATCAGGTCAACACGTTTGGATTCAAGTTCAAGTAATGCCACTGCATTTCACAGTCAAAACTGTAGTTTATGTCAAGTGTAGATGGAAAAAGCTTTGTTTTTCACAACTGAACTGACATGGATCCTTTCTTCACTTTGACAGGTCTGGAGGGTCATGCAGAGGCCTGCTCAACAGAGTTCAATAGAGGATGCTGAGATCAACACAGACCCCTTGCTGGACTACCCCTCTCTAGCTGGACAGCTTCTCTTCAGCCCTGACCCCAGGACAGCTTCATCCAGCTGGCCTGCCCTGCCTGCCTGCAGGCCCTGCTTGCCCCTGCCTGCCAGCCCTCCAGAGACAGTCACCCCACAGACACAGTAGCTCTGCAGCCTGCTTTTTTGAGGACATTGATGAAAAAGGACAAACCAGCATTTTTTACTTTGATGAAAGTCTAAATGTTTAATCCTTTCCATGTCCCAGTATGCCAAGCTGCTGACTTTGAGTGTCTTAAGTGATGAAACCAGTTCAAGTGATAGACTTTTGACCTGAATCCAATGATTATTCATCTGAATAAAAACCACTCAAGAGAAGTACTGCTTCTTGGATGATTTGTGCTCCACATCAGTACATCTCACACATTTGCCTTTGTTTCCATGGGATTCATGGAATTGCTAGTTTCTGCTCCACCATTTCCACCATAGTGTAATAATAAATATAATTTAGGACAGCAATTACATTTTTGTGTTATCCTTTCGCATTACACACATTTAGTCAATGTTCTTAAACTCAACCGATTATTGTCATTTTACCATACTGTTCATATTGAACAGACATCAGTGTTTACTTGGAAAGATTACTGTATATTTCCACTTTTGATTTGTATTTCCATCGTAAGTTTGGTCTTTAATTTCATTTGGAAGTGGTATTAAAAGGTCTTAAAAAGTCTTACATTTAACTTGTTTATACCTGTAGACACCCTGTGAAGCCCTCACCCCCCACTCCAGAGACAGTTGGTGACAGAGAGGTGCAGACATTAAGTTAAACATGCCTTAAGAGTAGAGTAACAAATAGAGACTAAATGTGTAAATGGATGTTGAAACTCAGTTCTGAGTTGGTGCATGTCAGTTTAGACAAAGGTAGCCTTTTAAACCTCTAGGTTTAAAACAAATTCAGATTTGATTGGAACTCTATCTTTTATACATTTATAGTTGGATTTGACATTTAACAGACATTTAATTCATTTAGCAAGTTGTTTAACTCAAACAACCATAACACAGTAGCCTACATATGGTATACAAAGCTGCAGTCAGATTTGGCGAAATTGTTAGCTTGGATGTTATCCTTACATATAGATGGGGTCTTTGTGATGATGCGCACGCAGCTTCAAGGCAGAAAGACGCGTTCCATTTCACTTTTACTGTACCTACACCTTTAAAGGGGCGATTGATTGCAAAACCGATTTTACCTTGTCATAGTTGAATAACGACAGTTCGGTGGGTAAAATGAACATACAGTGAATATCAAAGTCCATTGACACCTCTTTCCTATGCAAATCTCAAAATGAAAAAATTTGGCTGTAAAACGCTAGCTTTTCAACAAAGCCACCGGTGTGACGTAGGACGGGGGACCGCCCTTTTTGGCTCTGGTCTGTATCTTTGTCACGCCCCAAAATGTACATCCAGACCAGTCCACTCACTGGTGTTCCTGCCCAGTCCGAGGTAGCGTAGATCTCCGATGCTAGTTTAGCTGCGCGCTGCTCTGTGTAGGCTACTTCTAAGCAATTACAAAGAATAACGTTTTGAAGTATAACAAGGATATTGAAAATGGACTACGGTCGTAAATGCTGTGTTCCAGGCTGTACAGGGAAGGCTAACACTCATAGTCTTCCCAAGGAGCCAAGCATTCGACAGGCATGGCTGCTGTTTGTCTATGAGAAGATCCCGGCGAAGTTCGATACTCAATTATTAATTTGCTCTGAACATTTCACCCAAGACAGTTTTGACAACCTTCAAAACGTTATTCTTTGTAATTGCTTAGAAGTAGCCTACACAGAGCAGCGCGCAGCTAATAGTTTGGTTGCTATAAGCTGTAACGTTCTACCCACCTAAGTCAATCCAGTTTGCTTCGACAACAGAAGTGGAAACAATTAACGTTATCATTTCAAATGATATCTAGTCAATCTGTTGAAAACAGTGTTGTGTAGACACAATAGATTTATTTGCGCGTTTTTATTTCAAGTCTCCACCTTCGGTGTTTCAGTGAGTGCTGTTGGCCGTGTTGCGTTTTTGCTCCCCAGCTTCACTCGTTGAAAACCAACCAATCAGCGCGCAGCTCATCTAAATATTAATGAGCATACCATAAAAGGAGAAAAGCTAGTGTTTTTTCCCGGGAAAATTTCAGAGGATCTATCAGGGGGCATAGAACAGCACCCGGGCCATTTTCAACCCAACCAATGTTACATACCCTATTCGGAGACCTTAAGGAACAGTGTGAAATACCCCAAAAACCCAGTCAATCGCCCCTTTAATGTTCCCGCCATCACCCCCTTTCTGAATAAAGTTCGACTGATCTGATTTGTTGATTTCTGTTGCTATGAAAACCAGTTTAGCCAAGCTAACTAACATTGTTTTTAGCTAGCTTGCATTACCATTCAATAGCTAACAAAACATTTGTAAACATAGCTTGCTAATCGAGCAGAACTTGTTAATGCAGGCGACTCAAAGACCTTAGCACGTCACTAGCATCTCGTCATATCATGCAGTCGGAGCACAGCTAAATAATCAGCTGTCAGCGCTCTTGAGTACCCAGCATGCAGTGTGGCATGTCAAAAAACGCAAAGACTTGTGGAAAATAGTTCGGTTACAACTGCCATGCGAGGGATTTCAGTTGTTGTCTTCGTTCAGTTAGATGTGTGTAATGTTATTGTTTGTTAGTTAATATAATCTTGTTGGTCACCCTGAGTGTGCATGTGGTGTAGTTTAATGGGAATAGAGAGTCGGCTATTTTACCATCAAGGCTACACTCAGAAGGCGCTTTTGCTCTCTTGTTGTCCAACTCTCTATCTTTAACATTAAATGTTTATAATATTTTGCCATTTTGCAGAGGAACCCGCATCGCTGCTTGCAGCTATATTTACATAATATTATTAGTTAGTTGGTAATAACAAACAATTCAAACAGTCAAGCTAAATAAGTGAAGAAGCACTTTTAAATCATCATAACAGAGCTCAAAATGCAGTGTTAACATACCAGCTTTAGCATAGACTCTCACATCGAATTTCTTCCAGTCTTCTCCAGGACTCTCCCGGTTACTTATTGCAGCATTTACACGTTCATCTTTAGTGTAACTAGGCCAAAAGGTCTCACCATACTGAAAACTTTGTATACAACATACACTCAATCACTACATTTGACAATGTTGTGTATGACACAAACATTGTTTCCAATAATGAAGACATTATCCCCTACTGATACTTTAATGGCCCATTGCTCGCTGTACATTTCCTGATATTGTGCTTTGACTGAAAGACCGCTGGGAATAGGACCAACAAAGTGTTGCTTTTTCAAGGGACAGACTAAACCAGTGTCTCCAAATGACCTGGGCAAGGGGGTATTCTGGCTTCCTCACAAACTTCTTTACCTTGTGAAGGACATTTTCAAAAGGAAATGCAGAAATTGAGTCAAGGCAGCCATGTCGTTGGACATCATGGGACAAGTGAAGTAGCCCATGAACATTGTATACAAGTTGGTCTTTGCCATATATGTCACCAAAGTGGCTAACAAAAGTTCTGAGCAACATATGAGCATATTGACTATGAGATAAGGAGCGGATCGGACTAGCCAAAATTGAAATTCCACAAAATAGCAGCATGAAGTTGTTGTACGTGTTACTATCAAGAAACAAAGACAAAACAACAGGACCTGTGTACAGCAGAAACTGCCTAAACTCAGTTGCTTTCCAGCGGTTGACTTCCCTGAGGGATCTAGGTTTTCGGGAAAATTCAACAGGTATGTTAGGGTGCATTTTTACAAGTTGGGATGATATACTGTCCACAACTTTGGCAGACAAACGAGATTTCAAGGGACCTCTAAGCCAAAGGTTAAGCAGTCTTCGAACAACACCTAAAGAAACCAAATGCATGTAATCTAGTGGAAATTGAGATACCATACCAAAGTCTAATGGACTAAATGGATTTGGGCCATTGTGGTGTGCGTCATCAATTTGCTGTGCAAATGATTCATCTGTCCTATGTAGGTAGTCAGTCGTTAAAGGGTATGTCATGCGGTTGTTTATGTAGAGTCCTGGTTGAGAGCATTTATCACAGCCTGAATAACCATTGTGAGCCTTGGTGTTTTTCATAAAAGATCGAGCAGGAGTATCACAAATTACACTTTCTAACTTCAAAAATAGTATTTTTTGTTCAAAAGTAAAACCCTGCTCTAATTCTTGGAGCTCTGTATTAAAATCTTTAAGGTATTCCTCTGCCGAACTGGGTTTTGTATGTCCACAATACAGTCCAATCACCACTGGTTTTTTCATGTTTGCACTTAGTAACAGTCCTAGGATGGGCCAAAGCTGTATACGAGAACTCTTAAACAATGGCAACCCATCAATGTTGATTTGTAAAAGGAGAGTACAACCATCTACAACAGACGTTATCGTTTTGGAAATAGCTTTGCTCAGAGATTTGAGAATTCCAAAATAGTGATATTGACCTCTAGCCTTTTCAAGAATGGTGTACTGAGTTTTGGTCTTTAGAACAGTCCTTGCATCTTTCGGAAGATCTGGGTGATAGAAACGTAACAGACTCAATAGAGCTGTTAATGCAACTATTGAGATGCCAAAAGTCAGGGCCCAGTTTGCTAACCTATCAATGAGGGTACTTGGATGCTCTAACTCTGGATCATCAGAGTCTTGATCTGAATCAAATATTTTCTCATCTCCATCTACGTAATCCACATCACCAGGATCTGTATCCATGTCTTCAAAATCAGAGTGGTCAGAGTTATCTATGGGGTCATTGACACCATCTGTAACTGAATGATCATATCTAGCTAGGCCCGTTTTGGTTACACCCATTGTACAGTCATCCCTAATGTGTCCAAGTCTTTTATCTAAGTCTACACGTGCCCTCCTTCTTAAAGTTGAAGTGGACACCGGTGCAGTCTTCCTATTCATTTCTAAAAAATAAAAAACATTTTCAAAAGCACAAGAGAACAAAGTTTCAGCCTTCTGTGCTTGTGATGTACATTTTGTAAGCAACAGGGTGGAAAGGTTTATCTAACCAATTAAGACGGGGTGATGGGTTGGTGCAGGTTTGGTGACCACTCTGATATGCTGAAGACAAAGAGAGAAATATACAATATAGTTTGATTGGACCTAGCCACAAGACTGATAGAAAGTACAAAAAAAATACACATCAAGTAATATGCACATATCAATCATATTGTACTGTATGTATGTTATGTAGCAAACCAGGGGAGTCAGACCTGCCAGTCCGGCCCCGAAGGCGGGTCCGTCGTCTTAAATTGGGGGAGGTGATTGAAGGAGTTTACCTGCCTGTCGAGGTGCTGCAGCCACTGGGCACATGGCAATGGTCACACCTGGAGCCCGTCAGGCAATCAGGCGAGGGCTTAAAGCAGGGGTGTCAAACCCTGGTCCTCGAGGGCCGCTGTCCTGCATGTTTTAGATGTTTCCCTGCCCAAGCACACCTGTTTCAAATAAATGGGTCGTTATCAAGCTCTGTGGAAGCCGGGTAACGACCATTCATTTAAATTAGGTGTGTTGGAGCAGGGAAACATCTAAAACATGCAGGACAGCGGCCCTCGAGGACCAGGGTTTGACACCTCTGGCTTAAAGGGAGCCCGCCCAAGGCCGCAGGAGGGAGAGAGAACCAGGGAGACAACGCGGGAGGAACTACCCGACTAACCTCTCCCTCTGCTTTGCCCCCCCCTAGAACCACGCTCTCTGAAGAACCCCAGACCCCGGACGGGAGGACCCCTGAGTTACAGTTTGTCCCATTACCCATACCCTGCAACCCTTCAGTAAAGTCCGATTTAAGTTAACCCCACGTGTCCTGTTTTATTGTGTGTCGGCCCTTCGAGTCCCCTGGCTTGCTACATTTGGTGGAGGATGCGGGCACTTCTGTTTCGTCGCTGCCGATACACAATAAAACAGGTAGAGAAGTGAGTCACCGGCGGTGCTATGGAGGGTGCATTAGCACAGCTGGTCCAAACCCAAACCCAGCAGGCCCAAAGCCTGGTGGCCTTGCAAGATGCTATGACGGTTCTGGGCCAACATTTGATGAAGCCAGAGAAGCCTACAGAGCCCGGTAGAGTGCTGACCAAACAAAGTAGCGAAGATGACATCGAGGCTTTTCTCGAGGTGTTTGAGAGGACAGCGGAGAGAGAGCGTTGGCCTAAGACAGAGTGGGCAGGAATCCTAGCCCCTTTCTTAACAGGTGAAGCCCAAAAAGCCTGTCGGGACCTTTCGCTACCGAATGCGAATAGTTACGATGCATTGAAGGCAGCCATCTTAGCTCATTATGGCCACAATCTCCAGACAAGGGCACAACGATTCCATTCCTGGGTCTATGATGGTGCTTCCCCAGTACGACCCCAAGTTGCTACGCTGGTGCGCCTGACCCGCGGCTGGCTAACCACCGGGGATGGACCCTCTGCCATTGACCGCATTGTGATGGACCGGTGCATGAGAGCTCTCCCCACAGACGCTAAACGACATGCCTCTCAAAGCAGCCCTAAGACAGTGGATGACCTGGTAGCGCTATTGGAAAACCACCAGGTCACAGTGGAGCTTCTGCAAAGCAGCCGGATGGAGAACCCACGACCAAGCCGTTCTGACCCCAGGGGAGACAAGACGAGGCTGAAGAAGGGGGATGCGGAAGCCCCAAACCAACACCCCCCGACCCACGTGGGGCAGCCTAGGTCACCCCCACGGCGCCGACCTCTGGTGAATCCCGACCGCCGGAGATGTTTTACCTGTGGACAAGAGGGCCATTTAGCTTGGAGCTGTCCGGTCCATGATGAACCAATGCCCACAGCGGGGTCAGGGGACTCCCCACGAAAGACGGGCAGCTACCTCATCACCTGCTGGGCCCATGACGGTCTAAAGGCCCCTAAACTGCCCGTTAGGATCGGGACCCAGGACGCGCAGGCCCTACTGGACTCGGGAAGTTCGGTGACCCTAATACGGCCAGAGCTGGCCACTGGTCCCAATGGGCCCCTCATCCCCGTGTCCTGCATCCATGGAGACTCACTGGACTATCCCACGACCCGCATCAAGGTGCAGACCACGAGGGGTACCTTTGAGGTCGAGGCTGGCGTGGTAGAAGGGTTGCCAGTACCGGTGTTGATAGGGCGGGACTGCCCTATATTTTGGCGTTTGTGGGCCCACAAGACTGGGGGCCCCAGGAGAAGTAGCACGGGGAAGAAACCTCTGAGAAACCGAAAAGTGAAGGGGGTGCATGCCTGTGCAGCACCCTCGGGGCTCTCCCTTTCATCCGAAGACGAAACGGATGAAGAAGCGCGGAACCCTAGAGAGGCCCTGGGAGAAGAGGACCCGGGGCCGGACGGAACCTCATTCGACGACGTTTTTTCTGAGGTCTTTTCTGAGTTTCCCCTTGCTGAAGAGGAAACGGGGGCAGGCAAAGGGCAGTTTGGGACCGCCCAACTGGAGGACGCCAACTTGGAACACGTCAGACAAAACCTACTCTCATCTTCCGAATAAAAGTACCCCCCGGAATAAAAGTACCCCCTGGACAAATCCTCAAAATCTAATAAAAGTACCCCCCGGAATAAAAGTACCCCCCGGAAAATTGCCAAATCAGCACGCAAATTGTCCATATGCTATCAAAATGTGTTCCTACCAGTGTAAGTGCGCATCTTTTACTGTCACTTGCAATCAGGAATAGAAATGGATAGCAAATATACCATTGCTAGGAAAAAACGTCAACACTTGTAGTTTGGAAATACATAATCATTGTTAGAAAATTTAAAAAAAGAGGCTGTCTGGTTACAAATATAGGCCTATGGTAGTACTTTTCCTCAAAAACTTACAGTCAACATGACTGCAACATAACATGAAAACCACTGGAAATACATAGTTATTACAAAGTAAAAAAAAGAGTCTGTCTAGTTACAAACATACATGTACTAGTACTATCACTTTTCCTAAAACAGCTTACAGTCAACATGACAATCACTACCAAATAAAGCATTGCTAGGAAAATACTTCAATGCCTGTAGCTTGGAAATACATAGTTACAAATCTGTCAAATAACCATGACTACAGGTATACCTTAACAAACTTATAGTAGACACGACTGCCGGTGCACCTCATATTCCGCGTCTTGTGCGGCATGCAATCCTGAAAGACGCACTGGTAACCACGGAAATACCCTGGGATTTTTATTTGACGATGAGAGGCTCGTTGTCTATAGGTTGTGACTGTCATGCTGGTGTGCTGAATGGGAACCGTTATGTGAGTGTACAGTAGCTAGAGCTAACATCAGAGCCATAATGACGCTCTGGCTAACATTTACTAGCTTGCACTGACAACCTTCAGTTGGTAGCTAACGTCGTTAGCTAATGTAAGCTAACTACTTGCCAGTAGCTAGCTAGCTAGCTAAGGTAGCTAACGTTTTCACATCAAAGAGTTCAAATTTATCTTCCCTTCCGAAAAAAAATGCATGGAATTTTCTAAAATTATGTCTCGATTTCCCCCCCCAAAAATAAACGTACCGTCCAAAATAAGAATGTACCGGGTGGATTTTTCGGGTAAAAAAAATAAACGTACCGGTACGTTTATTCGGAAGATGAGAGTAGTGGTCGTTGAGGGGAAACGTGTGGAAGGGGTGAGTCAATTTAGTTTTCCACATTTCTCTGTGAAAAAGGGCCTCTTGTATAGGGTGGTTAAGCGGGGTGAACTCGTTGTTGATCAGCTGCTAGTCCCAAGACGCTATGTTCCCAAAGTTCTGTACCTTGCCTACTCACATCTTTTAGGAGCTCATTTAGGGGTGGAGAAGACCTACGACAGAATCCTGGGTCGATTCTACTGGCCTGGGGTGAAAAGGGCGGTCCAGGATTATTGCAAAAGCTGTAGGGAGTGCCAGACGACTGCCCCGAAGGTACCTTATCGAAACCCTTTGATCCCTTTACCAATACTTGACACCCCCTTCGAGAGAGTGGCCATGGATATAGCAGGACCCCTGCCAAAGTCCAGTAGGGGGCATCGGTATATCTTAGTCATCATGGATTATGCCACTCGTTACCCCGAGGCGGTGCCACTGCGGGCTGCTAATGCTAAAGCTGTTGCCCGAGAATTATTCCTCCTCTTCAGTCGAGTAGGCATTGCAAAGGAGGTCCTAACGGACCAGGGAAGCTGCTTCATGTCTCGGGTAATGAAGGAGATGTGTAGATTGTTGAAAGTAAGTCAAATAAGAACCTCCGTGTACCACCCACAGACCGATGGCCTCGTGGAGCGGTTTAACAAGACCCTCAAACAAATGCTGAGGAGAGTTATTGATGTGGACAGGAAAAATTGGGACCAACTACTTCCTTTTGTCTTGTTTGCCATACGAGAAGTACCCCAAGCTTCCACAGGGTTTTCGCCGTTTGAGTTGCTGTATGGACGGCGACCCAGAGGCTTGCTGGATCTGGCTAAGGAGGCTTGGGAGCAACAACCTTCTCCCCACCGCTCCGTCATAGAGTACGTGGATCAGATGCAAGAGAGGATGGCTAAAATATGGCCCCTTGTCCGAGAACATATGCAGCAAGCCCAACAAGCCCAGGCCCGGGTCTACAATCGGAAAGCTCAGGTGCGGGAGTTCCGGCCTGGTGAGTATGTCCTTGTCCTCATACCTACGGCAGAGTGCAAGTTCCTAGCTAAATGGCAGGGGCCCTATGAGGTAGTGGAGAAAGTAAGTGGGGTCAACTACAAGGTGAGACAACCGGGTCGAAGAAAATCCTGCCAGATCTACCACATAAACCTTCTAAAGAAATGGCATGCCTCTGATTGGGTGCCGATTACATCGTTAACAGCTGAAGTCCTAGGTTCTGACTCATCACAGGTACCTCTAGGCTCTCGGCTGACCCCTGTCCACCGCCAAGACCTGGTGGAGCTGACCAGTCGGTTTAAAGATGTATTCTCCAACCTCCCTGGACGAACTGATGTAATCCATCACAACATAATCACCGAACCAGGAAAGACGGTGAGGCTCCGGCCCTACCGTATCCCAGAGGCCAAGAGGGCAACCATTAAGGAAGAGGTGTGAAAAATGTTGGAAATGGGTGTTATTGAGGAGTTACGTAGTGCCTGGTCCAGCCCAATTGTTCTGATCCCCAAACCTGGACGGCTCTGCTAGATTCTGCAATGACTTTAGAAAGTTGAATGAAGTCTCTAAGTTTGATGACTACCCCATGCCTAGAGTGGATGAGCTGATCGAGCGATTAGGCCCTGGCCGCTTTGTGTCTACGCTTGATCTTACCAAAGGATACTGGCAGGTTCCCCTCACCGAGGAAGCCAAGGAAAAGACTGCTTTTACTACTCCAGACGGCTTGTACCACTACAAAGTGCTGCCCTTTGGAGTCCATGGAGCGCCAGCTACGTTCCAACGTATGATGGACCAGATACTCCGCCCTCATCGGGAGTATGCCGCCGCCTACTTAGACGATGTTATAATCCACAGCCCTGACTGGACCTCCCACCTTGGCTTCCTGGGAACGGTCCTGGGAGCCCTACGACGGGCTGGCCTGACAGCCAACCCCCAGAAGTGTAAACTGGGCCTGGAGGAGGCGGAATACCTCGGCTACACTATTGGGAGGGGCTGTGTGAAGCCCCAACTCCGGAAGGTGGAGGCCATAACCACCTGGCCTAAGCCAGCAACTAAGCGGCAAGTAAAGACCTTCCTGGGCCTTGTGGGCTATTATCAGTGTTTTATCCCTCACTTTGCTACCATTGCAGCTCCGCTACACGAGATGACGGGAAAGAAACATCCACACCAGGTCCTCTGGAGTGTCGAGGTGGAGGAAGCGTTCACCGCCCTTCAGAAGGCCTTGTGCACTGAGCCAGTCCTGAATACTCCGGACTTTGGGGACACGTTCGTTGTTCATGCCGACGCCTCGGGGACAGGGCTGGGAGCTGTGCTATCCCAGGCAAGGGGGGGGGGGGGGGGGGGGGGGGGAGGGGGGGGGGGGGGAGGGGACACCCCGTGACGTATATCAGTCGTAAGTTACAAAAACATGAAAGGAACTATTCTACGGTGGAAAAAGAATGCCTGGCTATTAAATGGGCCCTGACCAAGCTGCGGTACTATCTCATTGGCAGAAAGTTTACACTGGTAACGGACCATGCCCCGCTAAAATGGATGGCCACTGCCAAGGACACCAATGCACGAGTCACACGGTGGTTCCTGGAATTGCAAAACTTTCATTTCACTGTTGTGCACAGGTCGGGGAGAGCCAACGGGAATGCAGATGCCCTCTCCAGGAGGGATGAATGCTGGTTGGTGGACGCTCTCAGCCCCTGCCTGGAGCTGGTGGAGGGGGTGTGTAGCAAACCAGGGGAGTCAGACCTGCTAGTCCGGCCCCGAAGGCGGGTCCGTCGTCTTAAATTGGGGGAGGTGATTGAAGGAGTTTACCTGCCTGTCGAGGTGTTGCAGCCACTGGGCACATGGCAATGGTCACACCTGGAGCCCGTCAGGCAATCAGGCGAGGGCTTAAAGGGAGCCAGCCCAAGGCCGCAGGAGGGAGAGAGAACCAGGGAGACAACGCGGGAGGAACTACCCGACTAACCTCTCCCTCTGCTTTGCCCCCCCCAGAACCACGCTCTCTGAAGAACCCCAGACCCCGGACGGGAGGACCCCTGAGTTACAGTTTGTCCCATTACCCATACCCTGCAACCCTTCAGTAAAGTCCGATTTAAGTTAACTCCACGTGTCCTGTTTTATTGTGTGTCGGCCCTTCGAGTCCCCTGGCTTGCTACAGTTACTGTATGTGCACAATGTACTAAGACACAGGCCGTTACACTGGGTAAGTTAGGACCCTTGGCTGGAACAGACAATCCTTTAGAAGGAAAACTGACCATGTCTTGGTTTGTACTAATAATAAATCTGCTACTGTAATTAGCATGATACTAATAAACAATAAACATGTCAATAGCTATATTTTTGATAGGCCAACTATCCACATGCCATATAAAAGTAGTTATCATTCCTGGAAACTAACTACAACTCATTTTACTGTACATGAGATGGCTAGCTGGAATTGCCAAAGTGAAGGGACACATTATCTACCATTGAATCTCTCCAAAAGCTTCCCAAGTAACGCCATGGCTTTGATGACCAACTGCCAAAATAAATGTTTCCTCGGGCTATTGAGTTTTTTTTTAATACGGAATGTTTCTACTAGTAGTACAATGCTGTGACATTACGTTTTTTTAATTGGTACTGACTATATCTCTACATTTTCGTAACATTCCTTACGAGTGTCGTGAGCTGTAGGCTACTGTAGCCGGTCGATATCGGCACCCTTACTGTACAGCAGTCGGCTACATTGGATATAGTGCTAATTACAGTACTATCCTGTTGGCCTGTACCATGTTGGTACAATGTAGCCTATGTGTAATTGGTGAGGATTCAATAACCGGCAAAATTAGCTAGAATATAACGTTAACGTTAGCTCTACACAGTAGCTCATACTACCGAGGATATTAACGTTACGGCTAAGTTGTCTACGGTACATTTGGTCTTGTAGATAAATTAAAAGAAAGATAATCTTGCTCTGTAGGTGTTTTTTTTGTAATATTTTGTGTAACATTATTTGGGAAAATACATTGCCATTAAAACAACATTAAACTAAGTGTAACTTACCAATACGACGGTCTGCTGGCTGGACGATTCTTGTTTGACAGTTGACCAACGTCCCAAAAGCTTAATGTATCTATATTCTCGAGCTTGTCTCAGCATGAGCATCAGCTGCGCGTATCCATCGTTACGAACATGCGTTTTGGATCTTGTGCGGAGGCGTTAAGTGAGTGTGAATATAACGTAATAATAGACGACTATTTTAAATATGCAAACTATTTTTAAAGACCAGAATTCCAATTTTTATGTTTGGTAAAGTGTCAAACGTTTTCTGTGTCAAGTAATAGATACTATACTCAATTTTCGAATCCGTTTCTAAAGCGGGCCAGTTCCGTAGAATGATACTAAAATTGTAGCATTTGTATCAAATCTGGAGCTGATCCGCCAAACGGATGCGACTGTTACGCGGATCTGCCGGAATTTAACCGGATCCGGCGCGGAATCAGCTACTATCTGGGGGAGTAGAGAGGTGATGGGTTGTAAAAGTAACTTTAAACTAGGCTTTACCTCTTTCAATTTAACTAATACTTTTATCAAACTAGAGAGGGTACAATTTCTGGGGAAATTGTAGGGTGTGCCTGCTTGCGTCAGTTGCAGGTGGGTCCGTTTTCCCTTCTAGTGATATTTTCAAGCATTTACGGGGCGTTCACACTGCAGCGTTTTTTAACGCTCTGCACCGCTCGCCTTCCCACAGTGCCCCACGCTCGGGGGCGTGTTAGAGAAGTTAATACAGAGTTGTAGTTCTCTAAGGTCACTGTTGTTGTCATGGCCAAGCGTGCAGATTTGGGTTCATGTACTCACAATATCGATCAAAATACCTAATTTTTACTAGTGCAAGATTACAGTAGAATAACGTTACATGTTACGCCACCGGTCACTCAACCAGTCGTTTGTAGGCTGGGCTAGCGAGCTAGCAGTGGCACAGAACAGTCACGTAATGTGACGAGACTGAATTTAAAAGTAGGCTATAAAAACACACTAGGAACACTGACGACATCGGCAACCATGCACCATGCATTATTAGTTTAATGTAATCTTTAAATTCAGGCTCGTCACATTAGTAACTTTGTTCTGAACAGAACTGGGTGTGCAGACATACGAAAAGTTTCTCCTCCATCTTGAAATTGTGAAACCTAGAAATGTTTATCATGACCAACGGTTGCTACGTTACAAGAAACAAGAAACCAATCCGATTGGCCAACGCTAGCGTTTTCACGCTCCTCATTTACATAAAGTTGAGAAAATCCAACTTTCAACGCTCTGCTCCGCTCCGCTCGCCTTCCCACAATGCCCTACGCGAGCGTCAACGCCTGGTTTCATTGAAAATGAATTGGAAGCCGACGCCCCGCGCCGCCAACTCCGCTGCAGTGTGAACGCACTGTTAGCCTACTCATATTGCATAATTAATTAATAACACCCTTTGAAACAAGCGAACCACTTTTGATACAAGCTACTTGTAACAACGTTGTGACTGGCAGTATTTCAGATGGAAATGCGATTCAAACAGTACCGTCTGCTAACTGAAAATATGCCCCCCAAAACGTAAATAATTTTGACATTAATTTAGGGGGACAAATTCAAAAGAAGTTTGCTAGAGGCAAGCTAGCTGCTGTTGCTAGCCACACTTCACTGTTTGAAAGCACCGGAAATTAGAACGTTTCTTTTGACATAATAAAGTTTAGCCATAGCTGGGACATTGAAGACAGTAGCCTACACTGCCAGTGGGCGAGCGGAGTCTGACTCTGAGGCTAACGTCAAAACTGTAGAGTTAAGTGATTCTAACTTAGCAATTAAACACAGAGAGAGAGTTCGGACGAGTGCCAAGAACCATGCCTTTATTTCAATTCCCTTTTACTGCCCCTCCCCCTAGGCTATATCACATCCTGTCATATCAAAGCCCTTAACACTACATCCCCCTTTCTAAGATCAGTTGTACTGATATATGACAGATTAAACTAGCACCTCTGTACTGTAACCAACTATATCACAAGTTAACTGTAGAGTAATACCCAACTGTGTCTTATGAACAATAAGCATGTGCACATTAACTGAAAATCTGAACTAAGAAGGTGGGGTGGACTGCCCAATCCTTCTACTGAGTGTGGGGGTTTATTCTGCCCCGTAGAAGTCACTCAGTTTCACCAGGGGTACCTACTATTTAGCCACAAAGTCCTTCAGGTACCCTGGAGGCTGTCTCTCTCTTACAGGGTAGCGGACCAGTAAGTTGCTCTGGCCCTGGTAAGATGGTCTGGTGGGATGGTCTGGTAGGATGGTCTGGCGCTGCTGGCGCAACTGGCGTAGAGACGAGGTGGTTTCGGTTGCGGCGCAGATTCCCTCTGGGAGTGTCAATGATGTATGACCTTGGTGCTTCCGCCTGTCTTATCACTGTCCCCTTCTCTTTTGTGTCCTTTACCCAGTCATGGTCGCCTGGAGTTGAAAGATGACAGAGTGACCGGAACTGTTGTCCTGAGCTGCCGGCCCATAGACAGCTGTGCTGGACTGTACCCGTTGGCGAGTGGTGTGGCCCTGTAAACCATGAGTGCCAGATACGGGTCTTTTCCTTTCTGTAGGAGACCTTTAACTGTCCGCACAGCACGCTCTGCCTCTCCATTGCTCTGAGCATATCTGGGGCTGGACGTAACGTGTGTGAACCCCCACTGTGTTGCGAACTGAGTGAAGTATTTAGACGAGAACTGGGGTCCATTATCTGTCACGACCTCGGACGGTATGCCGTGCCGGGCGAAGATAGACTTGCAATGTTCCACTACTGCTAATGAGGTTGTTGATGTGAGTTTAGCTACCTCAATGAAACGGGAAAAGTAGTCTACCACCAAAAGGTACTGGTTATCGTTCCACTGAAACAAGTCAGCACCCACCTTTGCCCATGGTCTATCAGGGAATTCTGTGGGCAGCAGTGGCTCTTTGGGGTTGATTCTTTCTTTTGCACACGTGTCGCAGCCCTCAACCATTTTCTGAATCTGTGTACACAGTCCCGGCCACCAGACAGATTGTTTGGCTCTTTCACGACACTTTGCTATACCTTGGTGTCCTGCGTGCAGTTTCTGAAGGATGTCTGTCTGTAGCAGCTTGGGAATAACTAGCCTACATCCCTTCAGTAATAAGCCGTTCTCCACTGATAGCTCATCCTCGAAATGTGCATACGGTAGGTAAGCTCTGTCTATTGTGGATCTGTCTGGCCAGCCCTCAGTACAGTATTTTTTTACTTGGCTCAGGATTTCGTCCAGTTCTTGGTATTCCCTTATTTCTTGTAGCCTCTTTTCTGTAGCTGGTAGGGTTGACATTATCATGTGTACATACAGGTTGACTTCCTCTTCCTGCTCTGGCTGCCCTCTGTCTCGCAACGGCGCCCTTGACAGCACATCTGCCGTGGCCAACTTCTTGCCGGCCACATGTGAGATGGAGTAGCAGAAAGCCATCAGTCTCATTCTGAGTCTCTGAATGCGTGGAGGGAGCTCATCCAGGCTTTTGGAGCCTACATTGCTGCGGTCTCCCGGTCATGTAGATTCACCCTCTACAACATCCGGAAGATCAGGAGATACCTGTCTGAGCATTCCACCCAGCTGCTAGTCCAAGCACTTGTCCTCTCAAAGCTGGACTACTGCAACTCGCTGCTCGCCGGTCTCCCAGCATGCGCAACCCGCCCTCTCCAGAGGATTCAGAATGCGGCTGCCCGTCTGGTCTTCAATCTACCCAGACGCTCCCATGTTACCCCGCTCCTCATCTCCCTCCACTGGCTTCCCGTCACGGCCCGTATCAGATTCAAGACTCTGGTACTGACCTTCCGAGCGGTGAACAGGACTGCACCCGACTACATCAAGTCTCTCCTGCAGCCGTACACCCCCACCCGCCACCTACGGTCTTCTTCTGACAACCGTCTGGTGGTCCCACCGCTCAAGAGCGCCCGGTGCCAACACAACCTCTTCTCCTGTCTGGCCCCCCAATGGTGGAATCAACTCCCCACCTCCATCAGGGACACTGACTGTCTCCCCACCTTCAAGAAAAGGCTCAAGACACACTTGTTCCGGGAGTACAACGGCACTTAGGAATGCTTGGCTGGACCTGATGTTAATTTCCTCCAGGATCACAATGACTCGTATTGAGAGACTTGTTGCTCCTGTTGGTTAGTTGTGACGGTTTTAAATTCTTGTACTCGCTGTGAAATATTTTACTGTTGACTGTTGTTTTTGTCTTCTTCTTTACAGGTACACTCTTGCACTTTTTTGAGTTTCATGTTGTTTAATTGTAACTTGTTTAACTGCATGCTCTTATGGTTCTTCCCCTTGGCACTTATTTGGTTTTTCACAATGTATACTTCATGTTTTGGCTGCTTGCAATGTTTGGGGCTATCTCGTTGTTATGATCAGTGACCTATGCTCTTTTGTAATGCTCTCTCTTGGAAGTCGCTTTGGATAAAAGCGTCTGCTAAATGCATAAATGTAAATGTAAAGGAACCAGAGGCTTGTGGTCCGTTTCAACGTGGAACGTGATGCTCACCAGGAAGTCCGCGAAGCGCTCGCACGCCCATGTGATTGCCAAAGCCTCCTTCTCTATTTGTGCGTACCTTTTCTCAGTATCTGTGAGTGCTCTAGAGCTATATGCAACTGGCTTAAGGTGGCCATCCTCCTGCCTCTGGAGTAGCACGGCTCCCAGTCCAAATGATGACGCGTCAGCTGAGACAACCGTTTCCGCTTTTGTGTTGTAGAGCGCCAGCCCTGGAGGTGGGTGTGCTCAGCTCCTCTTTGATGCTGTCAAATGCTCTTTGTTGATCATGCCCCCACTGAAACACGTTTTGCTTCTTTAACAGGTCCCGGAGTGGCTGTGTCTTTTCTGACAGATGAGGTAAGTATTTACCCAAGTGATTCACCATTCCAAGAAATCGTCTCACTCCGCTCGCGTCCTCAGGTTCCTCCATGTCTGTCACTGCCCTCGTTTTGTTAGGATCTGCTCTCACACCTGCTGCATCTATGATCTGTCCGAGAAATTTGACATGGCTTTTTGAGAATTCACATTTCTCACTTCTCAGCGTGACGCCTGCCTCCTGCAACCTCCCCAGCACTGCAAATAGTCGTGTGTCGTGTTGGTCCTGTGTGTCTCCATACACGAGCACGTCGTCCATTTGGCACAGGGCCCCGTCGAGTCCCTCCAGTATCTGGGACATTCTCTTCTGGTAGTGTTCCGGTGCTGAGGATATGCCGAAGCAGAGGCGATTAAAACAAAACCTCCCAAAGGGAGTGAGGAATGTTGTGAGCAGGGCAGACTCCTTGGCAAGGGGAATCTGCCAAAACCCTGAGTTTGTGTCGATTTTTGAGAATATTTTGCCGCCTTCTAGCTGTCCGAGCGTGTGTTCGACTGACGGGAGCATGTGTCTTTCCCTCTTGACTGACTCATTCAATTTGGTCAGATCCACGCAGATGCGCACCTCATCTTTGTCTGGCTTTGGTACAGTGACCATCCCAGCGCACCAGTCTGTAGGTTGTTCAACCCTTGAAACCACCCCCATCTCTTCCATGCGCGCCAGTTTATTTCTTACTTTAGACATGAGAGGCAGTGGGATTCGTCGTGGGGTTGATATGGAGAATGGTTGGGCATCTGCTTTAAGCTCTATTCTGTATTCACCCTCCATCTTGCCTAGCCCTTTGAACAGTGCGGGGAACTGTTCCTTGACTCTCTCGACTGAGTCCAGCACCACTGTATCTACTCTAGCCACTAGCCCTAATGCCTGGATAGCTGGACGTCCCAGTAGGCTAAACTTCAGACCCGGGACTACATATACTTCCTGTGTGGTACTTTTACTGTCTGTTCTCATAGTAGCTGTGAACTTCCCCTTCACTGTGATAGGCGTCAGACCTGGACCCTGCAGCACTCTCTTTGATCTCTCTAGCTCTGGGAACTGCCCCTTCTGAAATACATCTTCAGCTAGCACTGTTACATCTGCCCCCGTATCTATTTTGAATATAGCTGTATGCTCATTCACTCTAAGGTTGATTAGCCAGGGTTCACCATCAGAACTAACTGTGCCTAGGAAAGCTATTTCCTCCTCATCTGATGATGATGAGGAGACGCGGTCTCACTCAAATTCCAAGTTTTACACAAATCACAAAACTATGCTGACCCGCTGGCTGTCTTCGCAATCGCCATATCTTTAAAACACTGCTCTCCCTTTTGATGTAGAATTGACCCTGGTACGAAATAAAGAAAATACACAGCAACCTACCTTAAAATCTCACCACCTGGCTGTCTTCACAATAGTCATATCGTCATAACATTTCCCTCTTTCTGTTTTTTTCGTGTAAAATTGAACTATAAAATTACGAAAATACTACTATGACGCTTTGTAGCATGGCTGCCGCCTAAAAGACTAGGCGGACTCACGGGCGACCCGCACTCGCTCAAATTACAAAGACTTTCACGACCTAAATCAAAAATCCGAGATGGCAGTTCCACTCTAAATCGCTTTCTCAACAAAGTCCAATGGCTGGGGGTGGTATTTTTCACTCATAATCACATAACAACCCCCCCCCCCCCCCCGTGAGGGGTTCAAAATTAATTAATTAATTAATTGCTTTATACCTGACATCTTTGAAAGGCAGCAATGATTAATGCATCCATGGCCAGGATATAATTATAAAATATGACATTATTTTAAAAGTGACCTATAACATCGACTATGCAAAACACTTAAATGTATTTAGTGCTAATACAATTATTACGCCTATTTGGAAAGAGATGTTTATAATGTGACAATATGTCAGTCATTGTGTGATAATGAAAATATGACTAGGAAAAATGTTTGTAACAGATGTGGTATTGCAAACTCCGTCAGAGGTATCGGGCCTATGTTCGTCCCGCACTGGGTACGAACCTGCCACCTCTGACATCCCAAGTGCCCCCACTACCAACTACGCCAACAAAAAGCTAGTAATCCGTCGACGCGGGTGGCCTGTTACATACCTGAGGAGTGAGTTTCACCGATACACACCAGCTACATCTATGAACTACTTGTTCTGAGCAGGTGTTGTCAGTGAACAGGCTGTAAAACTGTTGGTTAAGTTACAGACACTCATGAAAAACTGATGCTAATTATCTGGGAAACATTTTCTAACAGCAGTCAAGTTGTCATTGTTTGTGTCAAACAAGTTGTGAATTTGTTGTAACATTAAAACAGGAGATCATGACTTAGCCTACTCTGCTCGAGCTCCAGTGGTTTGCTCTGTAGGTGAACAAAACTTTCGGAAAACGTAGCAGAATCACGTGAACAATTACAGGATATGCTTTTTTTCCATTGGTTGTTGCATTAAATCTTACCCAGATACAATGGTGCTATTTTCCGATTGGCTATTGTGTAGACCCTTTCTTTTTTTTGATTGGCTGATAAGTGGCAGGCTCGACTAAACTCCAGGGGAGACGTTTGATTCATGCCGGTTCCATAGTGAGAGTGGCGCGGCCAGAGGAATTTTGGTTGGGTGCTGCGGCATATTAAATATATTATAAATATTTTTTTTCTGCGTGAGAAATACAATGTGTGGCGGGAGAGCGTAACAAAAGACCGAAATGAGTGACTGTCACGCTCAATGCGTGACCCTTGAGAGCCCTGTAATCTAAGATCCAACTTGCGTGCTAGAACGTCTCTATCACGTTGTATCCATGCGTCGTTGCTAACGTGTGCTGACGTAGTGACGTAGGCTAGCACTGAGTACCCTTCGTTGACAGAAGACACTTTTTGCCACAAAAACGTAACCTCCTAAACTGTGCAACAGAACGTAAATAAAAATACAAGCAACTCAATCACTAGCAAGACGAAACTCTTGACACCTACGTTGTCTATGTAGTCCAAATATTGACTGATCCTTAGGGGTGGGAAAATAAATAATAATAATAATATATATGTGAGAGAACAGGTTGTGCCCTTGCCGAAGGCAAAGCACACCCAATAAAGTTTTGTAACAACACCTACAATGGATCTTAGAAGTCTTCTTTACCCCTTTTAGTTTTGACTTGTTCTCAGAATGTGTGGGAATGAGAATGTCAAGAGTGGGAACATCTCATCTCTCTGATGTGTTTTGAGAAACTATGGGGAGAGGCTAGGGGAGAATATTCTATGAAAGATTTCAGTTCACTTCAGAAATTTGAGAGCAAGACACACACAAAACACTAGGGGGGAGTATATAACAGTCTTATTTAGATTAAACATGAATGTGTTGCATACAGTATTTGTTAGAGGAAAATATAATATGAAATCATAGATGTCAATGCTATCAAATTCACATTAGAGGTGCTTTCTAAGTTAACTGCACATCCATTCAATTGTTAGC
This sequence comes from Thaleichthys pacificus, assembly GCA_023658055.1. Classification (NCBI taxonomy): domain Eukaryota; kingdom Metazoa; phylum Chordata; class Actinopteri; order Osmeriformes; family Osmeridae; genus Thaleichthys; species Thaleichthys pacificus. The sequence goes on along the minus strand of CM042860.1, from coordinate 888,723 downwards.
AGACATGGTTTGGCTTCCTAAAATGACGTTGTTGGTTACTGGAAATAGTTACTGTAGCCATGATTAACACCTTTTTTTTCTACCATAATAAAAAAACATCTAATTTAATTGTAGCAGATAACAATTACAAAGCTGCTATACAAAGGTATAGCAGCTAAATTGGTCAATAGGTAACTAGCTAGAGGTCGAGTTTCAGGGTACTTGCCGCCAAGTGAGACCCTGCCTTTGTTTACATAATTAGGGCCATTGTCAGCTGCGCCTTTAGCATATTTAAGGCGGCTAGCACTGCAGAGGCAGCCTTGGTGCACGAAGACTTGGTCGAACAAAGACAGGGAGTCTACCTGCGGAAGTCCACCGAGGATGGCCGACGAGGCAGATCACCTCTTCTGAGGTATCACCTTATTTGTATTCTATTCCACATAAAACATATTCATAGCTAGCATGTGTTTCTTCAGCATTCCCACTCATTACACCACTCGCAGACGTAGACGTAGATATGTCACAAAGTATATACGGTCCACTTCTAATCTTAGCTACTTATCCAGATCTTCTCCACCTGCCCTCTCTCTTTCTATTGGGCTCTGGAACTGCCAGTCTGCTGTGAACAAAGCAGACTTCATCCCGGCGTTTGCATGCCATGCTTCTCTTCACGCCCTTGCGCTGACAGAGACATGGATCCGCCCAGAGAACACTGCAACTCCAGCTGCTCTCTCCGTCAACCACTCGTTCTCTCACTCATCCCGCTCAACCGGGCGAGGTGGTGGGTCGGGTTTGCTTCTTTCCCCACATATTAAATACACATCCACCCCACTCTCTGTTACTGCCAAATCATTTGAACACCATTATGTGATGCTAACTGATCCTATCAAAGCATTTTTAGTTGTCCTCTACCGCCCACCAGGGCCACTAGCCGACTTTGTGGAGGAGCTGGACATCCTCCCGGATGATAGAACACCGCTGATACTCCTTGGGGACTTCAACATCCACCTCGAAGGAACGCAGGCCGTCGACTTCAAGTCTCTTCTGACTTCCTTCGACCTGAAGCTGCTGAACACACCGGCGACCCACAAGGCAGGAAAACAGCTCAACCTCATCCTGACACGTAACTGTATCACTGACTTAACCTCTGTAACCCCACTACACATTTCTGATCACTCCTTCATCCAATTCTCTGTCTCTCTCCCTCCAACTCCTCCTACCTCCCCTCCCCTCGTAACTTTCCGCCGCAACCTCCGCTCCCTATCCCCCTCCCATTTCTCCTCCATTGTAACATCCTCCCTCCCTCCCATTGATGAGTTTATGTGCCACCCCACTGCCACTGCCACCAACACCCTGTTATCCACACTAACTGCATCACTCGACACTCTCTGTCCCCTGTCAACCAGGCCTGCACGATCTTCTCCCTCCTGCCCGTGGCTCACGGATGTGATTCGTGCAGAACGGTCCATCCTTCGGGCAGCTGAGAGGAGATGGCGCAAGTCCAAAGACGGTCTGGACCTCGATAAGTATCACTCCCTCCTCAAATCCTTCTCTGCCCGCATAACTGATGCTAAAACCCACTACTTCCTGAACAAAATGAACTCTGCCTCAAACCCTCACAAACTTTTCTCTACCTTCTCCACCCTTCTTAACCCACCTCCCCCTCCACCCTGACAGCAGACGACTTCTCCTCCTTCTTTGAGAAAAAAGTTGCTGACATTAGCAGTCGGTTCCCTGAACCCACCTTTCCTACCCACTCACCCTCTATGACTGACCCAACTAAATGTCTAAACTCTTTCTCTCCCCTGTCCGAGGCAGAGCTCTCTGACCTCATTCTCTCTCATCGCCCCACCTCCTGTCCCCTTGATCCAGTCCCCTCCCCTCTCTTTCAAACCATCTCTCCCTCCATCATAACTTTTCTTCTCCATGTCCTTAACTCTTCTCTTACTTCCGGCACTTTCCCCTCTGCCTTCAAACAGGCCAGAGTTAGCCCTCTACTCAAAAAACCCTCCCTTAACCCAGCCGTCCTCCAGAACTACAGACTGGTATCACTACTACCCTTCTTTTCTAAAACAATTGAACGTGCCGTATCTAACCAACTGTCAAACTTCCTCTCTCAGAACAACCTGCTTGACCCCAACCAATCGGGCTTTAAAACTGGTCACTCCACAGAAACTGCCCTCCTGTCAGTCACCACTGCCCTCCAGTCTGCCAGAGCGGCTTACAGGTCATCCGTCATCATTCTGCTGGACCTTTCTGCAGCGTTTGATACGGTTAACCATCAGATCCTGCTGGCCAGACTTTCTGAGATGGGCATCACTGGCACTGCACTTCAGTGGATCTCATCCTACCTGTTGGGAAGATCCTACCAGGTCTCCTGGGGAGGCAAAGTGTCAGGCCCCCGCCAGCTCTCCACTGGTGTCCCACAGGGCTCTGTCCTTGGACCCCTCCTCTTCTCCCTCTACACCACCTCGCTTGGACCAATCATCACCTCCCATGGCTTCTCCTACCACTGCAATGCTGACGACACGCAGCTGTACCTGTCGTTCCCCCTGACCGATCCGGGGATCTCAGCTAGGATCGAGGCCTGCCTCACAGACATCTCCGCCTGGATGACCGAGCACCACCTCCAGCTGAACCTCGCCAAAGCAGAACTCCTCATCATCCCGGCCAAACCCTCCATTTCCCACGATCTCTCAATCACCCTGGGATCGGCGACGGTGACCCCTTCATCCTCTGCCAGGAACCTCGGGGTGACCATGGATGATGAGCTCTCCCTCACAGCCCACATTGCTGCGGTCTACCGGTCGTGTAGATTCACCCTCTACAACATCCGGAAGATCAGGAGATACCTGTCTGAGCATTCCACCCAGCTGCTAGTCCAAGCACTTGTCCTCTCAAAGCTGGACTACTGCAACTCGCTGCTCGCCGGTCTCCCAGCATGCACAACCCGCCCTCTCCAGAGGATTCAGAACGCGGCAGCCCGTCTGGTCTTCAATCTACCCAGACGCTCCCATGTTACCCCGCTCCTCATCTCCCTCCACTGGCTTCCCATCACGGCCCGTATCAGATTCAAGACTCTGGTACTGACCTTCCGAGCGGTGAACGGGACTGCACCCGACTACATCAAGTCTCTCCTGCAGCCTTACACCCCCACCCGCCACCTACGGTCTTCTTCTGACAACCGTCTGGTGGTCCCACCGCTCAAGAGCGCCCGGTCCCAACACAAGCTCTTCTCCTGTCTGGCCCCCCAATGGTGGAATCAACTCCCCACCTCCATCAGGGACACTGACTGTCTCCCCACACAGGAGTACAACGGCACTTAGGAATGCTTGGCTGGACCTGATGTTAGTTTCCTCCAGGATCACAATGACTGATATTGAGAGACTTGTTGCTCTTGTTGGTTAGTTGTGACGGTTTTAAATTCTTGTACTCGCTGTGAAATATTTTACTGTTGATTGTTGTTTTGTCTTCTTTTCTACAGGTACACTCTTGCACTTTTTGAGTTTCATGTTGTTTAATTGTAACTTGTTTAACTGCATGCTCTTATGGTTCTTCCCTTTGGCACTTATTTGGTTTTTCACAATGTATGCTTCATGTTTTGGCTGCTCGCAATGTTTGGGGCTATCTCGTTGTTATGATCAGTGACCTATGCTCTTTTGTAAAACTCTCTCTTGGAAGTCGCTTTGGATAAAAGCATCTGCTAAATGCATAAATGTAATGTAAATGTAAAAATGCAAAAAGAGAAACAATGCATAAAAATGTGATAATTTAGCAGAAAATTATTTGCTGGAGTTTCAAAAGGCCTGAAATGTATGTTAGAAAGGACCTGCAGCAAGATGAAGGCAGAAAAGTACAGAAAAGAGAAGAAAAATGCAAAAGTACTGGCAGTTGGAGGGTACTGCTGTGAAAGGTATTTTTGAAAGGACCTGGAGCAAGATGAAGGCAGAAAACAGAAGAAAAGAAGAAGAAAAATGCAAAACAATAAGGGCAAAAATTCAGAAAGATGAGCTGCAGGAAAATGTGAAAATGTAGCAGAAAACCAGTTGCTGAAGTCTGGGTTGAACGAATTTGAAGGTAAAAGGACAACACTGGAATGACTTGAACTTGCTGGAAAAACGTAGCAACCGTTGGTCATTGGCAACAGACTGGCAACATCTCTAACCTAGAATCTAGGGCTGTGTTCGAAATCTTAGATAGCTGTCTTAATCCTTGCTCTCTTACTGGACAGGTGTCTAACGAGACAGGTCCTTTCGGGGGAAGGTATCTCAAAAACCGTTGATTTCGAACAGTCTATTAAGATAGGATTCACGTCATCGCGCTGCGTGTACTTATGTGCTCGCACTAGCGCGCTCTGTCAGACGGCAGTCAATTGCATCTTCCTTCAACATACTTAGCATTTGTTTTCGAGAGTTTATTGTCACACAAGTTTATTGTCACACTAAGTCAAGTTAAACTGTAGTGTATTTAAACTTAAATTAAGCTAAAATTTTAATTAAGTTAGATTCCATTAAGTTAGTTTGAGGTAAACTTAAAGTAATTTAAGTTACGGCAAGGTAAGTTAAGGTTAGCTTAGGTAAGCTAAGGTACAGTAAGCTAAACTAAGGTAAGTCGTTTTTAAGTGAAGTTATTAAGAGAAGTTAAACTTTAGTTAGTTAGTTTAAAACTGTAAGGTTTAAAATACTTTGAAATGAAAAATGGCGAGAATGGCGAACATTGCAATTGTCCATCAGCTTCTGCAGGAGTGGATGGAAGAGGAGAGGTGTCGAATGGAGCAGGACAGGGGTCAGCGCAGAGCCTACCGCGCAAGGATGGAGATGCTGGCAGCGTACTCCTTTGAGGTAAGTTTTTTTTAAACATCATTTTGGAAATACGTGATTATAGTAAAATGTAAATTATCACCGTGTGTGACATAATTCTGCTATAGTATGTAGTTATCGTACAGCATGTAGCTACCGTCGACCTTACCTTCCTGAGGTAAATACAGTAGCCTACAGTAGAGTGACTAATGTTAACTGGCACGTAGTCGCTCACGATAGCTTCATACTATCCGTGATTATTGTAAAATGTAAATTATCACCGTACAATCATTTACATATTATGTGATATTTACAGTTATGTTCATTAATGTGCACTGTCCATGTCATGGATGGATGAATTCATGAATAAATAACATATTTGATCAACAACTGTTTAACATGTCATCAATTTCAGGGTGGTGTACGGTATGCCAGCCTGAACAGGGCAGTGCCCCTTCTCCGGCATTATTTTGCTGGGGAAGACACTCGCCCTGATTTCCGGCTCAGCAGAGCCTCCATAACCAGTCTGCTGCAGCTGCTCAACCAGGATCGGTGCCATGGATGGGGGCCAACCATAGAGGTCCTGGTGTTTCTGTTTTGGCTGGCCAGCGGTACGTCTTACCTGGGCCCTCAGGCATTGGAATGTGCCCAAGAGGCTAATTTTCAATCTCAATATACTCAACAAATATTTATTGTCAGAAACTGTGAATTGCTCTATCAACAGGTGCGTCGTACCGCGTGGTGTCGAGGGCATTCGACATGCCCAGGACAACGGTGCACAACGTAGTCCATAGGGTCTGTGGCTGTGTAGTCGTGGCGATGCCAAGGGTCATCAGGTTACCTTCCACTGCAGAGTGGCAGAGAGAGGTATCGGAGGGTTTTGCCCGACTGGCTAGGCATGGGGCTTTTGCCAGGGCCATGGGAGCCATTGACGGCTGCCATGTTCGTATCAAGTCCCCGGGAGAGCCCCATGGCCAGGATTATTTCAATACGAAATAGTTTCCATCGATACAGCTGCAGGCGGTGTGTGACCATGCAGGGCGCTTCATCGATGTGTTTGTGGGTTATCCAGGTTCTGTCCACGACACCCGGGTCCTGAGGCACAGCCCCCTGTTCCAGTCTGCCGCGTACCCACCCCCTGATACCTTCTTGTTGGGTGATGGGGGGTACCCCTGTCTGATGAGGCCCATTTCCCTCATCACACCATACAAGAATCCACTCAGGGGAGTGGCACAACAGAGGTTGGTACGTTAAAATATGTAATTTGAATTGCAATGTCACAGAGATTAATTAGAGTAATTACATGTCATTCATTTTTCCCCCAACACTTGTAGGTTTAACGCGCATCATGCCAGAGCTCGTTCGGTCATTGAGCGGGCTTTTGGCATGATGAAGACCAGGTGGAGGTCCATCTTTTTCTGTGCCTTGGAGGTCGACGTCTCATTTGTGCCAGATGTCATTGTGTGTTGCACTATGCTTCACAATGTATGTCTGGGCAATGATGATGTCCTACCGGTGGATGAGGAAGACCCTGAAGAGCCCGTCGGGGGAGAGGACCATGGCGAAACATCAAGTGGTGGTGCCCTGCAAGACAGCATTGCAGATCAGCTGTCCGCACTTCAGTGTCTTCCATCGGGACACGATTATTGTTGATCCGATGTTACATTTAGCAGCAGACGCTCTTGACGTTGATAAATTGTTGTATAGTTCTTTGATTGATACATTGTTATACAGTTCTTTGTATATTGTAATTACATTAATTAAGTTATAACACCGTTCATGTCGTTGCAGGAACACGGACAGGAGCCTGAAACACTGCACTCACTCCACCCACCCTACTCACTCACACAAAAATGACCAAGGAGGGTGGTCGCTCCCTGAGCCTGGGCCCTCCCGAGGTTTCTTCCTACATGGGAGTTTTCCCTCGTCACTGTTGCCCTTGTGCTTGCTCGGGTAGCTTTCCAATAAAATACACTTATTTTAAGTTAACTTAACTCTGTTGTTGTCTCATCATTTACATGTACTTATAAAAAAAACATAATACTGTAAATGTTTAATTGGTATTGTTTTTTATTATTTATTTTTCGGTCAACCGCTCCATGACAGCCAGAAGCCTGTCCAATCTAACATCGGCCCTCTCCTGCCGCTCCACCTCTCTCCGCTGCCTTTCAATTTCGAGGGCATCTCGCCCACAAATGCCATGCTGTACCTCCTCTTCCTCATTCCTTCCTGGCTCTCTCTCGGTGGTGAGGAGGACACACTTCTCGGTGGGGAGGACACGGCACCCATAGAGTTGGGCTCTGCCATGGATGAGCTGCAGGGCAAAGAGGCACGCAGTACGGGTGGTGCGATGGAGTGCCTCTGGCCAAGCAGCTCATCCATGGCAGAGTACCATGGCCACGAGGCAGCCGTATCCTCCCCATTGTCTGTCCCTGTGCCTGTGGGTGGGCACTTCAGCTCCTACAGATAAATACTACAGTAAATACCACAACAGTGCATGCAATATTCCAATGGTAGGTCATGTGTGACTATCTGGTCATACCTTATATTTAGTCTTTAGGTTGTCCCATTTCTTGCGGGCCTGAAGTGGGCTGACCATGCCCGCAAGGCCAACGGAATCGAGCACCTGTCTGAACAGACAGCCAATTGTATCAGATATGTAAATGCAACTACTTCTTCAACTGGTTACTGTGGCTGAAGAGTGCCTTTGGAGTACTTACTTCCACCCTTCCATGGCACTGTTTTTATGGCCAGTAAAAAGGTGCTCTGCCTCCCCTCTGGCCTTGATGAATTTGCAGACATCAGTTGAGGACCCTACATAGATATAAAATATTATGAAAAACAGTTCGTTCCATGAGGGTTTGTACACACAGAAATAAATCGCTGTCTAGTAAACTAAATAACGCTGTACAACTGCAATTTTTTGCACACAAGATTTTGGTGTAACATTTTGTGTACAGTTCACTTTCTTAACTATTTTGATGGTGTTAGCTAGCCTGGTCCTAACCAGACTCTCGTACATTTCATTTGTACAGAGAGTCTGGCCTATAGAGTTAATATAACTAGAGTAAGCTACTTTTGTCTTCCAAGATGGCGTCCCCATTCATTTCTATGAAAAGTGCTCAGTGGCGCAGTGAGGCAAGCGAGAGCGCGATACGGACGCGGCCATCTTTCCACTTCCGTGTCTTCCGGTCTAGCTTTAAACAGTGGCTCTTTTTTCCCCTAGCTCCGAGACCTCGTGCACGCTTGCAACTAGCTGTACACGTCATACTTTGCGACAACCAGTCGCGAGCATAGATTTATATGGTTACGAGCGTGTGAGCTAAGGCATTGCAGTTGCAGAATCTATGGGCAGAATGGGGTACAAGTCCGATAAGAATCAGACACATGATGCAAACTTAACGGAAATGTATTCTGTCACTGTATAGTATTCCTTTCACTTGTTTTTTAGAAATAGGCTATAGGGCTAAATATAGGGCTATTCTAGATGGAACTCATCACATATGTTGCTTTTTTCTTCGTGATGAGTATGATTTCCAACGCATTGGATCGGATGAAATAAACTGTTAACATGAACAGCTCCGTCGTTGTTCTCGCCAGGCAAAGAAAGCTTAATAGTTATTTTGGTAACCGAAATCTTCCATAATGCAGACTTACCATTGCTTACTGTCAACTTTATATTCAAACGAAATGCCACGAAATTCACACTGCCTTCAATTTCACATCAGTGTCGAAATGTGACCTGTGTTTTATATGTTCAACCTAGAAAACCAAACGTCTATTAATGGATATAACGTGATCTAACAAGACGTGTTAATAATGTAATAAATAAAAGCTCGAGAAGTGTGTCTAAAATATATTTTATTGAACGTCTTTGCTCCAGATAGACATGTCAACAATCTATGCTCACGCTTAACATAATATAATATTTGCCATCAAAAATCTGTTTATCTGTTTTAAAATAACGGGAATAAACTATATTAACCACATTTAATGTATGTGTGACAACCATTTGCTAAACTTGCTAGAACAGGGCAGGCAACTCAAGCCATTTCTCCCTGTGCTCATTCAATATAAGTCTATGGCTCATTCAGCTCAATGTAAATCGGCTATCGGCCAATGTGAACTTTTGTGCTCGTGCCCTGTTAGTATCCGCGAGCACATTTGCAGGCAACTTTTATTGACGTAAGCAAATAAATGGGGTGCTAGTTTACCCATTTCGGATTGGTTTCAAACTTAGCAAAAATCGGGAAAAATTATTCTATGAAAAAGCTAGTAGTATGAGCCAGGTTCGAGAATCGAACAAAAATTATTGGGGGAGATAGTTTTGTAAATGTTGACTGGAGTTAATAGAATAAAAACGACCGGAAGAATCGGAAACCTAACCGTAAATGCAATACCACCTACATCCACCGGGGCCGTTGCCTCAAGCCGAGGGGCGAGGGCTTGGTCTGGCCTCGCTCCATTGACAAGCGTTGACTTCCTTGTAGGCGGGTACTCTGTTGAAGTTTAAAACTATTGGATCTGCCCAGAGCCACTCTGATCTGCCATAACCAATCGCTAGCGTTCGCCTTAGCCAATTCCTTCACCACTACTGTAACAGAGCTAGCTGCCGTAGCTGGAAAATCAAACTTTTCCCGAACCCCGTGGGGAGGAGGGCCACAACATCATGGCCACCAACAAAACTCAGCTAAACTTGTTCTTGCTCCGGCTTTAGCTGTTGGATATTCGGCAGCGTTGCCACAACGGACCGAATGGCTTTCCTCGCATCTTTCTCCACCGCCATTACGGAACTACAACACAAACTAGCGCACGACACCAACGTCATCGTTCTCAGCCATTCCCTCTGTTCGCTTATTGGACAGGTAGAAAATCAACCTGCAGAATCTGACTTACGGACCTCATGGCCAGACCTATGTACAGAAGCAAATACATTTGAGCGGAAGTACGTAGGACGGCAGAGCCAGGCTAGGTGTTAGCAGGTAACAGCTGACAGTTGGATGTCGAACATTAGCCTTGTTATTTTTAAATAGATTATTTTTACAGTACATTTTGTATGCAGTTACAATGCAAATTTTCTAGAACATAACCAAACGTTCACTTTCTTAACTAATGTAACCGGGTGGTACAGTTAATATCTTTATGAACACTTTCAGTTGCAATACTTGGGAATGGGATTGCGGGTGGTTTGCAACGGGTAGTGTGGCCGTTTGGCCACAGGGTGGCAGTATTGAGTCTGAGTATATAGTTTTGCGCCAAATGCATCCCGGCCCCTTCTTCCGTTGTTTTACCTATGGACAGCGTTGGCCTTTTTCGTGAAGACGAGGTATATCTCCATTGTTTGTGTTTATAGAGTGGCTTATGGACATATGCTGCCGGTTGTTGCTGTATGGAACAGTTTTATAGCGATACCAAGATAACGACTCGGGGGAAATAAGTCAGCTGAGAACTTCGGGAAGGGCTTGCCTTAGTTCAAGCTGCTGAAATTCATGCCACTGCCGTATTTTCTAGGCTAGTATTTTCTAGGCTAGCATACTGTATTTTTCTATTGTAGTGTTTTCTATATTGGTATTTACTTTATTCATTTATTTTATAATTCGGTCTCCTAAAGAGAAATTGAAGTGCAACTGTTGAGCACTTTAAGAATACAGAAAGTCTGTTACATTGAATTATCACACTCTGCCACAATAATTGAAATGTGTTCTATAATAAATTTATGCTACAAAAACCCAGAATTCATTGTGTCCTGTGTGGCAACCAATTCCACGGGCTACATAATTTGGTACCAGGAGTGGGGTGTAGCAAGAACAAATCTATTTTTTGAATTGGCAACAGAGTGATTTAGTTTTAGTTTAGAGAATACGGTAGTGGTGAAGATTCCAGGTCCTTTGGTGATTGAGTCGGTGAGGCCAGCCTGCGGTGGAGGTGTTGAGCAGTGGGAGACGTGCTGAGGTGCTCCAAGGTTTGCTGCTTCCTGGAGAGAGGACTCATCGGTACCAGAGCATCTGTGCAGAGGATTCAGGGACTCAAATTTCAGCTGCGAAGAAAAGAAACCTTCAGCAAGCCATCAAGTTAAAGACTGGCTTCATAGTATCCTTAACTCACATTTTGGACTGGTGTTTCACATTGTAACCGGACTGTGCATAGACTTAAAGGTCTCATCATGAGTGAATCGGAAGATGAGGGTTCTGTTATTGATAAAAATGTCCAGTCAAGCCAGGTTCCAGGTACAAGTAGCAAGGCTACAGGGGAAATGCAGGGTCATTTGCAAGAGCTCGCCAGATTGCGAGATGAGCTTTCCCGGTTAAATGCTGAAACAAGGGCTCAGAGGGAAAATAGTAACCCCGCACCAGCACGTTCATACATCTATGTTCCAAGAGAACGTCACATCACACCATTCAGTGGGGAGGGTGGTACAGATGGGAGATCAGTTGAAGAGTTTATTGAAGAGGTTGAAAGGGTCTTGAGGTCCGTAGAGCGGACGCCATCAGAGCGGTGTGACTACATAGTATCTCTTCTACGTGGTCCTGCCTTAGAAGAAGTTAGACTATGCATGAGGGGCCAGTCTGTGTTTCCTAGTGATTTGTTTTCCTTCTTGAGAAATGCTTTTGGGGAGAAACGCAGCGCCACACAGCTTTTGCAGACCTTTTACAACCGTAGACAAGCTGACGGGGAAGACCTCCGTGATTACTCCCATGCATTGTCCCAGCTTTTGAGCTCTGTAATGAAGCAGTCCACAGATGCAGTAGCTAATGAGGAAGCTGTTCTCAGGGATCAGTTCATTGAGGGTCTAAGAGATGCCGCGCTGCAGCGTGAACTCCGGAAGATGGTAAGGGACAGACCGGGCTCCTGTCTTCTAGATGTGAGGGATGAAGCCCTCCGGTGGGATATGGAGGACAGCAGGTCCCATAAGCCCAGAGTGGTAAAGAGCAGCCATGTTAAGTCTGAAGTCTCGGAAACGCAGAACTCCGCTATTAGAACAAACGATGTCCAATGCACAGTATTAGACGGTGTCCAAAAAACAGTAGCCCATCAGGAAAAACAACTAGCAGAGTTAGCTAAAACACTCGCTCAGCTAACTAGCGTTGTAAGTGAACTGAGTAGGCGCAGCACTCAACCGACCTACCGAGAGCCTCAGCATCAAGCTAGAGCCCAGCCTAAGTTCACACCCGATGGTCAGCCGATCTGTTTCAAGTGTGAAGGCGTGGGCCACATTGCGAGAAAATGCCCACATGCTAGAAGGGGCCAAAGTGTTATGACACCTGATCTTTCTGTAGCGCAGGAAAACCCTTACCCTCGGTTGTCATGAGCCACACAACACGGGGGGAAGCAGTTGGCTCACGTAAAGACATGACAGACAGATGTAAAATCTTAGAGAACGCAGTTGGGGAATGCAAGACTGTTGAGTTGAAACTCCGGGGTGTTACAGTGCCATGCCTGCTTGACACGGGGAGCCAAGTCAGCACAATTTCTGAAGGTTTCTTTAGAGAGCACTTGGCAGTAGAGGGTGAAGATGTGCATTCGGCCTTCGAGTGGCTTAAAATCACTGCAGCAAATGGTTTAGACATACCTTATATAGGCTATGTGGAGTTTGATGTAGAGGCAATGGGTTTGACTATCCCGGAACGAGGTTTTCTTATAGTCAAAGATTCTGCACACTCTTCCTCTGTTCCAGGTCTCGTGGGGATGAACATCGTCAAAAAATGCCAGGAGTTAGTGCACACAGAGTTTGACACCACACTACAGGGTAAACTTGACTCACACTGGAGGGAGGCTTTTCATCGTGTCCATGCTGTAGATGTAACAGACAAGCTCTCTTTTGCTAGAGTAGCTGGTAAGGGTGTAGTCCATGTGCCCGCTTCATCTGCTGCCACAGTCATGGCTAGGGGACTCAGAACTGTGAGTGAGAATGGTCCTTTGTTGTTGCTGGAGCCTGTGGGTACAGCTGTGCCTGATGGTTTGGTTGTTGTTCCAACCTTGGTTTCTTCTGAGAGTCACATTTTCCCTGTGCAGGTAATGAACATGTCTGATGAAGATATCTGGCTAAGGCCAAGAACCCGGTTAGGTGTCTTGACTCATGTAGATAGTGTGAAAAGCGATGAGTCTTGTGAAGTACAGTTTCAAAGAATCTCAGCAGATACTGAACAAGTGAGTATCGACAAACGTCCGGAAGCTTCTATAGATGTACAGTCTATCTTAGCCGAGCTCAATGTAGGCGGTAGCCCAGAACAGCAAGCACAGTTGGCTTTGTTGTTGGAGAAATACTCTTTTGTGTTTGCGAAAGAGGATGAAGACTTGGGTTACACTGACAAAGTACAACATGAGGTCCATCTTACGGACGACATTCCCGTGACACAGCCATACAGACGTATCCCACCCACACAGTACAGTGAAGTCAGAGAACATATTGGCAAACTGTTAAAAAAGGGAGTCATTCAAGAAAGCTCCAGTGCTTATGCTTCGCCAATAGTGCTTGTGAGGAAGGCAGATGGTAGTCTAAGGTTATGTGTCGATTACCGAAAACTCAACTCAAAGACAAGACGTGATGCATTTCCTCTCCCGAGGATTGACGAGAGTTTTGATGCACTAAGGGGTGCACAGTTCTTTTCCACCATTGATCTGGCGAGTGGATACCACCAGGTGGCCATGCATGAGAGAGATAGGGCTAAAACAGCTTTTACTGCACCATTTGGTCTCTACGAGTACGTGAGAATGCCCTTCGGTGTTTGTAACGGGCCAGCTACTTTCCAGAGACTTATGCAAGTCACAATGAATGATCTCATTTTTCAGATACTTCTGGTTTATCTTGACGACATTCTTGTTTTTTCTGAGACATTTGAACAGCACCTGCAAAGACTTGAGACGGTGTTAAAGAGACTAGCAGAGACAGGTCTTAAGGTAAAACCACAAAAGTGTGCACTTTTACAACAGCCAGTGAAGTTTTTGGGCCACCAGGTGTCCGCAGAGGGTGTGGGGACTGACTCTTCCAAGGTCTCCGCTGTTAAGAACTGGAAAGTTCCAGCCACTGTTAAAGAGTTGCAGTCGTTTATTGGGTTCTGCAGTTACTACCGGAGATTCATCAAAGGTTTCTCACAAGTTGCTGGTCCACTACATGACTTAGTAAACAAATGTTCAGGTGTGAAGAAAACAGGAAAACTAAGTCACCAGGTTGGTGCAAAGTGGTCACCAGAGTGTGAGGCTTCTTTTGAGCTGTTAAAGGAAAAACTTACGTCAGCCCCCATTTTGGGCTTTGCAGATTTCACACAGCCTTTTGTAGTTGAGACGGATGCCAGCCTAAACGGATTGGGAGCTGTGTTGTGTCAACAGCAGGGGGACAAAAAACGGGTCATAGCATACGCTAGCCGCAGACTACGTCAGGCTGAGAAAAATGACCGGAATTACAGTAGCATGAAGTTGGAGTTACTTGCACTTAAATGGGCGGTTACTGAGAAATTCCGGGGTTACTTGCTCGGTGCTAAGTTTGTTATCCTGACTGACAACAACCCGCTCTGCTACCTCCAGACGGCCAAGTTGGGTGCTATAGAGCAGAGGTGGGTAGCACAACTGTCTGTTTTTGATTTTGAGGTTAAGTATCGTCCTGGTTCTAGCAATGCAGCTGCAGATGCACTCTCTAGGCAGGAGTTTGCAGGGGAGCCTGAAACTGACCATGATGCAGAGTTTGACAATTGTGTCGCAGTGTGTAACCCCATTTGGAGAGGAACAGTTTTGGATCCTGGCCTTGCCACTAAAGGTCTTGAGTGTTTCAAAGTGAGACAGATCCGGGTTGCCGAGTCGGTTTCTGGTGGGGATAGTGTGGGGCAAGGCAACACACCCACGCTGCCGGGTTACACTAAGGACGAGCTCATAGGTTTTCAGACCAGTGATTCCACTCTAAAGGGGTTTAGAGCGTTTTGGGATCGGGGGAGGAGGCCAGGGCCTAAAGAGAGGAAAGCCCTGTCAAGTCAGGTTAAAAGACTGTTGAAACAGTGGAGCAAAATACAACAAAGGGACGGGTTGCTATACAGGGTTATTCATGACGCACGTCATGGTGAAGTGTGGCAGTTACTTGTGCCTAGTTGTTTGAAGGACCAAGTCTTACAGAATGTACACAACAACATGGGACATCAGGGCATAGAGCGCACTATAAACCTGTTGAGAGAGAGGTGTTTCTGGGTGGGGCTATGTGTCGATGTTGAAAACTGGGTTAAAAACTGTGAGAGGTGCATTCTTACCAAGATGCCACAGCCAAAAATCCATGCACCAGTTAAAGCCTTTCTGGCCTCTCGACCGCTAGAAGTAGTGGCGGTTGATTTTACAGTGTTGGAGCAAGCCTCAGACGGGCGTGAAAATGTCCTGGTTGTGACAGATGTATTCACAAAGTTTACCCAAGCATATCCTACTAAGGATCAGAAAGCTGACACAACAGCTAAAGTTTTGCTGAAGGAGTGGTTTATGAAATATGGGGTTCCAGAAAGACTTCATTCAGACCAAGGTAGAAATTTTGAGAGTGAAGTTATAGCAGAGCTTTGCAGACTCTATGGGGTTAAAAAGACACGGACAACTCCTTACAGGCCACAAGGAAACGGTCAGTGCGAAAGATACAACAGAACACTGCATGATTTGTTGAGGACGCTTCCTCCAGAGAAAAAAAGGCGTTGGCCAGAGCACCTTCCTGAACTAGTGTGCGCCTACAATGTCACTCCTCATTCCTCTACGGGGTACTCGCCATATTTTCTGCTTTTTGGGGTGCAGCCACATCTCCCTGTGGATGCATTGATAGGACGTGAGTGTGTTTCAGACAGGAAACAGGACTGGTTGACTGTGCATCAGGAGAGACTTAGACAGGCACATGAGAAAGCGAGAGTGTACTCGGAGCAGAAAGCAGCGGAGAGAATCACACTGCAAAATGAGAAAGTGTATTGTCCTCCTGTCGACATTGGTCAGTTGGTTTTTCTGCGTCATCGCCCTTTAGGTAGACACAAGATTCAAGACGCATGGGGTCCAACAGTTTACAAGGTAGTTGACGTCTACGGTACCACACACACAGTTGAGCCTGTTGAGGGAGGTCCTGTTAAGAGGGTTCATAGGTCAGAGTTGCGTCCTTGTCCCAGACCAGTTCCAAAACCAAGAACTAAAGCTAGGTTGCAGACTAGAACACGGCCTGTAGCCAAGGAGTCACTTGGACCTGATTTTGTCGTTGTTGAAGAAGTGTTTCCTTCTCAGCTTGTGCAACCACCAAACCGGTTTCATGTTGCAGAAAGAGTGAGAGTTGATGTATCAGTATCTTCAGATGAGAGTGACTTTGAGGTATCTAAAGAAAGTTATCCAGATGTGCAAAATGTTGACACCAACACAGAACATGTGGATAGTGATGTGTATCCAAAGAACAGTGATGACAGTGAGGATGACAGCACCTCAAATGGGGACGACGGGTATACATTTCCAGTCAATGATGGTGCACAAAGTACAGCCTATACACCTAGAGCTGCCGTTAGAAAAAGCAAAAGGGCAACAGCTGGGTCTCATTCTAACCCATTTCACCTTCCGAAGTCATCTTGTAATGCTGTTTCAGTCAGCGCAGACAACGAGGTTTGGACGAACGTCTGTACTTCTCTATTCACATTTCTCTTCACCGCCGTTTTGTATGGATTTTTTCGGTGAGCAATAGTGGTTGGGAGGGTACAAAGAGGAACACTTAGAACACTTCATTGTTGAGCAAATACAAGCCTTGTTGATGTTTTATGTTAGAAGTGATCAGAGTAAAGCTGACGCTGGATTTGAGCTTCTTAAAGTTCTGTAGTCACCGAGGACGTTGACTTGCTGCAGGGGAGTATGTAACCGGGTGGTACAGTTAATATCTTTATGAACACTTTCAGTTGCAATACTTGGGAATGGGATTGCGGGTGGTTTGCAACGGGTAGTGTGGCCGTTTGGCCACAGGGTGGCAGTATTGAGTCTGAGTATATAGTTTTGCGCCAAATGCATCCCGGCCCCTTCTTCCGTTGTTTTACCTATGGACAGCGTTGGCCTTTTTCGTGAAGACGAGGTATATCTCCATTGTTTGTGTTTATAGAGTGGCTTATGGACATATGCTGCCGGTTGTTGCTGTATGGAACAGTTTTATAGCGATACCAAGATAACGACTCGGGGGAAATAAGTCAGCTGAGAACTTCGGGAAGGGCTTGCCTTAGTTCAAGCTGCTGAAATTCATGCCACTGCCGTATTTTCTAGGCTAGTATTTTCTAGGCTAGCATACTGTATTTTTCTATTGTAGTGTTTTCTATATTGGTATTTACTTTATTCATTTATTTTATAATTCGGTCTCCTAAAGAGAAATTGAAGTGCAACTGTTGAGCACTTTAAGAATACAGAAAGTCTGTTACATTGAATTATCACACTCTGCCACAATAATTGAAATGTGTTCTATAATAAATTAATGCTACAAAAACCCCGAATTCATTGTGTCCTGTGTGGCAACCAATTCCACGGGCTACATAATTTGGTACCAGGAGTGGGGTGTAGCAAGAACAAATCTATTTTTTGAATTGGCAACAGAGTGATTTAGTTTTAGTTTAGAGAATACGGTAGTGGTGAAGATTCCAGGTCCTTTGGTGATTGAGTCGGTGAGGCCAGCCTGCGGTGGAGGTGTTGAGCAGTGGGAGACGTGCTGAGGTGCTCCAAGGTTTGCTGCTTCCTGGAGAGAGGACTCATCGGTACCAGAGCATCTGTGCAGAGGATTCAGGGACTCAAATTTCAGCTGCGAAGAAAAGAAACCTTCAGCAAGCCATCAAGTTAAAGACTGGCTTCATAGTATCCTTAACTCACATTTTGGACTGGTGTTTCACATTGTAACCGGACTGTGCATAGACTTAAAGGTCTCATCATGAGTGAATCGGAAGATGAGGGTTCTGTTATTGATAAAAATGTCCAGTCAAGCCAGGTTCCAGGTACAAGTAGCAAGGCTACAGGGGAAATGCAGGGTCATTTGCAAGAGCTCGCCAGATTGCGAGATGAGCTTTCCCGGTTAAATGCTGAAACAAGGGCTCAGAGGGAAAATAGTAACCCCGCACCAGC